>CM026391.1:66649965-66760533 GCA_014843695.1 Archivesica marissinica
CCTTGCATTCCAGAGTTGCTGGATTATGGTTAAGTAGGTGGTAATAATAAAGGATCTGGAGGTTGATTGTTTCAGCCCAGGTAGCAGAACTTAGTGAAGATTTATCACTATTCAAATTTGCCAGCATCTCACTAATCTCACCACAGATGGGTTTAATATCGTAAGCATTGTCAATGGGTTGTAAAATCAGAAGATTAAGCATACCATGTCCTGCATACTCTGTTGCTTTGTGGTCTCTAGCAGCTGCTGATCATCTTGTTTCAATGTAGTTGCGGACGTGGCCGACATCACATCTTCGCCAAGCCACAATGATATCGCATCGAAAGTTTCGGTCAAGCTGAAACTGAAAACACAAATACTCTTCGACTGAATGCTGAATTTTGTGGTGACTTCATGTCATTTGCAACATCGGATGTGAAATACATGTTCTCATCTAGCAGTAACCTATGCTCTTGTCTTGTCCGCCGCGTTAACGAGTATTCTAACACGACCCAGCTAATAACATACATATTTGTAGAGTAAAATCTACCATCGGGTTATTCTGCGATATACCTACCTTGAACTATGCTGCGCGCGCACCGTGTTTTGGCTATTCCATTTATACAATGCGTGTAAAGTTTTATGAATGAAAGTCACATGATGTTTGTAAAAAATACCGTGGGAATTCGCGGAAGTGAGCTATTTTTAGAATCAGATAATCTCTTGTCCGTCTTGTTTTTCTGTTAAGTAACGTTTCAGTTACTATTCTGTACAGTATTATTTGACAAAATAAATAAAATTATTGCCAGTTACAACTTTTGTTCATTTATGCACTAGATTGATATTTCCCATAAAAAATAACGTCATCACCCCTTACGCGGGAGGAACTTTCGAAAGCCAAATGCAGCGGCGTTTGAAGAAAATACTCCTTTAAAATTATTAGAAGTAAGTCGTGTTAGAATCGAAATAATAAGTATCAACCGTGGTATATCGCAGAATAACCCGAGTTTGAAGTTCTTATGCGTAGAAATATATCACGAAGGCCATCTTTATTTCTTAATTATAAGAAAATCAAGATCTTGAAGACAGTATCTCAACTCAAGAGGTGATCTACTATAGGAGCAATGGAACCGATTCACAACTACTTGATTAGTAGTCCAGTACATTACCACGGGAACCATCCATCCAGCTGACTAACTAAATATTAAAATCTGGAAGCCAGAGGACAAATGAAACGGTCAAGAATCACTTACCTGATATTCTTGGGTTAAAGACAAAAATAAGAGCAAAAACTTAGGTATAAGGCACTCTGATGCAATAGTAAAATTTCAGGTCAAATTAATAAAAGGTTAAGGAGTAGAAGTCGAAGCGATTCTGGATTTCGAATCAAAATGATTTTAGCTGCTTTTGATGCTCCTTACCAAGGGGGAGAAGTCGAAAATATATGTACAAGATGGATGCCATTGTGGCCATTTCAAGATGGCCGCCATTGTGGCCATTTCAAGATGGCCGCCATTGTGGCCATTATGTATTTCAAATCTGAACACGGGACAGACGCACAATTATACTAAAATCTGAGGTGAGCTACAAACATGTGACATACCAGTAGTCCTGCAGTATCTCATCCAGAATGTTCTTCTCAAGTTTTGGAAACCTCCGATACAAAATCTGTCTCTTTAAGCGCGTTGATGCCGCTGTATGGCCGCCATCTCTCACTATCAACTTCACCTGTGAAACGGAAACAACTTCAGGTTAACAATTCTCAGAATTCCGTATAAACTCGGCAATAAGGCAAACGTATTTGCTTGCAAATAGTGCTCTAAAGTGCTGCATGGTCATAACAAAATTTCGTTTTTAAATTAACATTATTTTTAAAACTAAACCAGTCTTGTGTTGTAATCATTGTATCTTATATTGACCTCTTATCTCACCCATTTCATTGATTGTACCTGAGAAATTTTTAGCATTGGGACGATTTGAATGAAATGTTAAGTCCTCATTTCTAGGAAAAATAAGAAACATATTACATATTTGTTATCGGCTCATTTCGTCTACAGCGTTGACTGCGTGCTAAAGGTTAATTAAGGAGCAGGAATATTCTGAAACAGGTGCATAGACTTATATGTGCGTGTATACACAATATATATGTTCTTCTAGCACCACCTTGACTTAAGAGTGAGGTCGAGCTATGGCCGAGTATAATATACGGTATAATGAAATATAGAAATTGATCAGTGAAATAAAATGTGTCATTCCACTGGTTGAAAGCATTTTATTTTCAGACTCAAGCTGTCAGTGATGTTAGTTATGACGTAATTTATCGTCGTCTAAACATGACCTACTAACGCCATTTAAACGCATGGTTGCATCGGTTAAATAAAAGGAATATTTGTTTGTTTAAGTTACCGATCGAATAATATTTCACTAATGAACAAAGAAAGCTAATATTGTGCCACTAGTGATAATAATAATAATGCTCTCAATGTTCACTTGGTGAAATATAATTCGATCATTCACGAAACAAATATCCACTTATTATTTGAAAGTGGTATTATTTGAAAGTGGTTTTAAGATGTCTGATTTTAGACAATAGTCCGAGCACACCAATTTTATTTTTATTTTCTCCACTTCTTTCTCAGTATATGTAGATTGGAATTTGAGTGTGTTTTACGTTTATTTATCGTTGCTACCGGTTGCCCATATGAGCGACGCCTCCTGAAGAGATTAGTCATATTTGTAGGATAGTGCAATGATACAGAGAGAGACAGACCCATTCCAGAGTCTCCTCTGGTTCTTTTACGTGCACGGTGTAAAGCACCGACACAAGACCTCGGTTTAACGTCCCATCTGAAAGACTGTTAATTTTATTACGGTCAGACGGGGGATCGAACATGCGATCCCTGGATTACCAGTCCAGCATGGAGGTTGGAATTTAGTTTGCATGCGCATATTTACACAAATTATTTAGTGAGCATGAATCCACAACATGTCTCTGGTCTTTTGTACATTTTCATTTCTATCAAATTTTTTAACTTGGGAATCTGCAAACAAGCACATCTGGGAGACATCTGAGCACCAGATAATAATAATTAGTTTATACAAATTTATTTTAGCTCGATTGCGAAACAAGTTCTTACAACTTATATTAATAATAATTACAGGTACATTTAACCCAATAAGAATATATATTGTATATTGTGCCCAGTAAAATGTAGAACATCAATTAATTTACATGCAAGTCATGATAGCACAGTGGTAGCGCGTTCGCTTCAGGTGCGAAAGGCCCAGAGTTTGAGCCCTGCTGGAGCTTTTACGATTGGGCCCTTAGGCAAGGCAATTAATTTCCATACCTCTTCTCTCTCCCTCGTGGCGATGGATTCTATCAGGAATGAGGTCTCGAGAATGATTAACATAAGTTGTAAGAACTTGTTTCGCAATAGAGCTAAAATAAATTTGTATAAACTAAATGTAGCTTCATATGCTGCTCACCGATTGTTAGGTCTTACAAAATGTCTGTGTCATGTATTGGAGTTAATTTGACAAGAAATTCAGATGGAACGTCAAAACAATGTCCCTACGGGTTTCACAGGGTAAAACAATGTCCCTACAGGTTTCACAGGGTAAAACAATGTCCCTACGGGTTTCACAGGGTAAAACAATGTCCCTACGGGTTTCACAGGGTAAAACAATGTCCCTCTGTATCATTTAAATACTAGCTAACAACAATACTTACAAGTTTCTGCTGGTTGTCTTCAATTATTTGTTCTTCTTGCATGATTTCAGCTAGAGACTTGTTCCCTCGATTCCAAGCTACTGGTTCTATATGCTGTGGTATGGTTCCCATCACGGATAGACCAACTAATGGAGTGGATCTCTTACTTCTGGAACCCGTTGCAGCGTCTTCCACTCTTGTACCTTTGGGTAGAGTTCTTACATAAGCATTTTCTTCATCTTGCAGTTGTCTAGCAAATTCTTCATCTGAAATATTTTAGACAATGTTTAAAAAAACTCACAAAAGTATTGGTTGGTACAAATTTGTGTTTATCCCATAATCAAAAGGGGGCAGGGAAAGGCACAGGGGAATTTTTATATATACAGAATTGACATGGTCTCCTGTGTTATACTTTTTGACCCAAAAGTTTACAAATACATTAGTTTATACAAATTTATTTTAGCTCGATTGCGAAACAAGTTATTCAACTTATATTAATCACTCTCGAGACCTCATTCCTGATGGAATCTATCGCCACGAGGGAGAGAGAAGAGGCAACGTGGAATTTAAATGCCTTGCCTAAGGGCACAATCGTAATGGCTCCAGCGGGGCTCAAACTCCGGACCTTTCGCACCTGAAGCGAACGCGCATCCACTGCGCTATCATGACTTCCACGATGTACAAATACATTAACATTACCGCATAATGTTGAATAGTTTTTCAGATGTGCACAACATGACAGGTTTGTGGTTTAGCTATATTAAACAATAGCGATTTTGTGGAAGTCGTGACAGCTCAGTGGTAGCACGTACGCTTCATGTGCGAAAGACCCAGAGTTTGAGCCCCGCTGGAGCCGTTACGATTGTGCACTTAGGCAAGGCATTTAAATTCAACATGCCTCCTCTCTCCCTCGTGGCGATGGATTCCATCAGGAATGAGGTCTCGAGAGTGATTAATACAAGTTATAAGAACTTGTTTCGCAATCGAGCTAAAATAAATTTTACACGTTTTATTATCAATTACTATATTTACTTATTTTTTCAAAGTTAAATGTGAACAAATTGAGAAGACTGGAGTACATTGTACATCAAACCTGATGCATCAAAAAGACTTCAACTGTTTAATCTGCAAACAAGTACCCGTATGTGGCACACTTACCTGTAGAAAGTACACTTTGTGACACAGTCATGGCGTGTTTATTCGATAACATGTCATGATTGTGGGGTTTTACCGGAATACAGGTATGACACATGTAATATACGCTAATTTGGCTCGGCCGAAACCATGACAATAGAAACAAATTGTCACTGTATTTGGTCAATGACATAAGCTTTACCAGCTTGTTAGAGTATTGATTTCTTCGTAAACCTGTGAATTTGGGATTCACAGGATTCAGAATTATATATAAAGTAAGACAAATAATTTTAGACAAACTTCAGACAATGTTCAGAATTTTTGGGAGAAGTGAGAAAGCGCATGATCGCTTCCTTAAATGGTGTTCTTTAATATACTTCTGCAAAATAGGGTTAAAATGCACAGTACAACCATTAAATACAACATTTGAATAGAAGGAGTGCTTTATAATGGGCCAGTGTATCTTACTAGACAAAATTTTGTTTGAAAATCGTAAAAACCAACAAAAAAAGGGAGAAGTGGGGCCCCCAGAGGGCTAAGTCAATGTCCCTAGGGCGACAATTTCGCCCACTTCGCCCTCTAAACTGATCCCTGGACAAAAGGGCTGCCCTCCTATTCCTGCATAGGGGAAACACAAACACATTTATTTTAGCTTGAATGCATAACAAGTTTTTACAAGATTATACTAATCACTCTTAGAGATATCATTCCTCATGCACTTCCATCACAATCAGGGCGAGAGACAGCTAACATTCACTTCACTTCAGACAATATTGCAATAATCATCCGACATGTTTTTATTGAAAATGAGGCAAATGAGGGCAGGGCGGGCATATTCGGAATTTCAGGACAAAAGGGCTGCCCTCCTATTCCTGCATAGGGGTGTGGGAAATACTAGAAAATATTTTGATATGGTCCGGCTGGGGATCGAACATACATGATCACACGGCCATCACTTCAAATTACATTAGAGAAATGCTATGTTTACCTTTGACTAATTGCTGTTGTTCGAATTGTAACTGAGATCTCCGTGATTTAACACTCTGCTTTACACACTGATATATCAACCAGGCCGTCTTGTGATCCAACGACACCAATAAATCGTCATATACTGAAACAACATCACATAACATCTTCATTGAAATGTACACCCTACATTTTGTATGTAATTTGCTGCAAGAAATCTCCTTTATTGTGAATAGTTGGATTGAAAATTGATTGGAATAACCATAGATATATGTAACCAACAGTTCAGGTACAGGTAAATAAGACTACAACAGTTGTGACCTCGAATGTAGTGCTGCAACAATTCGTGGAAAATTCTGACATAAATCGTATATACTATGCATAATTATACAAGTGTGTTCATTTGTTTTGTTCTGTACATTATATATATAGAATGAATATGATTAAACAAAGTGGAAACATTTTCAGTGTAAATTTAATTTTGATTTGATCCGCTACCAATGTCAAAAATTAATTTCACAACTGGACTTGCGACACACCACCCTTCCTCCACCAAAAACAATATAATTATGTTCTGCCCCCCTGATGGCGATATAACAGTGTCTGCCTGCTGCATCACCGTACAGAACTGTCAGTATACTTGTTTATTGTTTAATCGTATTTTATTTTGCTCTATTCTGACACAGAATCTACGTACAATATATGCAAAGAATCTACGTACAATATATGCAAAGAATCTACGTACAATATATGCAAAGAATCTACGTACAATATATGCAAAGAATCTACGTACAATATATGCAAAGAATCTACGTACAATATATGCAAAGAATCTACGTACAATATATGCAAAGAATCTACGTACAATATATGCAAAGAATCTACGTACAATATATGCAAAGAATCTACATACAATATATGCAAAGAATCTACATACAATATATGCAAAGAATCTACATACAATATATGCAAAGAATCTACATACAATATATGCAAAGAATCTACATACAATATATGCAAAGAATCTACATACAATATATGCAAAGAATCTACATACAATATATGCAAAGAATCTACATACAATATATGCAAAGAATCTACATACAATATATGCACAGAATCTACATACAATATATGCACAGAATCTACATACAATATATGCACAGAATCTACATACAATATATGCACAGAATCTACATACAATATATGCAAAGAATCTACATACAATATATGCAAAGAATCTACATACAATATATGCAAAGAATCTACATACAATATATGCAAAGAATCTACATACAATATATGCAAAGAATCTACATACAATATATGCAAAGAATCTACATACAATATATGCAAAGAATCTACATACAATATATGCAAAGAATCTACATACAATATATGCAAAGAATCTACATACAATATATGCAAAGAATCTACATACAATATATGCAAAGAATCTACATACAATATATGCAAAGAATCTACATACAATATATGCAAAGAATCTACATACAATATATGCAAAGAATCTACATACAATATATGCAAAGAATCTACATACAATATATGCAAAGAAAGCAAAAATGGGTCGAGCCACACGTTCGTACAACATTAGAGACGGCTCTTCTCAAAAGTACACACGTAAATAATTTATATTTGGTAATTCTACAAAATAAATACAGGGATATTGTACAATCCACAAAAATGGGGGAAAACTGTTAAGTACAGAAATGATTCTTGTTGTGGTTTTGATACAACTTCCTTATAAATAATACTGAATGATTGCATTTGGTCTATCAAAATTAACCCTTTCAACACCACAGACCTCTATTTATAGGCTTACAAAAAAGTGTAGATCCAGATGAGCCGGCTCGTGACGAGCCGTCTCATCAGGATCTGCACTTTTTTCAAGTAATATAACTATTTGTAGAAAAAAAATTACCCATTTTGATAAATGAACTGATCCAAATGTAATTTTGTTATTAATTTATTGGTCTAAAAATATCATGGACCAGTCCATGTCAGTTACTTGGTGTTGAATGGGTTAAGCACATCCAGGTATCTCATTCTGGATAAAATATTAATGTATTATTGCAGCCATACTTGCAAGTGGTCCCAACTCTGGAAACTGTTTTGTACAATTACATGTAGTAGGATAATATGATCTTACCATCATTCCTGTTCCCAAATGGTCCAAACATGTCCTTAAGCTTTCCTATCACATCAGATTCAATTGTCATAGTCAATGCTGGCTGTATAAGATCTCCATCATCTTCATTTTCTGTCTCAGCATCATGATTTAACAATACAGTCTCGGCAACATCCACATCAATATCATCTCCAAATATTCCCATTTCAAATATATGCTCAACATCAGAAGTTTTATCATAATCTTTTACAATATTGATACCTTCAGTTTCACCAGTTTCATTTATGTTACTATCTGCATTAGTAATTACTTTACTTTCTGCAACACATTTTTGGGGTTCATTATTTTCAATGCCTTGATAGATTGACTGATGCTCTATTTCATCTGTTGAACGTAATGACATAAATACTGAACTGTCACGCTTACTTAGAGTGTTGTTTCCTACATTCAAATAAGTTTCGTTAAGACTAGTTGACCTATGGAGACGAATTTTGGTAATATTGTCATCTTCAATCCTGTCTAATCGTTCTTTACTAGTCTGTATAAGTTGTAGCTCTAAGTCTTCCCTAGATGCAATGTTCCCCCTTTCAACAACGCTAAAACACAAATCTAAGAGACTAATTGGTCCAGTCTTATTTGCTGACGAACATGGTTCAACTATTTCAGGACTTGTATGTTTCTTCACTTCCGCCATAACCTCTGTAAATTTCTGTTTCTCGTCTTCAGTGAGATCAAGACTGTACTTCCAATCCAGTAGTAAATTAATTGCCCACTCAACATTATTAGCACAATTTTCTAAAACGCACTCAAGTTCTGCTAAAGGCACTGCTGGAAAACAAGTCTGAAGAAACTCAACACTTTCTGTATCTGTCATGGACACAAAGTCATCAGTTGATGTGCTCTTATCTATTGTAAGAATTTCATTCACAAAGTTTGTATCATTCAACTTGTTTAATTCTACGCCGCTATGATTTCCATTAAAAATTGTTCTTGCATTTCCTGTTAAATATTTAATACTACCATCAACAAACCCACCATTATTGAGACGGGTGACCAGATTAAAGTACTCCATCTCTGTCACTGTCATTGCATTAGCCAGATCCCTTCCATTTCGTAGTTTTCTAGTGGTAGTTGGAGAGGAAACCTGCTTCTCAATACCACGTATCGGAAATGAGTTCCAAGCATTTGTTCTGAATTTCTCTTTATCTTCGTTATTTAGGAATGGACCTCTTAAATTTGCTGCCATTTTTCTTTTTGACGGTTTCTTGTTTCTCTGTGCTGATGCTGGAGTTGATGGTTTGTGTGTGTACGTTTGCAGGGTCATTAAAGAATCTGTCTCACTTTTCATGTTGCTTTCCATTTCTGAATCCTCTGAAAGTATTACAATTTCACTGGATTTAACTTCAGTTATATCCACACTTCCTACTTCTGAAATTGGCAAACATTCACTGGATTTTTCTTCAGTAATATTCACACTTGCTTCTTTCATACTGGGCAAACTTTCACTGGATTTAACCTCAGTTATATCCACACTTTTTACTTCTGTACATAGCAAACTTTCACTGGATTGAACCTCAGTTATATCTACACTTATTACTTCTGTACATAGCAAACTTTCACTGGATTTAGCTTCAGTTATATCCTCACTCCCTATTTCTGAACTTGACCAACTTTCACTGGAATAATATCCTGTAATATCATCACTATTTTCTTCACAGATGTCTCCATTATCACTAGACTGAACATTTATGCAATTTTCATCTTTTAGTGTAGTTGTCCCACTTTCAGTTAATTTCCCTTCATAAAAGTTCACATGGTCTACATAAACTCTCACACTGGATTCTAATTCAATATCATTAAGATCATCATATATTTCTGATTTAACTTTCCCTGCTCTTGTATTATTAGTATCCATATCTGAAATTACAATCAGACCTTTATCATTATCTGTGTCTGTTTGTGAATTAATGGCACTTTCAATGTCTATATATGATTCCTTGAGCATCTGCAATGAACTATTTGAATGTGATGATACATGTGCAATATCCTGAGATTCATCAATACCAAAGCTTGAGCAAAATGTAGCCTCAATATCATTTTCCCTGTCATTCCTACTGACATTTTCGCAAGAAATATGTTTGTCTACAATTTCTGTTTCTGTAAAAGTATCTTTAATTTCATTAGCAGTGCCTGCGACTTCTTCTGCACACACTAAGGAATGAGGTTTTGCTTCTATTTCGACAATTACACAAAATTGATTAATTTCTTCTTTTATACCATTTAATTGCTCACTGTTGTTTTCAATATCACTGTCTACATTTGTATTCACAGATATATCAACATTCTCTTCATCAGCAACATCATCAATACTATTAATTTCTGTTACCTCATTTGTTAAAGCCAAACCTGAAAATTCATCAACAGACTCGTTTCTCTTTTGTCTTCGAGGTGTAGCACCATTTTCGCTCTCTGTGAGATTTGTCATGTATCCTGTCGAAGTCGAACCTTCCCAGTTGTCACAAGCAATATCATCCCATGGATTCTGTATGCTTTCAGCAGCAATGACTTTATTTTCACAAGAAGCAGTTAATTTCCCCCAATACTGCAATTCAAATTCATTTGTATTTATGTCATCAATGTCTACAGCTGCATTATCTAATTTGATAGATTCCATTATTCCGTCAATTGTTGCAAAATCACCACTGGCATGACAAAGTCTTCTACTTTCTTTAATCCCAATGTTTACACTTACATCTTTCTTTATGTTAGCAATCTCTGTCCACGAGGGGAATACTCTGTCTGTCTTACTTACATCTAAACCAGCTGTTTTTAAACCATTTTGCAAGGCATCAATTTCATTGTGAGTCACAGTTTTGAGCGAATCTACCTCAATTTTCTTACCAACTTCATTCTGTTTATTTCCAATTTCCTGTGGTTCAAGAACCACTACTTCTTTATTTTCAGATAATTTCTTCAATTCTTTGGCATGTTCTAAAATATTAACTGCATTTTCAGCATTATCACATGTTTCTAATTCTGTATCTTTGTTGTGAACATTTTCAGTACTTTCATAATCGCTGTCCTCTTCTGCATCATCTTCCTTTTCTAGAATTTCAATACTCTGATGTATGATATCATGTAACTTAAGACCAATCAATTCTTCTGCAGCAACTACCTCTGACTCATTAATTGGATAGAACATAAGCAGAGCCTTTAATTCATCTTCTAGTTTACGAACATCATCAACAGAGAGTATTTTATCTCCAACATGTTCATTAACCATATCATCCACAACATGTACAGTTTCTGATGACAGTTTTGATTCCATCTGTTTGATTGCTTTCCTTTTCACTTTATTTGCAGCTGGGTTAATTGCAATAGGTTTGGCTGTTACAGGTGGTTTCAATTTTTCCATTTTGTGCAGGGCAACTGGAGTTTTCAGAGATGGCCTCAGAGGCTTCGGTGAGGCATTTCTTGAGGACTGGTTTGACAATGATCCTGAATGGAGAGAACTAGAGATACTGTCTGAATCAGATTCGGCAGATTTCTGTTTCCTAAGATCCTCTCCCTTGTAGAAGTTTTGCAACCTGATGAGATCTTTAGTACTTTTAGTTTCGTTGATTATACCAGCATGAGCTGAAGGTTCCTCTGTAAAACAATTTTTAAGAAACAGGTCAGTTTTAATTCCGGCAAATACTTCTGAATCATGGTTACCTACAGATTATATTATAACAAGCAATGTCTGTACAAACAACTAACAGAACTGATGTAGAATCCCAAACAAAATGTAGAACTTCCTAATGATAAGGCTAATGGACAATGAATAATGTCATAAGCAGGTATGCTATACTGAACACAGAAAAAACAGAATATACTACAGCAGAAATGTATTAAATTCCTACACATTTTTACCACACGAAATATGTCAACATTTCTGACCATAACACTCACATGATGATAGATGTGGAAAATTGCTTAAAATGCATTCCAATAAGCAAATTCTGGAAAACTACATGTACATACCAGAGAAATAATTCCCCAGGTACAGAACTACATACCCAACAAATATCTCCAGTGGAGAGAACTACATACCCAACAAATATCTCCAGTGGAGAGAACTACATACCCAACAAATATCTCCAGTGGAGAGAACTACATACCTGACAAATATCTCCAGTGGAGAGAACTACATACCCAACAAATATCTCCAGTGGAGAGAACTACATACCTGACAAATATCTCTTGTGGAGAGAACTACATACCCAACAAATATCTCCAGTGGAGAGAACTACATACCCAACAAATATCTCTTGTGGAGAGAACTACATACCCAACAAATATCTCTTGTGGAGAGAACTACATACCCAACAAATATCTCTTGTGGAGAGAACTACATACCCAACAAATATCTCTTGTGGAGAGAACTACATACCCAACAAATATCTCCAGTGGAGAGAACTACATACCCAACAAATATCTCCAGTGGAGAGAACTACATACCTGACAAATATCTCCAGTGGAGAGAACTACATACCCAACAAATATCTCCAGTGGAGAGAACTACATACCCAACAAATATCTCCAGTGGAGAGAACTACATACCCAACAAATATCTCTTGTGGAGAGAACTACATACCCAACAAATATCTCTTGTGGAGAGAACTACATACCCAACAAATATCTCTTGTGGAGAGAACTACATACCCAACAAATATCTCCAGTGGAGAGAACTACATACCCAACAAATATCTCCAGTGGAGAGAACTACATACCTGACAAATATCTCCAGTGGAGAGAACTACATACCCAACAAATATCTCCAGTGGAGAGAACTACATACCCAACAAATATCTCCAGTGGAGAGAACTACATACCCAACAAATATCTCTTGTGGAGAGAACTACATACCCAACAAATATCTCTTGTGGAGAGAACTACATACCCAACAAATATCTCTTGTGGAGAGAACTACATACCCAACAAATATCTCCAGTGGAGAGAACTACATACCCAACAAATATCTCCAGTGGAGAGAACTACATACCTGACAAATATCTCCAGTGGAGAGAACTACATACCCAACAAATATCTCCAGTGGAGAGAACTACATACCCAACAAATATCTCCAGTGGAGAGAACTACATACCCAACAAATATCTCTTGTGGAGAGAACTACATACCCAACAAATATCTCTTGTGGAGAGAACTACATACCCAACAAATATCTCTTGTGGAGAGAACTACATACCCAACAAATATCTCCAGTGGAGAGAACTACATACCCAACAAATATCTCCAGTGGAGAGAACTACATACCCGACAAATATCTCCAGTGGAGAGAACTACATACCCAACAAATATCTCCAGTGGAGAGAACTACATACCCAACAAATATCTCCAGTGGAGAGAACTACATACCCAACAAATATCTCCAGTGGAGAGAACTACATACCCAACAAATATCTCCAGTGGAGAGAACTACATACCCAACAAATATCTCCAGTGGAGAGAACTACATACCCGACAAATATCTCCAGTGGAGAGAACTACATACCCAGCAAATATCTCTTGTGGAGAGAACTACATACCCAACAAATATCTCCAGTGGAGAGAACTACATACACAACAAATATCTCCAGTGGAGAGAACTACATACCCAACAAATATCTCTTGTGGAGAGAAATATATACAATACAAAAGTAACTAATAATTCAACAAACCTTGACATGCTGATGGTTTTTCATCCAACCTGCTAAACTCACCAGCATTTTCTGAGGCATCAAATGTTTCATTTATTCTGAAAATAATCAGTTTAACATTACAGTTTAACATTACAGGTTAACATTATAGTTTAATATTACAGTTTAACATTACAGTTTAACATTACAGGTTAACATTACAGTTTAACATTACAGTTTAACATTACAGTTTAATATTACAGTTTAACATTACAGTTTAACATTACAGGTTAACATTACAGTTTAACATTACAGTTTAACATTACAGTTACAGCTTAACATTACAGTTTAACATTACAATCACAGCTTAACATTACAGTTTAACATTACAGTTTAACATTACAATTACAGCTTAACATTACAGTTTAACATTACAATTACAGTTTAACATTACAGGTTAACATTACAATTACAGCTTAACATTACAGTTTAACATTACAATTACAGTTTAACATTACAGGTTAACATTACAATTACAGCTTAACATTACAGTTTAACATTACAATTACAGTTTAACATTACAGGTTAACATTACAATTACAGCTTAACATTACAGTTAACATTACAGTTTAACATTACAGTTTAACATTACAGGTTAACATTACAGTTTAACATTACAGTTACAGCTTAACATTACAGTTTAACATTACAATCACAGCTTAACATTACAGTTTAACATTACAGTTTAACATTACAATTACAGTTTAACATTACAATTACAGTTTAACATTACAGGTTAACATTACAATTACAGCTTAACATTACAGTTTAACATTACAGGTTAACATTACAGGTTAACATTACAGTTTAACATTACAGTTTAACATTACAGTTACAGCTTAACATTACAGTTTAACATTACAATCACAGCAACATTACAGTTTAACATTACAGTTTAACATTACAATTACAAACAAAGTTTAACATTACAATTACAGTTTAACATTACAGGTTAACATTACAATTACAGCTTAACATTACAGTTTAACATTACAGGTTAACATTACAGTTTAACATTACAGGTTAACATTACAGTTTAACATTACAGTTTAACATTACAGTTACAGCTTAACATTACAGTTTAACATTACAATCACAGCTTAACATTACAGTTTAACATTACAGTTTAACATTACAATTACAGTTTAACATTATAGTTAACATTACAATTACAGTTAACATTACAGCTTAACATTACAGTTTAACATTACAGGTTAACATTACAATTACAGCTTAACATTACAGCTTAACATTACAGTTTAACATTACAGGTTAACATTACAGTTTAACATTACAGGTTAACATTACAGTTTAACATTACAGTTTAACATTACAGGTTAACATTACAGTTTAACATTACAGGTTAACATTACAGTTTAACATTACAGGTTAACATTACAGGTTAACATTACAGGTTAACATTACAGTTTAACATTACAGTTTAACATTACAGGTTAACATTACAGTTTAACATTACAGAACATTACAGTTTAACATTACAGTTTAACATTACAATTACAGTTTAACATTACAGTTTAACATTACAGTTTAACATTACAGTTAACATTACAGGTTAACATTACAAACATTACAGGTTAACATTACAGTTTAACATTACAGTAACATTACAGGTTAACATTACAGTTTAACATTACAGGTTAACATTACAAACATTACAGTTTAACATTACAATTACAGTTTAACATTACAGGTTAACATTACAATTACAGCTTAACATTACAGTTTAACATTACAATTACAGTTTAACATTACAGGTTAACATTACAATTACAGCTTAACATTACAGTTTAACATTACAGGATTACAGCTTAACATTACAGTTTAACATTACAGGTTAACATTACAGTTTAACATTACAGTTTAACATTACAGTTACAGCTTAACATTACAGTTTAACATTACAATCACAGCTTAACATTAACATTACAGTTTAACATTACAGTTTAACATTACAATTACAGTTTAACATTATAGTTTAACATTACAATTACAGTTTAACATTACAATTACAGCTTAACATTACAGTTTAACATTACAGGTTAACATTACAATTACAGCTTAACATTACAGTTTAACATTACAGTTTAACATTACAGTTTAACATTACAGGTTAACATTACAGTTTAACATTACAGAACATTACAGTTTAACATTACATTAACATTACAACATTAACATTACAGGTTAACATTACAGTTTAACATTACAGGTTAACATTACAGTTTAACATTACAGTTTAACATTACAGGTTAACATTACAGTTTAACATTACAGGTTAACATTACAGGTTAACATTACAGTTTAACATTACAGTTTAACATTACAGGTTAACATTACAGTTTAACATTACAGGTTAACATTACAGGTTAACATTACAGTTTAACATTACAGTTTAACATTACAGGTTAACATTACAGTTTAACATTACAGGTTAACATTACAGGTTAACATTACAGTTTAACATTACAGTTTAACATTACAGGTTAACATTACAGTTTAACATTACAGGTTAACATTACAGGTTAACATTACAGTTTAACATTACAGTTTAACATTACAGGTTAACATTACAGTTTAACATTACAGGTTAACATTACAGGTTAACATTACAGTTTAACATTACAGTTTAACATTACAGGTTAACATTACAGTTTAACATTACAGGTTAACATTACAGGTTAACATTACAGTTTAACATTACAGTTTAACATTACAGTTTAACATTACAGATAGACAGTGAACTGGGAATACTGGCATCATAGAACATAATTATCTAGTTAAAACTAGAGACACTTTTTCACGGACAGTGCAGAAGACACCAACATTGCAGAAGCATCCCGGGTCGTATAGATTTGCAATCCAATGTATTAAGCACTGGTACGGCATAGTCTCCTTGGTTGCTAATTGATGCACCGACACGAATAACCATTGGGATATAGTCGATAGTGCCCGACTGATACATTGCGCGTAGACCAAGTACATGAAATGTTGCATCATTCAGGGACCCCGCTGTCGGTCGCCAATTGTGACAAAAAACAAATATTGGCGCTAAAATGTGTGAATTGGCGAAAATAGTTGACGCAACTTTGTTTAAAAAAAATGTTTGTGCACATGTTTTGTCAAATACATGGCTTCAGATATTTATTTGTGAACTATATGGCTTTTAGATGGCTCCTAGGTTTTTTTAATTGGCTGCAGTGTTTTTCAATTGACGACAGAAGTGGCGCAGACAAACATTCAGACAGAGGGAACCCTGATCATTGTCTTAGTAATGTTGTATCATTGTCTTAGTAATGTTGTATCATTGTCTTAGTAATGTTGTATCATTGTCTTAGTAATGTTGTATCATTGTCTTAGTAATGTTGTATCATTGTTTAGTAATATTGTATCATTGTCTTAGTAATGTTGTATCATTGTCTTAGTCCCCCTCCACCCCCCCCCCCCCGAGTACATAAACAGATTTGTTTATTCAAGAACAAAAATAGTTTATGTGAGTTTGGTGTGTTTTACGTTTATTTATCATCGCATACCGGTTGCCCATATGAGCGACGTCTCCTGAAGAGATTAGTCGTTTTAGATTTTTGGAGGATAGTGCAATGATACAGACAGAGACCTATTCCAGAGTCTCCTCTGGTTCTTTTAATTTGCATGGTGTACAGCACCGACACGAGACCTCGGTTTAACGTCCCATCTGTAAGACTGTTCATTTTATTAGGGTCAGGCGGGGAACCTGCCTGAGGTTGGTGGACACATATCTATAGTTCGGACATGGGCCAAGTCCTTCATTAGATGCATTGGATTTGTGAGTTGTAATGGCACTCTAAGGCTGCCCGCAAACTCCCAAATGGAGTACAACAAGGTGAAGGCTCGAGCTTCCGGCTCGAGTTTGTGATACGATGTCAAAATAGTCGATAACAGAAAATCTAGCATTGCGCACACTGTAGCTCACTTATCCCTGAATTCTTTACCTGGATTACTCCCTGAGAAGTATTGCAAGTTTATGGAGAAATGAGGGAGACATATCTTAGAAAAGCTACTGGGCAAATGAATATAACATCTTTATATAGGGAGAGGCCGGTCCGTTTTAGAACATGACCTGTGCAAGTTCAGATGTTAAAAATAGTTTCCGGGAGCACAGGTATTATATCCATAATTATATGTAATGCACTCCACCGTCTGCACGTTTAATAAACTGGTGCAGGAATGCACTCCACCGTCTGCACGTTTAATAAACTGGTGCAGGAATGCACGTTTAATAAACTGGTGCAGGAATGCACTCCACCGTCTGCACGTTTAATAAACTGGTGCAGGAATGCACTCCACCGTCTGCACGTTTAATAAACTGGTGCAGGAATGCACGTTTAATAAACTGGTGCATACATAATGGTTACCGATTGCCTATCAGCCTGACCTACAAGTATAGGATTCGGGAAGTACTGATGTTCATAAAAATGGGTGTCTCATAAGTCAGTACTGACTGGCCCCTCTTTCAATAAGGGTGACATTATAAAAAGCACACACTGTACTCTTGTAGTCTAATTATGGGCATACAGTGGCTAAGTGCTACAATCACAAGATACTTTTAAAATAATAAACATACCATGGAATTGGCTAACGGAAACACAGATTTGGCTAAAAATTGACTACAAGAAAATAAAAGCCAATGTAGGCCCTGAATTCATAGATACTAACTTTGGGTCGGCTTTCCTCTTTCTGATGACCATGTCGACAGTGATATTATGCTCATATCGGTTACACATTCTCTCGATCTGATCCCGAGGCACACCATGCAGCGTTCGTCTGCAATTAAAAATACAGTCAAACCTGTGTTAGTGGTCACCTCCATTAAGCAGCCAACCTGTATTAAACAGCCAGTTTCCAACTTTCCAATATGTTATTTTAGTATACATTCGACCTCTGTTAAGCAGCCACCTGTGCTAAGCAGCCACTTTCTGTGATTTCCTATGGCTGGCTGCTTAACACAGGTTTGACTGTATCTCAATCAGTGATATGTAATGATAGAAAAGTCTTCAGTAGTTTGTATTCACAATCTAAAATATTGCAAGATTATTATTAATGAACTAAAGCTT
Organism: Archivesica marissinica; assembly: GCA_014843695.1. Classification (NCBI taxonomy): domain Eukaryota; kingdom Metazoa; phylum Mollusca; class Bivalvia; order Venerida; family Vesicomyidae; genus Archivesica; species Archivesica marissinica. The sequence goes on from CM026391.1 coordinate 66,668,755, forward strand.
TCTTAAAGAATTATTTATCGTCGGCCTCTTGAGAAACTTAGAAACTACTGTATTACCTTACTAGACTTAGAAACTACTGTATTACCTTGCTAGACTTAGAAACTACTGTATTACCGTACTAGACTTAGAAACTACTGTATTACCTTGCTAGACTTAGAAACTACTGTATTACATTACTAGACTTAGAAACTACTGTATTACATTACTAGACTTAGAAACTACTGTATTACCATACTAGACTTAGAAACTACTGTATTACCTTGCTAGACTTAGAAACTACTGTATTACCTTACTAGACTTAGAAACTACTGTATTACCGTACTAGACTTAGAAACTACTGAATTACCGTACTAGACTTAGAAACTACTGTATTACCTTACTAGACTTAGAAACTACTGTATTACCTTACTAGACTTAGAAACTACTATATTACCTTACTAGACTTAGAAACTACTGTATTACCTTACTAGACTTAGAAACTACTGTATTATCATACTAGACTTAGAAACTACTGTATTACCTTACTAGACTTAGAAACTACTGTATTACATTACTAGACTTAGAAACTACTGTATTATCATACTAGACTTAGAAACTACTGTATTACCTTACTAGACTTAGAAACTACTGTATTACCTTGCTAGACTTAGAAACTACTGTATTACCGTACTAGACTTAGAAACTACTGAATTACCGTACTAGACTTAGAAACTACTGTATTACCTTACTAGACTTAGAAACTACTGTATTACCTTACTAGACTTAGAAACTACTGTATTACCTTACTAGACTTAGAAACTACTGTATTACCTTACTAGACTTAGAAACTACTGTATTACCTTACTAGACTTAGAAACTACTGTATTACTCTATTAGACTTAGAAACTACTGTATTATCATACTAGACTTAGAAACTACTGTATTACCGTACTAGACTTAGAAACTACTGTATTACCGTACTAGACTTAGAAACTACTGTATTATCGTACTAGACTTAGAAACTACTGTATTACCGTACTAGACTTAGAAACTACTGTATTACCTTACTAGACTTAGAAACTACTGTATTACCCTTACTAGACCAGACAAATCCCATTAGATACTATGATATTACCTTGCCAACTCTTTGGAATTGTATTTCCATGGCGTCTCGGGTTCAAATAATTCTATATGATAGTTGTATGTCAAAGCCTGAAATAGATAACACTTTATAATTAGATAAATATTACCTAGAGAATATAAGTCCTTTGTTTTTAATCTACAGTTCCTTCTACCTTTCCTCATTAGAGAATATTCAATGCATTCACTCATTCCATTCTATCTCAATCCATCATTAACCCAGAATCCAAAACCAAGCAAGATTCCATTCAATACTAAGCCAGACTCAATCCAATACAAAGCCAGTTTGCATTGAACAACAAGCCAGGCACAATCCAACCCTAAGTCAATTTCAATCCAACATTAAGCCAGGCTCAAACCAACACTACGACAGACTCAATCCAATACCAAGCCAGGTTCAATCGAACACCATGCCAGAGTCAAACCAACACTACGACAGACTCAATCCAATACCAAGCCAGGTTCAATCGAACACCATGCCAGAGTCAAACCAACACTACGACAGACTCAATCCAATACCAAGCCAGTTTCAATCTAACACCATGCCAGGCTCAAACCAACACTACGACAGACTCAATCCAATACCAAGTCAGGTTCAATCGAACACCATGCCAGAGTCAAACCAACACTACGACAGACTCAATCCAATACCAAGCCAGGTTCAATCGAACACCATGCCAGAGTCAAACCAACACTACGACAGACTCAATCCAATACCAAGCCAGGTTCAATCGAACACCATGCCAGAGTCAAACCAACACTACGACAGACTCAATCCAATACCAAGCCAGGTTCAATCGAACACCATGCCAGAGTCAAACCAACACTACGACAGACTCAATCCAATACCAAGCCAGGTTCAATCGAACACCATGCCAGGCTCAAACCAACACTACGACAGACTCAATCCAATACCAAGCCAGTTTCAATCTAACACCATGCCAGGCTCAAACCAACACTACGACAGACTCAATCCAATACCAAGTCAGGTTCAATCGAACACCATGCCAGAGTCAAACCAACACTACGACAGACTCAATCCAATACCAAGCCAGGTTCAATCGAACACCATGCCAGAGTCAAACCAACACTACGACAGACTCAATCCAATACCAAGCCAGGTTCAATCGAACACCATGCCAGGCTCAAACCAACACTACGACAGACTCAATCCAATACCAAGCCAGGTTCAATCTAACACCATGCCAGGCTCAAACCAACACTACGACAGACTCAATAGAACACCATGCCAGGCTCAAACCAACACTACGACAGACTCAATCGAACACCATGCCAGGCTCAAACCAACACTACGACAGACTCAATCGAACACCATGCCAGGCTCAAACCAACACAATGCCAGGCTCAAACCAACACGATGCCAGGCTCAATCTAACACATCACTTTATTCTAAAATCAACATCTTTAATAAATGTATAACCTCATCTGTGGTGGGTGCTCGCCCTATTTCATATATTGAGTAAAGTAAGATATAGAAGCTTACCATGCTTATATAGGGCTTGAATTCCCACACCTGGGTGTTTGTATTGTCTATTATAATAGGACTTTTCCTCATCTTCATTGCCTCCTTACCTACAATAATGAGAGAAACGTATATCTATATTCAGTCTCCATTGAGATTAAGTCACGGGTCCCTGCAAGATACTGCAGAACAAAACCAACTTTTATATTAATATTGAAAACAAATATTTGTTCCAAAGTACGAATATCCGATTACTAGTACAGTTTTTAACAATATTCAGAAAACATATAAAAAATACTAATTTAAAGCAGCATTACATCGTATGAAATAAAAGATATTTGAAAAATTCAATTTTTACGTATGGGTAGCAATGCTGCTACACATTCTAACATTATACTGTGTATGCTTATGTTCATTTGGTACACAGTGTTTTTTTGCGATAAAACAAACTCGAAACCGTAAGTAGGACTTTCCGAGTCGATCGGTAACACACTTGTTTACAACCGGAACGCATCATCCGCACCTGTTTACATTCGGAATGCTTCATCCCCATTTGTCCCACGTTGTCTTTTTTAATTAAATTACTTGATATGTTGATTCATACCTCTGTTAGCTATGTCTTTTAGGGACATGTCTACACCCCCGTGAAGTGTTTGACATTAGAGGAAGATAGATAGATAGTCTTTTATGTTCAAAATATATACGTTGTTTTCTACATCCTCTGTTGTTTCACGCATGCGCGCTGTGCGTGTTTACATTTCGTGTGTTGATATAAACAAATTCGCGTATACGACGGTTTCAATTTATTGGAATTTTATCGTTTCTGAGTGACTATTTAGATTTTTGTAAACACACACATTAGTATTTATATTTTACCCAAAACATCCTTTATTGCGATGTAATGCTGCTTTAAACATCCTTTATTGCGATGTAATGCTGCTTTAAACATCCTTTATTGCGATGTAATGCTGCTTTAAACATCCTTTATTGCGATGTAATGCTGCTTTAAACATCCTTTATTGCGATGTAATGCTGCTTTAAACATCCTTTATTGCGATGTAATGCTGCTTTAAACATCCTTTATTGCGATGTAATGCTGCTTTAAACATCCTTTATTGCGATGTAATGCTGCTTTAAACATCCTTTATTGCGATGTAATGCTGCTTTAAACATCCTTTATTGCGATGTAATGCTGCTTTAAACATCCTTTATTGCGATGTAATGCTGCTTTAAACATCCTTTATTGCGATGTATGCTGCTTTAAACATCCTTTATTGCGATGTAATGCTGCTTTAAACATCCTTTATTGCGATGTAATGCTGCTTTAAACATCCTTTATTGCGATGTAATGCTGCTTTAAACATCCTTTATTGCGATGTAATGCTGCTTTAAACATCCTTTATTGCTGCTGCTTTAAACATCCTTTATTGCGATGTAATGCTGCTTTAAACATCCTTTATTGCGATGTAATGCTGCTTTAAACATCCTTTATTGCGATGTAATGCTGCTTTAAACATCCTTTATTGCGATGCTGCTTTAACTAAATATTTGCAAAATATGGTTAAAAATGAAGTTTGTTGATGTTTCATTCAAAATGTAACAGAAACCGGACTTTACAAAGGAACTCATTATAGGAAATGCGATTAACCTCTACGTGTAAATAATGTGATAGCCCTGTATGTGTGCAATTAAAGTCAGGTAGTGTTAGATCAATATTCCATCATGATTTAAGGAATTAAGCTGATACAAAAAACTCTGGACAAAGATAGATAAGATAGACAAGACAAGACCAGACCAGACCAGACCAGACCAGACCAGACCAGACCAGACCAGACCAGACCAGACCAGACCAGACCAGACCAGACCAGACCAGACCAGACCAGACCAGACCAGACCAGACCAGACCAGACCAGACCAGACCAGACCAGACCAGACCAGACCAGAATAGATAGATAGATAGAAATAGATAGATAGATATATAGATATATAGAAGATAGATAGATAGATAGATAGATAGATAGATAGATAATAGATAGATAGATAGATAGATAGAGATAGATAGATAGATAGATAGATAGATAGATAGATAGATAGATAGATAGATAGATAGATAGATAGATAGATAGATAGATAGATAGATAGATAGATAGATAGATAGATAGATAGATAGATAGATAGATAGATAGATAGATAGATATGCTGTGCACGTAAAAGAACTAGAGGAGACTCTGGAATGGGTCTCTGTCTGTATCATTGCACTATCCATCAAAAATGACTAATCTCTTCAAGAGGCGTCGCTCATATGGGCAACCGGTAGCGACGATAAATAAACGTAAAAACCACCATGAGAATAAATATACCATGGCATGCACACCAACACCAAGGATAACACAAAGAGAGCTAACTTACTCTTTTATTTCCATTGCGGTCCTTTGTGCTGGTGGCATGACACAGGCTGGCATTTAAAATTGAATTACCGTACTTCAATGAATTAAGAATTTAACAATGATTGCATAGAACATAATAAAAATTAGTTTTACATTAACGTATCATACACATTTGCGTACACATCAATAAAATGCTAAATATGCACAAGCAGGGTGCAGTGATTAATTGATTGATTATCAGGGACTATTTACTACGGCATACAGAGGCAACTTAATGTAATAAGGCTAAAAAAATATACAAATTTATGATTGTTGTTACTGTGGTAATGTGATAAAAGGTGATTTCACACTATATTTTATGAAACAAGTTTATTAATTTATTATTTTCCACGTGTATGTCAAGCCCCCTGAGAGGATCTAGACATGTTGACCTGGGCAGGTTTAGCCAACATAAGCATTTAACCAGTGTGAGGTACCTTGCTCAAGAACACTACATATATGTCTTTATTATTGAATAACGAAACCGGAGGTCCCACCAATCCAAATACGACGCTCTACTACTAGACGGAACACTATTTACATTATAAAACTTTTCAAAATCATTTCCAGCTTTTTGATTGGTCAAGCTGAATCCATATCTCAAATTACCAAATCAGATTGCTCGAGACACAGCTAGAAACGTGATGACAGTTTTATAACCTCCAGGTCAGAAAATATAAAAATATTTGCTATCATAATCAAATGAAGATAAGATTGTGTTCCAACAACACTAGTAGACCCTGCTACTCACTTCTTTCTCTGTTCCATTGATGGGCCTCGGTCAGCTTGTCCGGACTGTAGTCGTAGATATTGCCCTTCATATAGTAGTCATCGGTAGACAGAACAATACCGTTCAATTGCAACACCCTGTACAAAATAGAGAGACTCGTTACATAATTATAAATATATATTTTACTGGTAAATATATAAAGCAAGAGGGCCATGATGGCCCTGTATCGCTCACCGGACTCATATTTAACCCCGATGTCACCATTTTAACACCATTGAAAGAGCATTGTACATCGATCATTCCTACTAATGTTGCCAAAATCCGATAGGTAGTTTGTGAGATGATGCGTGAAGATTATTTTCAGAATTTGAAATCTATAATAAAAGAACGATGTTTGACCTTTCGGCAGCCATCTTGGCCATATTAACTAAAAAATTTGACCACCATTTGATCTCCTGGGCCACATACCATTTGAACAACTTTGAAAGAGCATTGTACATCAACCATTTCTACCAAGATTAATCAAAATCCGGCTGATAGAAATTGTGCTATTTTTAGACGGTGGCTATCTTGCATTTCAGGAACTTTATTTTAACAACTTAGAAAAGCTTCTTTTAAGGATCATACAAGTACAGTTTCTTGAACTTGACCAATGAGAAGAAGACGTTTCAAATCTCTCATAAAAGGTTGACCTCTTGACTTTTCTTGGATGACGAAATCATTAGATTTTGATGAAAATTACATTAAGAGTGATTGCCTTATCGATACCTTAGCTTTGACATTATGACATGACCATATTTGTTCATAAATAATATTTGATCCCTACTTGATCTACCGGGCCATATCTATTTTTAGATAACCAGGAGTCATCATTTGAACAACTTTGAAAGAGCATTGTACATCGATCATTCCTACTAAGAATCATCAAAATCCGGCTGGCGGCTCGTCATAAGAAGAAGATATTTTAAGAATTTGTGCTATTTTTAGACAGCGGATGATGAACAGACACATTGCGGTAACAATACCTGAACAATCATTGAACAAGAGCTTGCTCTAGAGCGTCCCCTGAGAGAAATTGACCCCCTGAGTCACGTCACTCTCCGCCATGCTGTTATATGTTATATTTCGGGTTTTACGCCTGCATCAGCACCATTTTGGGCTATATCGCCGGCGGGCAGTTTACCTAACAACACCTTTCCTGGGCAGGCTCCAGCGGTTAACCAGTACTTACTCTCCCCCCATGCTAAGCTGCGGGAGAAGTTCTTTATATAGAATATATATAGATGTACATAGAGAATGCTTACCTGGTCGAGTCATCAAATCTCCCCCTTGAATATAATAAACTTTCCCTCTTTTAAAGGTGTCGCTTAGTCCCCCTGCAAACACCAACTCTTTATACAGAGCTATCCACAGATTAGTTACCTGGCAACACAATATCCTAATAGAGCAATCCGTGGAGTGGTACCCTGTCCACACCACATTCTTATACAGAGCAATCCGTGGATTGGTACCCTATCCACACCACATTCTTATACAGAGCAATCCGCAGATTGGTACCCTGTCCACACCACATTCTTATACAGAGTAATCCATGGATTGGTACCCTGTCCACACCACATTCTTATACAGAGCTATCCGTGGATTGGTACCCTGTCCACACCACATTCTTATACAGAGTAATCCATGGATTGGTACCCTGTACACACCACATTCTTATACAGAGTAATCCATGGATTGGTACCCTGTCCACACCACATTCTTATACAGAGCTATCCGTGGATTGGTACCCTGTCCACACCACATTCTTATACAGAGTAATCCGTGGATTGGTACCCTGTCCACACCACATTCTTATACAGAGCAATCCGTGGATTGGTACCCTGTCCACACCACATTCTTATACAGAGCAATCCATGGATTGGTACCCTGTCCACACCACATTCTTATACAGAGCTATCCGTGGATTGGTACCCTGTTCACACCACATTCTTATACAGAGCAATTTGCGGATTGGTACCCTGTCCACACCACATTCTTATACAGAGCAATTTGTGGATTGGTACCCTGTCCACACCACATTCTTATACAGAGCAATTTGTGGATTAGTACCCTGTCCACACCACATTCTTATACAGAGCAATCCGTGGATTGGTACCCTGTCTACACCACATTCTTATATAGAGCAATCCGCGGATTGGTACCCTGTCCACACAACATTCTTAGACAGAGCTATCCGTGGATTGGTACCCTGTCTACACCACATTCTTATATAGAGCAATCCGCGGATTGGTACCCTGTCCACACAACATTCTTATACAGAGCTATCCAGGGATTGGTACCCTGTCCACAACTATAGGGATTGGTACCCTGTCCACAACTATAGGGATTGGTACCCTGTCCACAACTATAGGGATTGGTACCCTGTCCACAACTATGCTACCAAGAAATGTGCCAGCCTAGATGTACACATCAGTTTCTAGTCTCATCTCATAAACAACATATTACTGTTACCTGGATAATGTGGTTTTTCCGCTTCCTGGCAGACCTCTGACTATGACTAGAACTTTGAGTCCAGACTGCTGCAGTGCACGTAAACGCTCAACCTTCTGCTCAAGGAAAGTCAGTTTCACTGGTGGCAACCCTGCAACAAGATTATAACCAGTTCAAGCCTACAACTAGATATAACTAGATCAACCCTGCGAAAACCACATCATAACCAGATCAAACCTACAACTAGATCAACCCTGCGAAAACCACATCATAACCAGATCAAACCTACAACTAGATCAACCCTGCGAAAACCACATCATAACCAGATCAAACCTACAACTAGATCAACCCTGCGAAAACCACATCATAACCAGATCAAACCTACAACTAGATCAACCCTGCGAAAACCACATCATAACCAGATCAAACCTACAACTAGATCAACCCTGCGAAAACCACATCATAACCAGATCAAACCTACAACTAGATCAACCCTGCGAAAACCACATCATAACCAGATCAAACCTACAACTAGATCAACCCTGCGAAAACCACATCATAACCAGATCAAACCTACAACTAGATCAACCCTGCGAAAACCACATCATAACCAGATCAAACCTACAACTAGATCAACCCTGCGAAAACCACATCATAACCAGATCAAACCTACAACTAGATCAACCCTGCGAAAACCACATCTTAACAAGATCAAACCTACAACTAGATCAACCCTGCGAAAAGCACATCATAACCAGATCAAACCTACAATTAGATCAACCCTGCAATAACCAGATCAAGCCTACAACCAGATCAAGTCTACAACTAGATCAACCCTGCAACAACCAGATCATAACCAGATCAAGCCTACAACTAGATCAACCCTGCAACAACCAGATCAACCCTGCAACAACCAGATCATAACCAGATCAAGCCTACAACTAGATCAAGCCTGCAACAACCAGATCAAGCCTACAACCAGATCAAGTCTACAACTAGATCAACCCTGCAACAACCAGATCATAACCAGATCAAGCCTACAACTAGATCAACCCTGCAACAACCAGATCAAGCCTGCAACAACCAGATTATAACCAGATCAAGCCTACAAGTAGATCAACCCTGCAACAACCAGATTATAACCAGATCAAGCCTACAACTAGATCAACCCTGCAACAACCAGATTATAACCAGATCAAGCCTACAACTAGATCAACCCTGCAACAACCAGATTATAACCAGATCAAGCCTACAACTAGATCAACCCTGCAACAACCAGATCAAGCCTGCAACAACCAGATTATAACCAGATCAAGCCTACAACTAGATCAACCCTGCAACAACCAGATTATAACCAGATCAAGCCTACAACTAGATCAACCCTGCAACAACCAGAGCAAGCCTACAAATAGATCAATGGTGCAACAACCATAGCATAACCAGATCAAGCCTACAAGTAGATCAACCCTGCAACAACCAGATTATAACCAGATCAAGCCTACAACTAGATCAACCTGCAACAACCAGATTATAACCAGATCAAGCCTACAACTAGATCAACCCTGCAACAACCAGATCAAGCCTGCAACAACCAGATTATAACCAGATCAAGCCTACAACTAGATAAACCCTGCAACAACCAGATTATAACCAGATCAAGCCTACAACTAGATCAACCCTGCAATAACCAGATCAAGCGTACAACTAGATCAACCCTGCAACAACCAGATCAAGCCTACAACTAGATCAATGGTGCAACAACCAGATCATAACCAGACCAAGCCTACAGCTAGGTCAACCCTGCAACAACCAGATTATAACCAGATCAAGCCTACAACTAGATCAACCCTGCAACAACCAGATCAAGCCTACAACTAGATCAACCCTGCAACAACCAGATTATTACCAGATCAAGCCTACAACTAGATCAACCCTGCAACAACCAGATCAAGCCTGCAACAACCAGATTATTACCAGATCAAGCCTACAACTAGATCAACCCTGCAACAACCAGATCAAGACTACAACCAGATCAAGCCTACAACTAGATCAATCCTGCAACAACCAGATCAAGCCTACAACCAGATCAAGCCTACAACTAGGTCAACCCTGCAACAACCAGATCATAACCAGATCAAGCCTACAACTAGATCAAGCCTGCAACAACCAGATCAAGCCTGCAACAACCAGATCAAGCCTACAACTAGATCAACCCTGCAATAACCAGATCAAGCCTACAACTAGATCAACCCTGCGAAAACCACATCATAACCAGATCAAACCTACAACTAGATCAACCCTGCGAAAACCACATCATAACCAGATCAAACTTACAACTAGATCAACCCTGCGAAAACCACATCATAACCAGATCAAACCTACAACTAGATCAACCCTGCGAAAACCACATCATAACCAGATCAAACCTACAACTAGATCAACCCTGCAATAACCAGATCAAGCCTACAACCAGATCAAGCCTACAACTAGATCAACCCTGCAACAACCAGATCATAATCAGATCAAGCCTACAACTAGATCAACCCTGCAACAACCAGATCAACCATGCAACAACCAGATCATAACCAGATCAAGCCTACAACTAGATCAAGCCTGCAACAACCAGATCAAGCCTACAACCAGATCAAGCCTACAACTAGATCAACCCTGCAACAACCAGATCATAACCAGATCAAGCCTACAACTAGATCAACCCTGCAACAACCAGATCAAGCCTGCAACAACCAGATTATAACCAGATCAAGCCTACAAGTAGATCAACCCTGCAACAACCAGATTATAACCAGATCAAGCCTACAACTAGATCAACCCTGCGAAAACCACATCATAACCAGATCAAGCCTACAACTAGATCAACCCTGCAACAACCAGAGCAAGCCTACAACTAGATCAATGGTGCAACAACCATAGCATAACCAGATCAAGCCTGCAACAACCAGATTATAACCAGATCAAGCCTACAACTAGATCAACCCTGCAACAACCAGATCATAACCAGATCAAGCCTACAACTAGATCAACCCTACAACAACCAGATCAATCCTGCAACAACCAGATTATAACCAGATCAAGCCTACAAGTAGATCAACCCTGCAACAACCAGATTATAACCAGATCAAGCCTACAACTAGATCAACCCTGCGAAAACCACATCATAACCAGATCAAGCCTACAACTAGATCAACCCTGCAACAACCAGAGCAAGCCTACAACTAGATCAATGGTGCAACAACCATATCATAACCAGATCAAGCCTGCAACAACCAGATTATAACCAGATCAAGCCTACAACTAGATCAACCCTGCAACAACCAGATTATAACCAGATCAAGCCTACAACTAGATCAACCCTGCAACAACCAGATCAAGCCTGCAACAACCAGATTATAACCAGATCAAGCCTACAACTAGATAAACCCTGCAACAACCAGATTATAACCAGATCAAGCCTACAACTAGATCAACCCTGCAACAACCAGATTATAACCAGATCAAGCCTACAACTAGATCAACCCTGCAATAACCAGATCAAGCCTACAACTAGATCAGCCCTGCAATAACCAGATCAAGCCTACAACTAGATCAACCCTGCAACAACCAGATCAAGCCTACAACTAGATCAATGGTGCAACAACCAGATCATAACCAGACCAAGCCTACAGCTAGGTCAACCCTGCAACAACCAGATTATAACCAGATCAAGCCTACAACTAGATCAACCCTGCAACAACCAGATCAAGCCTACAACTAGATCAACCCTGCAACAACCAGATTATTACCAGATCAAGCCTACAACTAGATCAACCCTGCAACAACCAGATCAAGCCTACAACCAGATCAAGCCTACAACTAGATCAAGCCTGCAACAACCAGATCAAGCCTGCAACAACCAGATCAAGCCTACAACTAGATCAACCCTGCAATAACCAGATCAAGCCTGCAACAACCAGATTATAACCAGATCAAGTCTACAACTAGATCAAGCCTGCAACAACCAGATTATAACCAGATCAAGCTTACAACTAGATCAACCCTGCAATAACCAGATCAAGCCTACAACCAACTAGATCAACCCTGCAATAACCAGATCAAGCCTACAACTAGATCAACCCTGCAACAACCAGATCATAACCAGATCAAGCCTGCAACTAGATCAAGCCTGCAACAACCAGATCAACCATGCAATAACCAGATTTTAACCAGGTCAAGTCTACAACTAGATACAACTACGTCAACCCTGCAACAACCATATTATAACCAGATCAAGCCTGCAACAACCAGATCATAACCAGATCAAGCCTACAACTAGATCAACCCTGCAACAACCAGATCAACCCTGCAACAACCAGATTATAACCAGATCAAGCTTACAACTAGATCAACCCTGCAACAACCAGATTTTAACCAGGTCAAGTCTACAACTAGATACAACTGGATCAATCCACCAACAACCAGATAAAGAAACAGTGAATGACCTGGATGTAAAAATCTCCAATACTTTATGTATCTTAACCTTTCAACACTACAGGCCTCTAAATAGATTACAAAAAGTGTAGATCGTGACGAGCCGTCTCATCAGGATCTGCATTTTTTGCCAGTATTAATTATTACTATTTTTAGATAAAATTACCCATTTTGATAAATGAACTGGTCCAAAGGTAATTTTCTTATTAATTCATTGGTCTAAAAATATCATGCACCAGTCCATGTCAGTTACTTGGGGTTGAATGGGTTAATATCATGCACCAGTCCATGTCAGTTACTTGGGGTTGAATGGGTTAATATCATGCACCAGTCCATGTCAGTTACTTGGGGTTGAATGGGTTAATATCATGCACCAGTCCATGTCAGTTACTTGGGGTTGAATGGGTTAATATCATGCACCAGTCCATGTCAGTTACTTGGGGTTGAATGGGTTAATATCAGGCACCAGTCCATGTCAGTTCCTTGGGGTTGAATGGGTTTATATCATGCACCAGTCCATGTCAGTTACTTGGGGTTGAATGGACCAGTCCATGTCAGTTACTTGGCATTGAATGCACCAGTTCATGTCAGTTACTTGGGGTTGAATGCACCAGTCCATGTCAGTTACTTGGGGTTGAATGCACCAGTCCATGTCAGTTACTTGGCATTGAATGCACCAGTTCATGTCAGTTACTTGGGGTTGAATGCACCAGTCCATGTCAGTTACTTGGGGTTGAATGCACCAGTCCATGTCAGTTACTTGGCATTGAATGCACCAGTTCATGTCAGTTACTTGGGGTTGAATGCACCAGTCCATGTCAGTTACTTGGGGTTGAATGCACCAGTCCATGTCAGTTACTTGGGGTTGAATGCACCAGTCCATGTCAGTTACTTGGGGTTGAATGCACCAGTCCATGTCAGTTACTTGGGGTTGAATGCACCAGTCCATGTCAGTTACTTGGGGTTGAATGCACCAGTCCATGTCAGTTACTTGGGGTTGAATGGGTTTAAACAAGCAGTAAATGACTAGGATACATGTCTATGTCTACAGTACCTTAAACAATATCTACAGCATCTTATATAAAGCAGCCATTGAACTGGACGTCAACCACTTAACATTGTAACATTCCTTACCCTTACTATTTACTAAAATATTCAATACAGGAAATATTTGGTCTGTCAGTGTTCTTTAAAAAAAACTACATTTTTGTAACATACTGTAAAATACTATCATTTCGCGATGTTCACGAGTTTGAACATTTTCAATTAATTCGCAGAGATTTGAATTCGCACATCTGTGATGTATCGCAAAAAATGAATACATGTGACTGTTTATGTAGATCGATTATACATGTAATTGTATTGACTATCAAAATGTTGCTAATTTTGTATTTATGGATATAACTCTACCAGAGTTCACTCTGTCTGAATGTTTGTATGCGCCACTTCTGTCCCCAATTGAAAAACACTGACCGAGAGCCAATTAAAACAATTTGGAGCCAACTAAGAGCCATATAGTTCACAAATAAATATTTGAAGCCTTGTATTTGACAAAACATGTGCCCCCAAAAGAAATATTAATATTTTTTCTATAAAGATCATCATGTACTTTTATTTAGCGATAGAAAATAAGGGAGAACACAATATTATTTAAACTTCTCTGTAAATTGTCTTTGCACTTTACATATTATGTTAATTTTGTTGGCTATAGATGTGTTTTGTACTATTCAATGCCTCGCCTCGCCTCTGACCAATGCAACCCGGGTTCGAACCTCGGACCGGGAAGTATGCGAGATGGTACGGTGGTCGCTAGATCGGACAGGTGGGTTTCCTCCCACACGAATGACCACATAATTATACGCTTTCATCCGCGCCAACGAGAGTGATTAATATAAGTTGTTAGAACTTGCTTCGCAAATTGTTGTAAAATAAATAAAGTTTAAACTAAATAAAATATATATTGTGCTATGTTATGTATTATAATTACAACTAATAATTTACAAAATTAAAACAAGTTGTCTTTGATTCATCAACATTTTCATATGGTACAGAATCCTTTATTCTATACATGTATTCATTTAGCAGTAGCAGTGGAACGGGTCATATGTACTCCAGTGAATATAGATAGTAGGTTCAAACTAATTGCAAAAGTTGATATTTTCATACAGAACGAAAGCTCATATGCACATTAGTCATACAAAAAACGTTGCACTCTACAGATGGAGCTAAAAATGGAAAAAAAGTTGGGGAAAAAGGTGAATTATTGCAAAATCTTAAATCAATAGAGCTTCACATACTATCATATAGTCATAACTGCTAAAATAAATTAGTTTGGTTTGCACCTAGATGCCAATTCCAGCTACATTGTATGTACAGTATATTTGTGTGCAGTTCAATTGGAGAGAATAAAATCATTTTACAGTTCATCGAGTTATGCACGGCGATCACATTGGCTGATTCAGCTAATCAGAACGTTGCAAGATGTAATCATAATTATAAATAAAGTAAAGTACCGGTACATGTTGCAATACAGACGGATCTATAGCCCAGTGGTTACACGCTGGACTGGTAATCCAGGGATCGCAGGTTCGATCCCCCGTCTGACCCTAATAAAGTTAACAGTCTTTCAGATGGGATGTTAAACCGTGCACGTAAAAGAACCAGAGGAGACTCTGGAATAGGTCTCTGTCTGTATCATTGCACTATCCTCCAAAAAAATCTAAAATGACTAATATCTTCAGGAGGCGTCGCTCATATGGGCAACCTGTAGCGACGATAAATAAACGTAAAAAAACAAAACATGTTGCAATCTTTATGCAAAACTGTTCTATTTGCATACAGATCAAGAACACAGACAGTACAGCTCTGTGCTAAAACACAAGATTTATGCTTTAATAAGAATTGTAATCTTAACTCTTTGCATTCTAGCAGTTAAAATAGCATTCATAACGACACAATAATAAAGAAATTCCAGGACATATTTCCAGAGTTTTCAATTACAAATAAGAAAAACACATTTATGAATTATCATCTGCTACAATTATTTGAACTATTTAATACTTATAACCTTTATTTCAGGGTTCATTCTAGGTCAGAATTTTTGGGAGAAGTGAGAAAGCGCGTGATCGCTTCCTTAAATGGTGTTCTTTAATATACTTCTGCAAAATAGGGTTAAAATGCACAGTACAACCATTAAATACAACATTTGAATAGAAGGAGTGCTTTATAATGGGCCAGTGTATCTTACTAGACAAAATTATGTTCGAAAATCGTAGGGAGAAGTAGGCCCCCCCAGAGGGCGAAGTCACCCTAGGGCGACAATTTCGCCCACATCGCCCTCTATAATGATCCCTGTTTATTTTACCCAGCATGCAAAGAGTTAATATTCAGTTAATATAGCAATATTCTGGTACCTGTTGGAGGGGAGATATGTCTGGCCGACTCCGATGTTGCCATAATTGGTTGCCCTGTAGCTATAGCAGCTCTATCCTCTACTGTCGGCGGCGGTACATATCGGTGTGGCATTCCGGCCATACGGAACAGTGGTGGCGGAGGGGCTACGGTGTACAGCATTCGTGATGAAAAAGGCAACGGTCCTGGTGGCAATGGTCCCGGTTGCGGAAATCTGTAGCCGGGCGGAGTCAAGTGTGTGGGATTCGGATTTATGAATCGAGATGTGGTCGATGCCAATACGGTAGGCGGTGCCATAGGTGGTGGACGATTTACCGAGTGGAACACTTGTGGCCACTTTGGCGTTATAAACATGGGACTGCCGGTGAGGTTTGTTACAGGACTGTTTATCAAAGTTGCTGGGGGGCTTAGACCAGGACTCAGCGATGGGCTAACAGTCAGTGGGGATCTCGCTGCTGTAACTGACGGAGAGGTAATTCTGGCATTTTGAACACCAGATTTAATCTCAATGGACGTTGACTTTGTCATTTTACTAGCTGGCTGCAGTGACGAATCTTTGACCTCTGGAGTTACTACTGTAGTTACCACAGACGTTGCTACGGATGTAGTGACGATCGGCTTAGGCCTTGGTACAAACTCAATAGCGTTTACTGAGAGACCTATTGTTGGCAATGTCATAGCCTCATTACTTTGCTGAGCCATAGGTTTGATGCTTTGGGAAGTAGTTGTCTGCCCCTGGCTAGTAGGAGTTCCGGGCTTTTTGGCATCAGCATTTTGTGATAGCAAACTACGTTCTAACTTTTCATCCAACCAATCTCCATGTACTTCATAGATACACTTTAATACAGTTTCATCCAAATCACTGTCCAGCTTACCTGAACTCGTGAACTCATTAATTTCAGCCTGTGATGGTACACTTTGGCCAGAGATCAAACAAGGTAGATTGTCTTCTTGAATAGTATCTGGGCTCCTACTTAACAACCGCACCGGGAAACTCCTGCCCGTTTCAGATCTGGGCCGTTCAACATCTTTCTGACTAACAATCGATTCAGACCTCGGACTTTCCAACTCTGCCTGCAGAATAGCTGGATCATCAGGAAAAGATGAGGACGACTGTCTAGAGGTTATATTCAAGTACTGACCTTTAACGCTCGCCCCAGAGTTCTCTTTAGTTAAGCCCACTAAATAGTGTTCACTAAGTTTCTGCTTATACTGTTCCCATCTCTGGGTGCCTTCCGCATCATCATACTGTTGGTTAAACGCGCTCTGTGCTTGTGAGAGAAGGACAGTTTTTGATGAGGACGACTTAGTAACTCCATTATGAGATCTCTGTGAACTAACCGATGAAGAGGCACTTGACAGATTAGATTCCAATGCTTTTTTCGGCAACTGAGGAAAATGGAAATCCATTTCAATTTCATCCACCGAGGTATTACCATTTCCCTGACCCCCGGACAAATAAAATGAAGTTTTAGAAAGGAGTTGCTCGGATGACGACACATTCTGTTTGGGGGTGCAAGCTCCTGTTTTCTCGCTTGTGGCGTGTGATTTTGTGGGGCGTCTGATCACTTTCTCTGATGGTGAAAGACTCGAAGCGGCTGTTATGGTAATATTTTGTCCATAATCCTCAGAACGCAGGGATCCAAACAAACCTGCAATACAGAACAGAAGACTGTTGGTCTTGCTCCAAACAAACCTGCAATACAGAACAGAAGACTGTTGGTCTTGCTTGTGGAGGGAACACATGCCTACATGTTTATTTAATCTGATGAAGATCATGAAGTATCATGACGTCGTTACTGACATGGATTAGTTTAACCCTTTCAACACCACAGACATCTAAATTGGCTTACAAAAAAGTGTAGATCCAGATGAGCCGGCTCATGACGAGCCGTCTCATCAGGATCTGCACTTTTTTCAAGTAATATAACTATTTTTAGAAAAAAATTATCCATTTTGATAAATGAACTGATCCAAATGTAATTTTGTTATTAATTTATTGGTCTGAAAATATCATGGACCAGTTCATGTCAGTTACTTGGTGTTGAATGGGTTAACCATACATATATTTTATTTTTTACAACAATTGTATTATGGAATTGGACAGAATTTCTGAAAGCTATACAGCGGTCGTCCTCTCCTTGAATATATATGTAATGAGATATGTTAGCAACTTGCATGCAAAACTATAACAAAAGTTGTAAGCTACAAATTGTAACGCCAATGCCAGGATGCCCAGATGAGTTCTCCCCAAACTCTAGTCAAGCCAAAAATGAATTTCATGAACCTGGAAAGTTAAATTAAGGTAAAAATGTATACAGTCAAACACCTGTTTGTGGTCACCTCTATTAAGCATTAAGCAACAAGTTTTCAGATTCCCAATATAAATGTTGATTTGTTATACATTTGACCCTGCTTTCTGTTATTCCCTTGGCTGGCTGCTTAACCCTTTCAACACCACAGACCTCTAAATTGGCTTACAAAAAAGTGTAGATCCAGATGAGCCGGCTCGTGACGAGCCGTCTCATCAGGATATGCACTTTTCCCAAGTAATATAACTATTTTTAGAAAAAAAATTACCCATTTTGATAAATGAACTGATCCAAATGTAATTTTGTTATTAATTTATTGGTCTAAAAATATCATGGACCAGTCCATTTCAGTTACTTGGTGTTAAATGGGTTAAGACAGGTTTGACTGTAGTTGTTACTGTCCGTTTGGTTATGCAAGCCTCACTTAGTCAACCTCACTCATAAATCGAGATGCTGCTTGGAGGGCTCAAAAAAATATATATTTTACATATATGTACAATCGCTATTAAATTTACATGTATCGGTATATGTAGCAATAAGACTTGAGGCCTAATACAATGTAAATATGGAACATTAACCCTTTCAACCCCAAGTAACTGACATGGACTGGTCCATGATATTTTTAGACCAATAAATTAATAACAAAATTACATTTGGATCAGTTCATTTATCAAAATGGGTAATGTTATCTAAAAATAGTAATAATTATTACTGGCAAAAAAGTGCAGATCCTGATGAGACGGCTCGTTACGAGCCGGCTCATCTGGATCTACACTTTTCATAAGCCTATTTAGAGGCCTGTGGGGTTGAAAGGGTTAAAGCAACATTACAGCGCAAAAAGCCAAAAAAGTGCATTGTTCACGTATAAATGCATTGCTACTACACTTTCTTCCGAATACATTCAAACACAAATATTAACCAATAAACAGTGTGTTTGTGGTCTACAAACAAGTGAATGTAGAATTTCATATACTAGTCATCCACGCTCCTGAATTGACATTTCTTTGTCAATGGAGTCAATACTAAACATTTGATACTGTCGCTTAGAGATAATAAATTTAACTAAGATTAGTCTACAAATAAATATGCATAGGCACAAATGTGAGATATAACGGTAAATCTGTACCATAAATCTAGTGATTCGGGATACACATGTTGTATTACGCATGTATGTCGACCCTGTTTACATTATTTTGTTATGTCAACAAACCACGTATACGATTGTTTACTAGTTCAAATACTCAGTTTTTGAGGCAAATATTTGGAAAAAATTTATACCATATAATAGGAAATTACAATTTACATTCTGTATAAATTTGCATTTTCACTGATAAAGTGTCGCTGTAAGTAGACAGACATTAACCCTTTCAACCCCACAGGCCTCTAAATAGGCTTATGAAAAGTGTAGATCCAGATGAGCCGGCTCGTGACGAGCCGTCTCATCAGGATCTGCACTTTTTTGCCAGTAATAATTATTACTATTTTTAGATAAAATTACCCATTTTGATCAATGAACTGGTCCAAAGGTAATTTTCTTATTAATTTATTGGTCTGAAAATATCACGCACCAGTCCATGTCAGTTACTTAGGGTTGAATGGGTTAACAGACCGTCAAAATAGGGTGCAATATTGTATACACAATTTGTTCAGGGTCAGGGCTCAAGCCAGTTCCAAATATTTGGGAGAAGTGAGAAAGCGTGCAATTGCGTCATCTAATGGAACGATTTAATAATTTCAACATAATAGAGTTAAAATACATAATATGACCACTAAATACAATATTTGAATAGAAGAAGTGCTTTACAATGGTCAAGTGTATCTTACTGGAAAATATTTTGTCTGAAAATTGTAAAAAAAATAAAATATTTTTAGGAAGGAGTGCACAGGTAGCAGTCAGGGTCACCCTTTAGAATGAGCCTTGATGGTCTATATGGAAACACTTCCTCTCTACTTTGAGGTTCCGAGACGTTTTTCCATACTACTTTTCCCAAATCCCCCTCAAAATTTACTTCCAATTTATAACCATGTGTATAAAATACATGAACACTTGACTGTTGACAGTACAAACCTTCTGCTAGTCTATGCAGTTTACTCTTGTATTTTCTCTGTTCATCACGGCTCTCAGCAATCGTCAACAGCTTTTCAATAGCCTCTTCCTCTGAAATTAGCAAAGCAAACATACATGGAGATAGTGTGCATAAATTATTGACAGATATATTAATTATGTTTCATTCTGGATACCGTTCAAACAGTATTTGCAAAGAACATAGAGCCAGATCAGCTGCCATGGAACGTGCCTTCTGATCGGGCTCTATGCTGTTTGCTATTCAGATGATCTTGCTAAGACACTTTGCTATGTAGCAAACAACATAGATCCTGATCAGCACACAGCACACAGTGTCACGCTGTGGCTGATCTTGATCTATGTTGTTTGCAAAAGCCTTTAAATGTTTCTCTCTATTGCCGCTTTATTTATATAACGATTGCGAAGCAAGTTCTAACAACTTATATTAATCACTCTCTTAATCACTGGCGCGGATGAAAGCGTAAATGTGGTCATTCGTGTGGGAGGAAACCGGATTACCCGGAGAAAACCCACCTGTCCAATCTGGCGACCACCGTACCATCTCACATACTTCCCGGTGAGAGGATCGAACCCGGGTTGTTATGGTGAGCTTGCTTATTACAATGCAATTACAAGAGTTTTCATCTGTATTATTATCTATATCATTGCATAATATTTTATGCTTTCAATTATATTTATGTTATATTTTGGGTTTTATGCCTGCATCAGCACCATTTTGGGCTATATCGCCGGCGGGCAGTTTACTTAACAACACCTTTCCTGGGCAGGCTCCAGCGGTTAACCAATTATATGTTATATTTCGGGTTTTACGCCTGCATCAGCACCATTTTGGGCTATATCGCCGGCGGGCAGTTTACCTAACAACACCTTTCCTGGGCAGGCTCCAGCAGTTATGTTATATTTCGGTTTTACGCCTGCATCAGCACCATTTTGGGCTATATCGCCGGCGGGCAGTTTACCTAACAACACCTTTCCTGGGTAGGCTTCAGCCGTTAACCAGTACTTGGGTGCACCAACCTCCGTAAGAAACTGCCAACTTTTTCATATAAATGAGACACGGCCTGAGTGGGACTCGAACCCGTGACCATCAGTGATGATAGGTTACAGTGGTATACAAGTCAGCGACCGTAACCACTCGACCATGGAGGCGGACCATCAGTGATGATAGGTTACAGTGGTATACAAGTCAGCGACCGTAACCACTCGACCATGGAGGCGGACCATCAGTGATGATAGGTTACAGTGGTATACAAGTCAGCGACCGTAACCACTCGACCATGGAGGCGGACCATCAGTGATGATAGGTTACAGTGGTATACAAGTCAGCGACCGTAACCACTCGACCACGGAGGCGGACCATCAGTGATGATAGGTTACAGTGGTATACAAGTCAGCGACCGTAACCACTCGACCATGGAGGCGGACCATCAGTGATGATAGGTTACAGTGGTATACAAGTCAGCGACCGTAACCACTCGACCACGGAGGCGGACCATCAGTGATGATAGGTTACAGTGGTATACAAGTCAGCGACCGTAACCACTCGACCACGGAGGCGGACCATCAGTGATGATAGGTTACAGTGGTATACAAGTCAGCGACCGTAACCACTCGACCATGGAGGCGGACCATCAGTGATGATAGGTTACAGTGGTATACAAGTCAGCGACCTTAACCACTCGACCACGGAGGCGGACCATCAGTGATGATAGGTTACAGTGGTATACAAGTCAGCGACCTTAACCACTCGACCACGGAGGCGGACCATCAGTGATGATAGGTTACAGTGGTATACAAGTCAGCGACCGTAACCACTCGACCACGGAGGCGGACCATCAGTGATGATAGGTTACAGTGGTATACAAGTCAGCGACCGTAACCACTCGACCACGGAGGCGGACCATCAGTGATGATAGGTTACAGTGGTATACAAGTCAGCGACCGTAACCACTCGACCACGGACTACATGTAATATCATATATAATCAACGTTCCCCTGGCTGGATTTTTGTGTGCGACACTTCTGTCACCAATTGAAAACAATTAGAGCCAATTTGAAACAAATGTAGCTAACTGAGAGCTATGATAGTTCAACCATATATTTAAAGCCATGGGCAATTTGCCAATGTTGTATAATTTCATGATGTCACAGTTAATAAAGGTTATAAGTATTAAATACCGTAATTTGCTATGTATAACGCGCTATCATGTATAACGCGCACCCACTTTTTGGCACGAAAATCGGGGGGAAAACGTAGTTCTGGTGTATACCGCGCACCGTAAAATATCATTTTCACAAGCCAAAATTTCTCAAGATACGATATATTTCGATAAAAAAAAGATAAAATTGTGGGGCCTTACGTACAGAAGTAAGTGCATGGTTCTGAAATATAATCATACTCTATGATTTTTATATTCCCGTACAAAAAGAAAAAACTGTGTCCGGAATTGCATGTGCCTACGTCCGGAAGTGCATGGTTTTGATAAATCCCCGACGCCGTACGTACTGTGTTCGTGCCTTCCGATTGCCATGAGCCTCTGCATACTTGATAATGGAGAGCTTATCTCTAGCAGTGTAGGGGTTTCTGAATTTTAAGTACTGTGACAATAACTGAGATTTGACAATTCTGAGTGATAGATATCAATCAACGGAGTGTACTGCTTGTCTAATGACAGCTTCTATGACATTGAATTAAATATGCATCAAGCAATAATTATTTTCTCAAAATTCTCTACACCTGCTTATATTTCTTAACACCTCAAATATGTCCATGCAAACTTCAAAACGTGTCAAACTAATTAACAGGGGCCCCATTGTATTGGGTTCATAAACAGTGTTACAAACAATTTGTTAAGAGCTAACACATTATTTGTATTTGTTTATAAGAATTACATTTTAATATTTCTAATAAAGAAACAAATAAATATATTTAAAACATATGATATATGATCTCAATATCTCAGATAAACTATAAATTCCAATGTTCTGTTATCTTACCTACCTAGACCTAGAGCTCAATACCACCGAAGAATCGCTTTCAAATATACGATATAGTACGAAAATGTACGGGAAATAGACAATCGATAAAATCATTCAACATCCGCCATTGTTGTTTGGCATTTACGTTTTTGATGAAATTTCCCAAATTCAAAGCAAATAAATGCTATCTAAGTTCATAGTTGGTCTAAATCAATGCCATTATATATATATATCATCGGTACATTGTTAGAACAGTTATTTTATAACGTTTGCCAAACGTACCTACTTATTGAAAAGTGGTGGGGGCGATGTGGGTCGAAATTTCGCCTGAAAAAAAATGTTGTGACGGCTGTACCCGTGTATAATGCGCACTAGACAAATTTCTCAAGGATTTCGGTAATAAAAGTGCGCGTTATACATAGCAAATTACGGTAGTTCAAATAATTGTAGCAGATGATAATTCATAAATGGGTTTTTCTTATTTGTAATTGAAAACTCTGGAAATATGTCCTGGAATCTTTATTATTGTGTCGTTACGAATGCTATTTTAACTGCTAGCATGCAAAGAGTTAAAGTTACAATTCTTATTAAAGCATAAATCTTGTGTTTTAGCACAGAGCTGTTCTGTCTGTGTTCTTGATCTGTCTGCAAATAGAACAGTTTTGCATAAAATTTGCAACATGTACCTGTACTTTACTTTATTTATAATTATGATTACATCTTGCAACGTTCTGATTAGCTGAATAGTGACTCACTATTATTATCAGTAAAAATTACACAAATACTTATTGTAGTAAGTAAGTAAGTGTTTATTATAGTGACATGTGCATATACGTAAAATAGAACAAGTACATAAATAACAAGGAAAATATCCCCCGACCCAGTGGGTCTATAAGTCACCTTAATCTTTTCCTTCATAGAGATTTAGGTTAATATCTCCATGTACAAATGACAGCCATTTAGCTATCATACAGTGGATAAGTAATCGCCATATCTATCCCACCTCCATAGATATTACTGGGACTACATGAGATTTAGGTTAATATACTATTATATCTCCATACAAACGACAGCCATTTAGCTATCATACAGTGGATAAGTAGTCGCCATATCTATCCCACCTCCATAGATATTACTAGAACTATATGAGATTCTGGCCAATGATTATAAACATTGGTTTGGCTACTACATTGTCAATGTATGTCGTATTGGTAATGGTGTCAAGAGGTGCTTCTATGAGGGAAAGGGTTAATGTATGTCGTATTGGTAATGGCACCAAGAGGTGCTTCTATGGGGGGAAAGGTTTAAACATAATAAAAATACAAAATTGTGAAGTTCTAACATTCAAACGTATTAAAGGCATGTATGGTATATATATGACAATTATATAATGAATAGGAAATTTTACAAATTTGGTCGATCAATATGTCCCATGAGGCACAACCAATTATAAAACACTAGCAATTTGTTTGTTTTGGAGTTGTGATCATAATGATCAAGAATGAATATGAAAATCATGAATTATACATAATTGATCTCCTGTGAAGATATTGATTGTATGATTGTTATTGATTTATAATTATTGATTTATAATTATCATTCTACTGGTCACATGTGCTTTTAAAATAAAGTATAACAGGGCGTGAATCTCTTAGGGCATTTAATTAATTAACAAATTATCAACCAGTTTCTTATCGAAATAAATGCACATGTACATGTAACACTCCCAATTACCGAGGTCTCGTGTCGGTGCTTTACACCGTGCACGTAAAAGAACCAGAGGAGACTCTGGAATGGGTCTCTGTCTTTATCATTGCACTATCCTCCAAAAATCTAAAATGACTAATCTCTTCAGGAGGCGTCGCTCATATTGGCAACTGGTAGCGACGATAAATAAACGTAAAACACACACACTCCCAATTAGTTCAATGGAGTGGATTATGAGGTTCGATATTATAGTGGACTTCTAGACAACTATTAACTCATGTACGGCAAGGCAGATCTGTTAGTTTGCGTCATCTAGTATGGAAGTATTCCCAGAAAGAATGGTTGTTATGGAAACATTACAGTGTGCATTGCTGTTGTTTGTCAGTGATGCTCTGGTATAGAAGTATTCCCAGAAAGAATGGTTTGTATGGAAACATTACAGTGTGCATTGATGTTGTTTGTCAGTGATGCTCTGGTATAGAAGTATTCCCAGAAAGAATGGTTTGTTATGGAAACATTACAGTGTGCATTGATGTTGTTTGTCAGTGATGCTCTGATTGTGTCAAACAATCTGCATTGAAAGAAGACGTGATAAGTAGCTTCACGTTGTCCGAAGGTGCAAAGAGGCGACGGTATGACGTTTTTAAAGAAAAGATTGTCAGCAAGTATACTGCAGTTGATACGGAGCCGGGCATGGAGAATCTGATTTCTCCATTTCTCTGAGTAACAGTAAATTGGGACTTTGTTTCGTGGCTTGAACAGTTGACTCTTTTATGATCAGAGAGTTGATGCATGTTTTAAGCACGAAGAAAGATCATTAAATGCCCTTGTCGTTGAAGGAATGCATTATAATATAAAGAAGCTTGTGTTCCCGGTACTCGCAGGAACATGAACAGTTGATTAGTTTACAAGTATATTTAATTGATCACGGACACTTTTTCGATTATCACACCCATGGAACTTGTCCGGGACTAAATTATGGTTGGTCAGCCACTTGCCCGAACAATGGGATTCATCAAGCCCTAGTCCTGTATATAAGACCTCTGCATAATTTTGTCTTGATCTGTTATTTTGAGGTCTTATCTTTAACCATTTCAACACCACAGACCTCTAAATAGGCTTACAAAAAAGTGTAGATCCAGATGAGCCGGCTCGTGACGAGCTGTCTCATCAGGATCTGCACTTTTTGCAAGTAATATTACAATTTTTAGAAAATAAAATGAACTGATCCAAATGTAATTTTCTTATTAATTTAATTGGTCTAAAAATGTCATGGACCAGTCTATGTTAGTTACTTGGTGTTGAATGGGTTAAAGCTCATTTTCGCATAGCACTTTTTAGAATATAAAATATGATAAGCGTAATTGAAGTTTAGCGATTAGACTGTGATAGTAAATGTTACATTCTTCAAATCTAAATATTTAAGTCCGCCTCCGTGGTCGAGTGGTTAAGGTCGCTGACTTGTATACCACTGTAACCTATCATCACTGATGGTCACAGGTTCGAGCCCCGCTCAGGCCGTGTCTCATTTATATGAAAAAGTTGGCAGTTTCTTACGGAGGTTGGTGCACCCAAGTACTGGTTAACCGCTGGAACCTGCCCAGGAAAGGTGTTGTTAAGTAAACTGCCCGCCGGCGATATAGCCCGAAATGGTGCTGATGCAGGCGTAAGACCCGAAATATTAAAAAAAATGGACTAGTCAAGCTAAAAACATATTTTATTTCCCAATATTTCAACAATGTCTATCTATCTTCCTCTAATGTCCAACACCTCGTGGGGATGTAGACATGTCATGCATACATTACATACATCAAAATAAGGAAAAAGGATTACAGGTAGAACGAAAGACAGAGTTTTAAATAATAATTATAATGCTTCCTTGTCAACTCGTACCCAAGTCGACTCGTACCCATTTTGGTCAACTTGTACCCATTTTTGGGTCAACTCGTATCCATTCCATATTTTGGCCCCAAATGACTAAAAGTATGGATACGAGTTGACCAGAAAACATTTGGATAAGTCATTTCGTACCTACATATCTTTATAACTTAACTAATATATAAAATGAAGAAATATGCACAAGAATCAAGTAAGAAACATCAACAAAATTTACTGCGACACTAAATTGCATTTGGTGTTAATCAGTGTGGCAGTTTTACTTTGGTGTTATAAGTGGTTGTTATCCTTCTCAGGAAATTCATGGTTTTCACTATTTACAATGTTCCTTGTATTGTATGTGGCTATAAATATGCAAATGTTTAATGCTAATAAACCCTATGTTATGTTAATTATAGTTGCTGAAACCAACTCATTAGCCAATAATTACCGGTATGTTGTGTAATCAGCTGATTCAGCAGCACTGAAAGGTTGGTTGAACCATTACAGCAGTTATTGATCGAGTTTTCAGAAATTAAACGAGTTATAACTATTATCTAGTCAACCGGAACTATTATAGAGTTAAGACAAAACCTGTCTTTATGTGTCTGCTGTTTGCGAATGTGGAATGAATGTCTTTGATGTATTTCACATGCATTATATAAACATCGGAATGATGAATGGAATTTGATTGGCTGAGAACAAAATGAGAATGAAACTTAAGGCTGTATGTACATTATTGCCTCTGTCAACAATTATACAGACGGATATGTAGTCCAGTGGTAACATGCTGGACTGGTAATCCAGAGATTGCAGGTTTGATCACCCGTCTGACCCTAATAAAATTAACAGTCTTTCAGATGGAACTTTAAACCGAGGTCTTGTGTCGGTGCTTTACACTGTACACATAAAAGAACCAGAGGAGACTCTGGAATGGGTCTCTGTCTGTATCATTGCACTATCCTCCAACAATCTAAAATGACTAATCTCTTCAGGGGAGTCGCTCATATGGGCAACCGGTAGCGACTTTAGAAAATTCATAATATAAGTGTAATAAAGGATTTTGACTTGATTATGACATACTGTAAATTGACAACTTGTTTATTGCAAATAAGTGTACCATGAAGTGACAGACGCTACTGATTGATTGTGCTGGTCAATGATTGGAATACACCGATTGTGATTAATTACAAGAAGTGTGACTGTCTCCTACTCCTAGACCAGTAGCCAGTGATACAATAAGTTAATTATCCAGTTATCTCATTATAGTCAATAATATAATATACAATTAATAACTAGTGTTTTAGGCTGTCGATAGGTAACTAATATTTTTAAATTCATATTAACCGAATTGGATGGTTTTGTACCTTTGTGTATTTGTGGTATTTCAGAATATTAGCTAGTGTATCCTTCTATCTCTAGGAGTTCTATAGTTATGTGCTTCTCATTATGTTTGTTTTTGTCCTGGCATTGCACATGTACTATATTATCCTAACTTAACACATTCAGCCAGTAATCATTTTACAATCAAGACATTGTATTGACAAAAAACAGTTTACAATGCCAATTCATATATCTAGTGGGGATGCACCCTCATCTAATCATAATATTTGATTTCATATAAAACTATTTTATTTATATACTATTTGGACTTCACGTGATTGTATTAATAATTTCGTTGCACATAATTATGTTAAAGGCGAAAAACTGTAATAAAATTGTTTCTTATTATTATGATTATCGGCAAAACACAAGCAATGACGGTTATATACATATTTTGAGAAAAGTACAGTCTGCAGACATATCTGCGTTTTATACAAATTTATTTTAGCTCGATTGCGAAACAAGTTATTCAACTTATATTAATCACTCTCGAGACCTCATTCCTGATGGAATCCATTGCCATGAAGGAGAGAGAAGAGCAATGTGAAATTTAAATGTCTTGCCTAAGGGCACAATCGTAACGGCTCCAGCGGGGCTCAAACTACGGACCTTTCGCCCCTGAAGCGAACGCGCATCCACTGTGCTATCACGACTTCCATTGTTTTCATATTTATTTGACTTTAATTATCAAAATGTCTCACAGCATGCTACATAACAATCTCAAATCCTTAGAACCATCATTAATGATAAGCAAATAATACCAGATGTAATATTTATTATATTACCGTTCCAGCTACACTCCTGCAGTACCAATTGAATGACGTCAGCATCGATTGCTTCGCAAAAAATATCGTGAACATTTTTAAAAGTACTCCGATGTTCGAAATCTGCAATACTTTCCGTTGGCACGGATTTCTGGGGACTAGCACTTCTACTGTTTCGGGATCTTGGCATAATCAACAATTGGCTCTAGCATACGGTTAAACATGGCATTAAACAGCTGAATAGTTTGCAAAATATTGAACATTTTCTGGATTTGATATTTTTATTTACTTCGGATACGTGAATATGCGTCACTGCGCAGGTTTTCGCGCATTTTTAAACTTCCTCGGTGAACCCTATTACAGGTATCTTGATTGGATAAAACGAATATTTACTTTCCAACTGTAATATTCAATATACGGTCCGGTTAGGCTTGGTAGTCTTGAAGTCATGTTAACGAGATTAATCGTGTAGATTCGCTAGTCTTGTGTTCGGCATTCACGTTCGAGTATATGGATCAGAATATGGAGAGTAGAATGCGAGCATTAAATGTCATGACCATCTTCGATAAGAACACATTATTCTCAGCTCATATCACCATGGTTTAGGTCAACACATAGAACTTTGCAAATCCCAGCCTGTGAAGTTAAGTTAAGTATGCATGACAACCTAGAACAAGGTCAAGACACATATTATAGTATTGGCATGGACTTCAGTAAAGCATTTGACAAGGTTGACAACCATATGCTGATTATTAAACTACATAGGTTAGGCGTAACTGATCAGTCTGTAAACTCAGAACACTAAATTCCAGTTCCCAGAAAGTTGTAGTGGATGGTCAAGAATCAGAAAACGTACCTGTCCTTTCTGGAGTTCTCCAATGTTCCGTAGGACATTATTTATTTCTCGCCTACATAAATGACCTACCCGATACTGCTAAATGTAAGTTGAGACTATAATGTAATTTATTTTACAACCAAATTAACCACGGATGCCCCAAACCCTGCAGGAAGATATCTACTTTCACTTAAAATAATCGTCCATGGAATTCAATTCACATAGATATGAAGTACTAAGAATTACCCGAAAAAGAACATATGTAGTGTCCCCATGCACAGTACACGATGCCCAACTCCACTTCATTGACTCCGCAAAATACCCAGGATTAACACTCAGTCATGACGAAACATATAAACAATACACCAGCAAACCACAGGGATTCGGCACGTTTGGGGGTACTAGTATATATATATATTTAAGTACAGGGATTCTACTCTGTGGGATGTCTGATTTCGTATCGATCAGTAAAATGGCCCTACTTAAATATATATACTAGTACCCCCAAAAGTGCCGAATCCCTGTGCAGCAAACGCTAATAACTCCCTTCGGTTTATAAGAACAAATGTAAAAACATGAAAACATAAGGTTAAAGAAACAGCATATAAAACATGTATATACGAGATACTAATTAGAGTGCTGTTCCACGGTTTGGTATCCGTAGCAAAAATATAAAACATACACAATTCATTAGACCAAGTCCAAAGATCAGCTGCCAGATATATATATGTAATGTATGGACGTGTGGCGTCCGTGGTCCAGTGGTAGAGCGTCGGATTTGGAATAGAACGGTCCCGGGTTCGATACTCGGTCAGGCCATGTATGTAGTGCCATTGAGCAATGCACCTCACACACATTGCTTAGTACTGGTTAATCGCTTAGGTCGGCTAAGTCTGCCCAGGAAAACATGTCTAAGTCCCAGCGAGGGGTTTGACATTAAAGGAACGAACGAAACATACATACATACATACATACATACATACATACATACATAATACATACACATACATACATACATAATACATACATACATACATACATACATACATACATACATACATACATACATACATACATACATACATACATACATACATACATACATACATACATACATACATACATACATACATACATACATACATACATACATACATGTAATGCCTATAATTATACCAATAACGTGATTTCCACAGGGTTAATTTTGTATGCAAGATACGAAAAACTGATCTACAAACTAAGAGCAAAAATACAAGACAAGTTTAAAAAAATAGCTTTTCTGACTTCAAACAAAACAACATAGCTAAACTAACATGACAAGCGCAAAACAGTAGGCCCTACTGGAAAATATTAAATGGAAAACAGAAAAGCCAGGTCAATGCTGAATTAAACGATCTGTATGATTATGTTAGAAATAAATACTGATGATGGTCGGCTGAATGATGACGCCTATCTTAACAATGATTACAGACTGATGTGAATGATGAGCTAAATGGAGTTACTATGGAAGAAATTGATAACGGCAGTAAAGTCACTTTAAAATAGCAAATCACAATAGCAATGTTGACAACATTTTAAACGAACATATAAATTACTATTATCCCATTGTGAAGTATGTCTATGTTAAACTCTTTAACATTGTTATTAGTAGAGGTGCTGTTCCAAAAGATTGGACAATCGGTGTTATAAATCCAATTTGTAAAAACAATGGTAATTCTACAGATCCATCGAATTATATACCAATTACATTGTAAAGTTGTCTAGGGAAACTATTCACGGCAATTCTTAGGTATACGCCTCCAAAACGTTACATCGAAACACGATCTGATAAATGAATATCAATCAGTGTTCGCAAAGGCTACTCAACTACCCATAATGTATATGTTTGTGTTCAATGATCTCCTAAGGAATAGTAAGAAGAAATTCTTGTGTGCTTTTATTGATCGAAGAAGCGCATTTGACAAAGTTTGGAGAGTTTTTCTTTGGTCAAAACAATTGTAAAGTAACTGGTAAATATATATACATCATCAAACTATTTATGACAATGCCAAATCGTGTGTTAGCACAAACCGAAATAAATCAAGTCCCGTGGATTAAGTATGTTAACAGTATATTACATAAATGTAGATTATACAATGTATGGACTAACCACCAGTTCCCAAATCACAAATGACTTTATATGTCTGTAAAACAGAAATTATCTGACTTATTCTTGAATAAATGGTAAACGAAAATTCAAGTAAATATACGAATTATAGATTGTTTAAGCACTCATTTAGCTTTGACATCTACTTAGCAAAAAAAAACCTAAATTTATGTTCTATATTGAGAAGCTTAGAAGAAGAAATTACAAATTTCCTGTGGAAACTGGAAGCTGGGATGTGACTACTTTCAACGTTTTGTAATACATCTATTGGTGATGAATTTCCTTATTTATTTGAATGCTCCACATTTATTAAAACTAGAAAACGTTTCCTACATCCTAAGTACATTGATACATCTTAAGCACCTCCAAATATATACAGCTTAGATTGTGTTATGAATATGATTGTTGAAAATGTTCCGGAATTTAGAAAATTATGTATGTTTATCAAGGAAATCATAATTGAATTTAGATTATAACTTACATACTGAGAGCATGTGGTATTACTATTTTGATGCAGTAATTGTTTTTATTTGTTCCCTAGATATATTTAGTAAAACATTGAAATTCAGAGTTACCATTCCGAAGAATAATTTGCATGTAATAATTAATGTTACTTATTATGCAATTAATTATAAAAACATTATTTGTCTGTAAATCATGTTAAAAGTTGTATGTTACAAGTTGCCTCGTTATATCATTATGTGTTGTTATATTCCTCATAGTGTCATGTTTACATGAAATGAGAGAAATAAATTGAATTGACCAAAATTATCCAATACTGATATCAATAATTATAGATTACAGCAAAACGTCCAATAAAGTAAAATAAATGTTGTTTTAGATATATCAACACGGCATATTATACATTACTTTTTTATGGATACAATCATGTTTAATTTCGTAGAACACAATCAATATTGCTATAAGGTGAACACTCTTCAGATGTATCAGTGACATTAGAGGTACCAGTGACGTCAGACTAGTGTCTTCCAGGGCGTTATACTAGGACCAGTGCTTAATATTATATGTATACATCAATGAACTTGCAAATAATATTAACCCACATACGTATGTATACACGATGCCATTAAGACTTGCACTACATCACTACATGCCTTGTTGTACTTGTTCTCCAGGAACAACCTGCTGGTTGCTGTCTTCAGTATGATTGTATGGTAAGGCCGTGGATAGTGTACGGTGTGTCAATGTGATGACGTGTGTGTAGCTTCGTCCGCCACTCCTCTCTCTTCTCAAGTGTCATCATTCTGTAGGAGATCAGGATACTATTACATAGGTCATGATCGGAGTAGTTTGCTTAGTCCATCATAGATACATTTGACTTATTTTAATTGAAGATCGAAAACGACGCTAATTAAAAACAATAATTTGACATTTAGTACTGTCTTTGACACTTATGTATGTACCATTAATGTCAAACCCCTTGCGGGGACCTAGACATGTTTTCCTCGGCATGCTTAGCCGACCATAGCGGTTAACCAGTACTAAGCAATGTGTGTGTGGTGCCTTGCTCAATGACACTACACGTATACGTGGCCTGACTGAGTATCGAACCCGGACCGTTCGATTCCAGATCCGACGCTCTACCATTGGACCACGGATGCCACACATACAATAACGATCAATTAAGAAATACTATTTGTCATTTCTTTATTTATCGGCGAACACATGTATATTTATTGCTGTACATTTTCAACGTCAACAGCGGCGAAACACAGTATACACCTGGGTGGTAATCAGTAGTCACGTTAATCCCAAAATGGTGTAAGACCACCAAATATTTGATTGCAAATTGAGTTAGTATTACAAGGGGAGGTTATTATACATAAAATTTATTTGTTGACGGTTTTTCCTACTGAATTTGATCAAACTTACAAATTCAACAGATGCTAGCATACTGCACTTCAACTTTGACCTAGATATTGTTTTTGATAAAACAAAACATATATCTCCACACTCATTGTTGATTCAATAAACAATAATGAAGTTTTGGAAATGAAACATGGACACGCATTGTTATAAAATGTGCATATGGCCGTAAATCCATAGAAAATCACCCAACCGAAACGGAGTAAAATTTACATCAGTAGACATGATACTGATGCTGCATGCCAAACATGGTGAAAAAGTAACAATGCGTTTTGGAGACAAGCATTATGTTATAAAAATGTTCAAATGGCTGTAAATCCACAAACAATAATCCTGTACGTGGTCACAAGTATTTATGCACAATTAGACATCATAGGCTGTGTGCCAAGTTAGGTGAAACGTCCACAATTGGATTTGGAGATGAAGCGCGGACAATCTTTGTGTTATAATACCCAATTGCCCGTAAACCCGCAACATATCACCCAACCGGAACGGGGTTACAATATGCACAACTAGACATCATACTGATGCACCATGGACAGTTTGGTGAACATAAAACTAGGGGTTCTGGAAATGAATCGCGGACAACGTACAGCAGACAGGTGACACTGCTAAAAACAATGTATCCCTCTATTAGGGAAGATATAATGACCCTTAAGTAAAACATTTTCAAAGTTAATAATTATCTTCACAACACAAAGTAGTGAATTCGATACGGTGTCCCGATAACATTGCACTGTACACATTTTGATGACAGTAACGTGCAATGCATTGAAAACGCAATGCAAGATACATGCATTTGTCATAAGACAGTCTTTCAGATGGGACTTTAAACCGAGGTCTCGTGTCGGTGCGTTACACCGTGCACGTAACATAACAGAGGCGATTCTGGAATGGGTCTCTGTCTGTATCATGCACTATCCTCCAAAATCTAAAATAACTAATCTCTTTAGGAGGCGTTGCTCAAATGGGCAACCGGTAGCGACGATAAATAAATGTAAAACACACACGTATATGTGCAATGCAAGGCTTCCCTCTACATTATACCACCGGGTGACATCTAGACTATAGAAGTACATGTATGTTAGTAATGTTATTGTTACGAGGATTGTGCAAGATACAGAAGACATCCCTGATTCGTTTACATGATCAGTGTTATAGTATCAATATATGGGACATCTGTTTATACTTCGATAGGAAAGACTATCAATATATGGGACATCTGTTTATACTTTCATAGGAAAGACTATCAATATATGGGACATCTGTTTATACTTCCATAGGAAAGACTATCACTATATGGGATATCTGTTTATACTTTCATAGGAAATACTATCAATATATGGGACATCTGTTTATACTTCCAAAGGAAACACTATCAATATATGGGACATCTGTTTATATATGGGACATCTGTTTATACTTCCATAGGAAAGACTATCAATATATGGGACATCTGTTTATACTTTCATAGGAAAGACTATCAATATATGGGACATCTGTTTATACTTCCATAGGAAATACTATCAATATATGGGACATCTGTTTATACTTTCATAGGAAAGACTATCAATATATGGGACATCTGTTTATACTTCCATAGGAAAGACTATCAATATATGGGACATCTGTTTATACTTCCATAGGAAAGACTATCAATATATGGGACATCTGTTTATACTTCCATAGGAAAGACTATCAATATATGGGACATCTGTTTATGCTTCCATAGGAAATACTATCAATATATGGGACATCTGTTTATACTTCCATAGGAAAGACTATCAATATATGGGACATCTGTTTATACTTCCATAGGAAAGACTATCAATATATGGGACATCTGTTTATACTTCCATAGGAAAGACTATCAATATATGGGACATCTGTTTATGCTTCCATAGGAAAGACTATCAATATATGGGACAATCTGTTTATACTTCCATAGGAAAGACTATCAATATATGGGACATCTGTTTATATATGGGACATCTGTTTATATATGGGGCATCTGTTTATACTTCCATAGGAAACACTATCAATATATGGGACATCTGTTTATACTTCCATAGGAAAGACTATCAATATATGGGACATCTGTTTATATATGGGACATCTGTTTATATATGGGACATGATCTGTTTATACTTCCATAGGAAAGACTATCAATATATGGGACATCTGTTTATACTTCCATAGGAAAGACTATCAATATATGGGACATCTGTTTATACTTCCATAGGAAAGACTATCAATATATGGGACATCTGTTTATATATGGGACATCTGTTTATATATGGGACATGATCTGTTTATACTTCCATAGGAAAGACTATCAATATATGGGACATCTGTTTATACTTCCATAGGAAAGACTATCAATATATGGGACATCTGTTTATACTTCCATAGGAAAGACTATCAATATTATTATGGCGGAGTGGGGGATCAAACCAACAAAATATTGTTTTTCAACTCGTATGCACTGGATGGCCCCCAATAAATTAAATCAAATGGAGTGACAAACAGATTTACAGACAATGGGGATGGGGGTTGACTATAATAGTCGAAATCTGGCCAACAATAAAGTCATTTCCTCAAATATGTAAAGTAATAGTTTCTACAAATTTATTTTAGCTCGATTGCAAAACAAGTTCTTACAACTTATATTTATCAATTTGGAAATCACTATGGAATCCATCTGCACGAGGGGGAGAGAAGAGGCAATGTGGGATATAAATGCCTTTCCGAGCCTATGGTCACCATCGTAACGGCTACAGCTCTGCGCAGACTCCTGGCCTTTTCGCACCTGAAAGTGAACGCGTTACAACATTGCCCAATTGCATCTGTCATTATATGTAATAGTGACCATCCATACAAATGAATGTGTTTACACATCACATTGCCACATAGACAATATAAAATGTAGCAGTAGCATTCAAACATCACATAAAACAATGACCGTTTTAGTAGATCATTTATTTTCATAAAGATATTAAACAATTTGCATGACATAATGTGTGATGAAAACATGACATGTGAAATAAAATATAAACAAAACTCTGAAACAGGCATATAATTCATAACTAATAGTAGATCTAGTTTTTATTGGTGCGGGCCGATTACTAATGTTGCCAAAACTTGTGGACCAAACCATTTGTTTTATCACATGTATCACCATTTATGTATTGTATCTATTGTTGTTGTATTACACATGTAATTGACAAAAGCAATAAAATAAGATTAAACTAAACTAGTTTTTATTGGCATAATATTATAATCTTTAATAACAGGTAGATCTGCATATTGATGTTGGCTCTGTTGGAGCTCAAGGTGGCTGTATTCAGAGTACTTATGTATTACATCGTATACACAGATTGGTCTGTAGCGAGAATTCAAATACAGTCAAACCTGTCTATAAAGGCCACCCTCGGGAAAGTCAAAAAGTGGCCTTTGTTGGCAGGTGGCCTCTCAATAGAGGGTTAAAATGCATTGAATATGGCCCGACGGGAGAGAAAAATGGTGGTCTTTAGAGACAGGTTTTTCATATGCGCCTTTATTCGGAGGTGGCCTTTATTCGGAGGTGGCGGCCTTTATTCGGAGGTGGCCTTTATTCGGAGGTGGCCTTTATTCGGAGGTGGCCTCTTTATTCGGAGGTGGCCTTTAGCACAGGTTTCACTGTAGTTACTATTTCTCATTTGCATTCAAAATACATGTATTACAATTTTCAAATTCCATATTTTGAAAACGATACTTAGGACAATATTCAACTTTATTTGAGCAAACATGAATGAACACAAATGTCTACTGTTGGAATTTTGTATTAATGTGGTTGTGACATACGTTTGGATAGAAATCGGATAGTTTACAGTCAACAGGACTATTGACTACATGAATTAAAGGCACACATATAACATAATGATATGATTCTGCAGCAATATACATGCATACAGTCACATGGAGTTTATGTAAGCATTCGGCTTCATTATCTCTCAAACCAGATCTTCGTAGACTCCAGGCATAGTACCGCTTCACATCAAACTTATAACAATAACTGACAGAAGTCAGAGTCCCTAGGGCGACAATTTCGCCCACATCGCCCTCTAGAATGATCCCTGACATGCATACAGTCATGTTTAGCCACTAGTCCATACAACAGTGGAGACGGTTCATCACAAATGTTCTTAATTTTGATAAAATGATGAGGGCTGAACATCTCAAAGTTGTAAGAACAAATACTCCAAATATGTCCATTTCCTATACATATGGTGAGTGTGTGTGTGTACATGCGTGTGTGTGTGTGCGCGCGCGCGCGTGTGTGTGTATGATAAAACTGGACCAAATGTGTTAAAAATAAATGTTGAGATATAGTGGTAGTAAAATATAACCAAATTAGTTGGTGTGCATGATCTATAGTTGGTGCGCATGATCTATAGTTGGTGCGCATGATCTATAGTTGGTGCGCATGATCCATAGTTGGTGCGCATGATCCATAGTTGGTGCGCATGATCCATAGTTGGTGCGCATGATCCATAGTTGGTGCGCATGATCCATAGTTGGTGCGCATGATCCATAGTTGGTGCGCATGATCTATAGTTGGTGCGCATGATCTATAGTTGGTGCGCATGATCTATAGTTGGTGCGCATGATCTATAGTTGGTGCGCATGATCTATAGTTGGTGCGCATGATCTATAGTTGGTGCGCATGATCTATAGTTGGTGCGCATGATCTATAGTCGGTGCGCATGATCTATAGTTGGTGCGCATGATCTATAGTTGGTGTGCATGATCTGCAGTTGGTGCGCATGATCTATAGTTGGTGCGCATGATCTATATGATATGCAGTTGGTGCGCATGATCTGCAGTTGGTGCGCATGATCTGCAGTTGGTGCGCATGATCTGCAGTTGGTGCGCATGATCTGCAGTTGGTGCGCATGATCTGCAGTTGGTGCGCATGATCTGCAGTTGGTGCGCATGATCTGCAGTTGGTGCGCATGATCTATAGTTGGTGCGCATGATCTATAGTTGGTGCGCATGATCTATAGTTGGTGCGCATGATCTATAGTTGGTGCGCATGATCCATAGTTGGTGCGCATGATCTATAGTTGGTGCGCATGATCTATAGTTGGTGCGCATGATCTATAGTTGGTGCGCATGATCTATAGTTGGTGCGCATGATCTATAGTTGGTGCGCATGATCTATAGTTGGTGCGCATGATCTATAGTTGGTGCGCATGATCTATAGTTGGTGCGCATGATCTATAGTTGGTGCGCATGATCTATAGTTGGTGCGCATGATCTATAGTTGGTGCGCATGATCTATAGTTGGTGCGCATGATCTATAGTTGGTGCGCATGATCTATAGTTGGTGCGCATGATCTATAGTTGGTGCGCATGATCTATAGTTGGTGCGCATGATCTATAGTTGGTGCGCATGATCTATAGTTGGTGCGCATGATCTATAGTTGGTGCGCATGATCTATAGTTGGTGCGCATGATCTATAGTTGGTGCGCATGATCTATAGTTGGTGCGCATGATCTATAGTTGGTGCGCATGATCTATAGTTGGTGTGCATGATCTATAGTTGGTGCGCATGATCTATAGTTGGTGCGCATGATCTATAGTTGGTGCGCATGATCTATAGTTGGTGCGCATGATCTATAGTTGGTGCGCACGATCTATAGTTGGTGCGCATGATCTATAGTTGGTGCGCATGATCTATAGTTGGTGCGCATGATCTATAGTTGGTGCGCATGATCTATAGTTGGTGCGCATGATCTATAGTTGGTGCGCACGATCTATAGTTGGTGCGCACGATCTATAGTTGGTGCGCATGATCTATAGTTGGTGCGCATGATCTATAGTTGGTGCGCATGATCTATAGTTGGTGCGCATGATCTATAGTTGGTGCGCATGATCTATAGTTGGTGCGCATGATCTATAGTTGGTGCGCATGATCTATAGTTGGTGGCATGATATATAGTTGGTGTGCATGATCTATAGTTGCATGATTATAGTTGGTGTGCATGATCTATAGTTGGTGGCATGATCTATAGTTGGTGTGCATGATCTATAGTTGGTGTGCATGATCTATAGTTGGTGTGCATGATCTATAGTTGGTGTGCATGATCTATAGTTGGTGTGCATGATCTATAGTTGGTGTGCATGATCTATAGTTGGTGTGCATGATCTATAGTTGGTGTGCATGATCATATCACATGCAAAAATGATTGTTTCATGCAAAAGAAAGTTAAATATGTTACCCATAGTGATCATTATTATTTACAAAGTAAAAAATTACGATTATTTATAAACAGACATATCGGTACTAGAACAAACGTGGCACTATTTATTATCCACGATTTGTCGACATTAAAATTGACTGTGTACTGTTCACAGATTTGAACCACGATGAGATTAAATCTTCTGACGTCGCCGTAGTCTTAAAACTAATGTAATCAGGAGTGTTTAGACATTTAGACCATAAAACAATCCAGATTTTTGTGTGAATTTTGCTCATATGGCCCATTTTTCTCATTTGCGGTCCCACGCGCACGCACGCATGCATGCACACACGCACGCACGCACGCACGCACGCACACACACACATATATATATACACAATATATGTGCAACATTGTATTGAATATCTAAAACAAGCTAATTCATAAATTTCAACACTACTATTAATATCCTTGAATTGGCAAATTATACATGGCGTTTTTGTCCATTTGCTTCACTTGCACTTCCTTAAAATGAACGCTCGTTTCTCGTGATATTGGGCTCTGAGCTGAAAATAAGAAAAAAAGTTGTTTTTAGTTTAGCTTACCGGTATACACATTAATGTTTTTGGTTGGCTTGTGTAACAAGTTTGTAGTACTTTGGACTGATCAAGCGAGGGAAGCCCCATTTATAATGGAATCCATTGCCATGACGATGGGACTACTGGCAATGTTGATTTAGGTGTCTTGCCCATGGACACAATCACCATGGTTATGGCGAGGATCAAACTCACAATCTCTGTCACGAGATTTCACTGAATAACAATAACCATGATAGTACCATGAATTCGAGGGTTCGAACCTTCGACCTCCCGCTTCGTAGGACGTCTTAGCTACTAGGCCATGGATGGACACCATATATATAGTAACATTTGGAATGCAGTAGAGGTAAAAGATGCAAATGCATAATATATATCCCAGGACCAATGACGTCTTCTTTTGTGAAAAAGAATATATGGTCAAACCTATGGTAAGTTCCTAAGGACCAATTCTAAATAAATACCACCTGTCTCTATCTGTGATATCCCTTGATTTCATAATCAATTGAATTCTACTCAAATAACAAAGGCCACTGTTCGCAATGTATGTTTTTACAGCCTGCCAGATGTGTAATGTAATGTAAATGTGTAAGTTTACAGCGAGATGTGTAATGTACTGTGTAACTTACAGCCAGATGTGTAATGTACTGTGTAACTTACAGCCAGATGTGTAATGTACTGTGTAACTTACAGCCAGATGTGTAATGTACTGTGTAACTTACAGTCAGATGTGTAATGTACTGTGTAACTTACAGCCAGATGTGTAATGTACTGTGTAACTTTACAGTCAGATGTGTAATGTACTGTAAATGTGTAACTTTACAGCCAGATGTGTAATGTACTGTGTAACTTACAGCCAGATGTGTAATGTACTGTGTAACTTTACAGCCAGATGTGTAATGTACTGTGTAACTTACAGCCAGATGTGTAATGTACTGTGTAACTTACAGCCAGATGTGTAATGTACTGTGTAACTTACAGCCAGATGTGTAATGTACTGTGTAACTTACAGCCAGATGTGTAATGTACTGTGTAACTTACAGCCAGATGTGTAATGTACTGTGTAACTTTACAGTCAGATGTGTAATGTACTGTAAATGTGTAACTTTACAGCCAGATGTGTAATGTACTGTGTAACTTCACAGTCAGATGTGTAATGTACTGTAAATGTGTAACTTTACAGCCAGATGTGTAATGTACTGTGTAAGTTTACAGTCAGATGTGTAATGTACTGTAAATGTGTAACTTTACAGCCAGATGTGTAATGTACTGTGTAAGTTTACAGTCAGATGTGTAATGTAAAGTAAATGTGTAACTTATGAGTCAGATGTGTTATGTAATGTAAATGTGTAACTTTACAGCCAAATGTGTAATGTACTGTAACTGTGTAACTTTACAGCCAGCTGTGTAATGTAATGTAAATGTGTAAGTTTACAGCCAGATGTGTAATGTACTGTAACTGTGTAACTTTACAGCCAGATGTGTAATGTACTGTAACTGTGTAACTTTACAGCCAGATGTGTAATGTAATGTAAATGTGTAACTTTACAGCCAGATGTGTAATGCACTGTAACTGTGTAACTTTACAGCCAGATGTGTAATGTAAATGTGTAAGTTTACAGCCAGATGTGTAATGTACTGTAACTGTGTAACTTTATAGAAAAGGTTTGACTGCATATCAATATTACAAGTATGTGTCCATAATAATTTGAAGTAGAAAAAAGTAGAGAATGAAAGGAATCAAAATCTAAAAGCAAATAACACCAAATAGTTTATACAAATTTATTTTAGCTCGATTGCAAAACAAGTTCTTACAACTTATATTAATCACTCTTGAGACCTCATTCCTGAGAAGAGGCAACATGGAATTTAAATGCCTTGCCTAAGGGCGCAATCATAATGACTCCAGCATGTCTCGAACTCCGGACCTTCGCACCTGAAGAGAACACGCATCCACTGCGCTATCACGACTTCCACTAACCAACACCAATTAACAAAATGAAGTAAGCAACTTGTTCTGCAAGATAGATATCAATATTTATTTTCCAGTATGCCGCTGATTCAAACAGTATGAATCTGGTCACAAAATATTAGACATCCAGAAGGATAAATTGCAAAATTGTTCCGCATGGGTGGGGTGGGATAAATTTATTTTGAGGGGGGTGGGGTCACTATTCTATATGACACCGGATTATGATGGAAAACCAAATACATTCCGATACTGGGAAA
This sequence comes from Archivesica marissinica, assembly GCA_014843695.1. Classification (NCBI taxonomy): domain Eukaryota; kingdom Metazoa; phylum Mollusca; class Bivalvia; order Venerida; family Vesicomyidae; genus Archivesica; species Archivesica marissinica. Next base: position 66,711,923 of record CM026391.1, read on the forward strand.
ATCGTGTCGATGAATTTTTTACAATTGAATGGGGCCATTGTTCCGCCGAATGCTAAGTAGTAATAAATAATGCTGTATTCGGATTATAATTTAAATGAAATTAACAACGTACATGTATGTAATACAGGAAATAGATAATTCTCATTGCTCGTGTATATGAGATGTTTCCTCGCAATTGAGCCATCTCATGCAGCATGTATAATGTACAATCAAACCTGTGTTAAGCAGCCAGCCAATGGAATCACAGCAAGTGGATGATTATGCTTAGCACAGGTGGCTGCTTAATTAATAGAGGTCAAATGTATAATAAAATAACATATTGAGAATCTTGAAACTGGCTGCTTAATACAGGTTGGCTGCTTAATAGAGGTCAAATGTATAATAAAATAACATATTTGGGAATTTTGAAACTGGCTGCTTAATACAGGTTGGCTGCTTAATAGAGGTCAAATGTATAATAAAATAACATATTTGGGAATCTTGAAACTGGCTGCTTAATACAGGTTGGCTGCTTAATAGAGGTGACCACTAACACAGGTTTGTATATTCCTATTGTCGATTATGAAAGGAAAACAATAAAACCTACATAAATAAGATATCTACATTGCAGAAATGTGTTGAAAAACTAATACTTAACAAAACTATTAGATCGCCAACAGAAGTGCTATTTAACCCATTCAACACCAAGTAACTGACCTGGACTGGTGCATCATATTTTTAGACCAATAAATTAATAAGAACATTACATTTGGACCAGTTCATTTATCAAAATGGGTAATTTTTCTCTAAAAATAGTAATATTACTGGCAAAAAGTGCAGATCCTGATGAGATGGCTCGTTACGAGCCGGCTCATCTGGATCTACACTTTTTGTACGCCTATTTAGAGGTCTGTGGTGTTGAAAGGGTTAAGGCATTGAAATGGCTTACATGTTCTGGCTGATGCAGTGCTAATCTATTAAACAATTCATAACATGATTACGGCTACCAATGAGAGACATTTCTAATTTTCTATTACCTCCCTTGGCAGATAAAGTCTGATTTATTCCAAAATGTGGATAGGTCCTTTTAGTTGGAATCCTTTGTTTTTACTGTTGCTCCCTACCCAGATGTTGCGGTATGATAAATGTGATTTACAAAATCAAAATCGTGTTAATTAACTGATAACATTATTTTACAAATAAGTACCATACCCATTGCATATACTGTCAAGATATAGTAAGAAGCGATAGTGGAATAAAATTGCTAGCATGTTTGCAAAGGAAACAACGATAAAAACAGAGGAAAAAACTTAATACGACCTATCTACTTCTAGGGAGTATTCAGGGGCAGTAACTGACCGATGTCTCTAATTACATTTTGTGTTTTACGTTTATTTATCGTCGCTACCGGTTGCCCATATGAGCAACACCTCCTGAAGAGATTAGTCATTTTAGATTTTTGAAGGATAGTGCAATGATACAGAAAGAGACCCATTCCAGAGCCTCCTCTGGTTCTTTTACGTGCACGGTGTAAAGCACTGACACGAGACCGCGGTTTAAAGTCCCATCTGAAAGACTGTTAATTTTATTAGGGTCAGACGGGGATCGAACCTGCGATCCCTGGATTACCAGTCCAACGTGTTACCACTGGACAACATGACCAGACTAAATGAATCTGTTTCAGACCAAAATCAATTTACAAATTAATTTTACTGTTATAGGTATACTACGGTAATTATTAATATTGTTTTAAATGATTGATGTGACTCACCGTGATTGGTTAGTTGCCATTTAATAACGGAAAGACAAATTATATTTCTTAATTATGCAACCATAGTTAAATAAAGACATCATCAATGGGGCGGCGCCATTGAAATGTTCCAGAACCGCTCCCCTCATATTCTTAGGTTAACCCTTTCAACACCGCAGACCTCTAAATAGGCTTACAAAAAGTGTAGATCCAGATGAGCCGGCTCGTGACGAGCCGTCTCATCAGGATCTGCACGTTTTGCCAGTAATATTGCTATTTTTAGACAAAATTACCCATTTTGATAAATGAACTTGTCCAAATGTGATTTTCTGATTCATTTATTGGTTTATGAATATCATGGACCAGTCCATGTGAGTTACTTGGTGTTGAATGGGTTAATTTGAAAATAAGCTTTACAAGATTGCCACAACGATGGAAATCAGATTGGCAATACATTGGATACATTATCTACCTATCATCCCGGTGCATTAGTCAAAATGTCAGGTCAAATCACTGAAGGGGTGAAAGTCGCAAAATAATTTTAAAGATGGCTGCCATGATGGCCATTTGGATCGGATCAATTTTAGCAAATACCGTAGGTATGCACATATGATTACGAAGTGGTTCGGGAAGAGATGTCGATTTTGAATTTCAGATTGGATGATATTCTTTGATCTACTACCATAATTTGCTATGTATACCGCGCACATTTATTACTGAAATCCTTGTAGAATGTGTCTAGTGCGCAGTATACAGCTGTTAAGACATGTATTCTGGACGAATGGGAATTTAGGTGATAAGAATTACTGCTATGTATTCGTATTATAGGTATTAAAATTGTCCAATACTAGTTCCAAGCTTTCACTGGTGTGCGCATAGAAATGCAGGCTTAAGCTAGAATCCGGAAATGGCCAGGTCAATCTATTTACGTAGTTGGAATTCTGCAACAATATTTGGTTCCCATATGATTCGCGGATGTTCCAACAGGGATGTGGTATATACTATTATATTGGGCAGGGTTTCATGTTATTGTCAACATGTTTGCATTTATAATAATTACTAAATTATGCACTTGTTAATCAATGTACACTATCCGAGTGTGTATTAAGCAGAGTGAGTTTTCAATCGTCCTTCTATGTATGTAATAGTTTTTCTTGTTCAAGATAACATTGTTCAAAATGACAACGAAAGGTCAAAACAATGTTCGAATTTTTAATAATGGCCACATTTTATTGCAAATAATGTCAGTCTAATGCTGGAAGGTTTTAGGCAGTCAAAATCTAACAACATAATGTAGTAAGCCACTCACATCTTTCTGGCTCTGGTCCCCCCATATCCTGCTGGTTTCCACCCTCCTCCTGCTGTGGCAATGGGTGTCGCAAACTGGAATCAGCAACTGTAGGCTTGATGTTAAATCTGTATGGATTTTCATGTCTCTCCATACGTCTGTGATCTATGTGTTCATTGATTATTTTCTGAGCCTGCAATTAAGTAATGTATACATGTATATGAATAGGTATGTAAGTTTGTTTAATTTATACAAATTTATTTTAGCTCAATTGCGAAACACGTTCTTTCAACTTATATTAATCACTCTCGAGACCTCATTCCTGATGGAATCCATCGCCATGAAGGAGAGAGAGAAGAGGCAATGTGGAATTTAAATACCTTGCCTAAGGACACAATCGTAATAACTCAAGCGGAGCTCAAACTCCGGACCTTTCGCACCTGAAGCGAACGTGCATCCACTACGACTTCCACTTTTAAGTTTGTTTAAATTCTGCTCAAAGATTTTCAATAATTTGAGTAGGTCATTACCTAGTTAGAAAGTGCAGCGTAGTACTGATGTGGTCATGTATGCCTTATGCTCTCAGTGAATATCAGTGAGAAAAAGTTCAGGAACCATTACTCACGGACCCGTCGAGTTCGAGGCAACGAAGTTCGACTGTACATATATATATATATTCAACTGAACAATCAGTAATGATTATGATTGGCAGGCGCAGTCTAGAACAGTTAGTTAATCAAAAATGTTATGAGCAAGTTAAAAAGATAAAAGGCTCTACAAAGCTATAGTTAAATGGTCGTATGCACATAAATAACTAAAACTATGTCTTTACGAAGCAATTACCTTTTGTGAGTTGAGTATAAGACTAGAGTCAGCTTGTATCTCGGTTATTCGCAGGTTGTTTTTGACAGATTGCGTGGCAGTGGAGCGAGCATGCATCGGTAGTTTATTCTGGTAGCCTCGGTCCGTGAAGTCTGGTTCATATTCTGGCGGTATCTTCCTCACTCTATACAAAAACAAATGCAAATTAGCATCAACACAATACTATCATTTATGACCAGCAACATTATTTCCCCGAGATAATTTCTCAAACATATTGAAGTCTGTCACATGAATCAATGGCATCTCATTAACATAATAAATGCAGATTGACCTGTCCTTAACCCTTTCCCACTTAGAAATGTCTGTCGACGTCAGTAGCCATACCCACACATGGAAGCACCTCTTGACACAATTAATAGAATATATCGACACATTAGTAGTCAAACAAATGGACACACATGATAACGGTCAGAATAGCAAGGTAGATATAACCCTTAATTTCCAGTACCCTTTATGGAGGTGTGGTAGGTAAGTTGATTAGTTCCCTTGATTATGCAAGTAAATTACTGTCACACTAGCAAATAAGCCTATCGATATGCAGGAAAGGGATAACGGGTCAAATGAATATTCATAAGGCATAATCAATGATGTAGGATATGTAGTCCAGTGGTAACACGCTGGACTGGTAATCCAGGGATCGCAGGTTCGATCCCCGTTCTGACCATAATAAAATTAACAGTCTTTCAGATGGGACGTTAAACCGAGGTCTCGTGTCGGTGCTTTACACCGTGCTCGTAAAAGAACCAGAGGAGACTCTGGAATGGGTCTCTATCTGTATCATTGCACTATCCTCCAAAATCTAATATGACTAATCTCTTCAGGAGGCGTTGCTCATATGGGCAACCGGTAGCGACGATAAATAAACGTAAAACACACAGAACACCTGTAACTGCTGAGTGATCATAAATTTCTTCTGCTCATCTGCACCAACAACTTAGTGTAGATTTAACTGTACTTGTTACCATATTAATTTTTAATATCAATTTTGCGCACAATTACAATGTACATGTATAGCATTCTAGTGGCTGCTGTTATAGAATAAAGGACACTCGTAGTTAAGTGGATATTGAACATGTACCGTTAGACTAAGACGTATGAATATTTGTATGACCCTAACAAGAACAGGTTAATATGACACACTGAACTCTTATGCATCAGAATGTATACGACACACTGAACTCTTATGTATCAGAATGAATATGACACACTGAACTCTTATGCATCATAATGAATACGACACACTGAACTCTTATGCATCAGAATGAAAATGACACACTGAACTCTTATGCATCAGAATGAATACGACACACTGAACGCTTATGCATCATAATGAATACGACACACTGAACTCTTATGCATTAGAATGAATACGACACACTGAACGCTTATGCATCATAATGAATACGACACACTGAACTCCTATGCATCAGAATGAATACGACACACTGAACGCTTATGCATCATAATGAATACGACACACTGAACTCTTATGCATCATAATGAATACGACATGGAACTCTTATGCATCAGAATGTATACGACACACTGAACTCTTATGCATCAGAATGAATATGACACACTGAACTCTTATGCATCAGAATGAATATGACACACTGAACTCTTATGCATCATAATGAATACGACATGGAACTCTTATGCATCAGAATGAATACGACACACTGAACTCTTATGCATCAGCATGAATACGACACACTGAACTCTTATGCATCAGCATGAATACGACACACTGAACTCTTATGCATCAGCATGAATACGACACACTGAACTCTTATGCATCAGAATGAATACGACACACTGAACTCTTATGCATCAGCATGAATACAACAAACTAAACTCTTATGCATTAGAATGTATACGACACACTGAACTCTTATGCATCAGCATGAATACAACAAACTGAACTCTTATGCATCAGCATGAATACAACACACTGAACTCTTATGTATCAGCATGAATACAACACACTGAACTCTTATGTATCAGCATGAATACAACACACTGAACTCTTATGCATCAGAATGAACCCTACACTAATGTACAGAATGATATGTCATGCAAAAATGATACAAAAACATGCATTCTACTGTAAAAACTAGCTAAACAATGAATTAAAAAAATTACATGTTGCACATATAACATGCAATTTAAAACGAAGCTGAATCCCTGTGTTAACGATCACAACTAAGATATAGAAAGGGCAATGACACACGGAGATTACATGGATAATGAGACAACATTACGTGGTACCAAGTTTATTGAACCACATAACTAGACATCTCAGTCTGATACGGTCGGCATGCATGTCCCATCTTTAGTTTTTGTTTGTGAGACTATGACATCACTGCGCAACTAAACAGACTCAAGTCTCAACTGCACCAATATCATAGCTTAACCCATTCAACACCAAGTAACTGATATGGACTGGTCCATGATATTTTTAGACCAATAAATTAATAACAAAATTACATTTGGATCAGTTCATTTATTAAAATGGGTATTTTTTTCTCTAAAAATAGTTATATTACTTGAAAAAAGTGCAGATCCTGATGAGACGGCTCGTCACGAGCCGGCTCATCTGGATCTACACTTTTGTGTAAGCCAATTTAGAGGTCTGTGGTGTTGAAAGGGTTAAGCTAGAAGACAACTTGAGAGAGATAGTCTCCTTTGGTCATATCACATCTCCCTAGTTTTTGTTGAGGGAGAAGTATTATTATATAGCCTTATTAGTTGAGTCGTGAAACTACCCACATGGCGTCCGTGGTCCAGTTTCGGATTTGGTCGGTCAGGCCACGTATGTAGTGCCATTGAGCAAGGCCCCTCACACACATTGATTAGTACTGGTTAACCCGCTGAGGTCGGCTAAGACTGCCCAGGATAACATGTCTAGGTCCCCGCATGGGGTTTGACATTAATGGGACATACATACAAACATACACAAAACATATACTTATTTAACATGTCTAACTTAACCCATTCAACACCAAGTAACTCACATGGACTGGTCCATGATATTCGTAAACCAATAAATGAATCAGAAAATCACATTTGGACAAGTTCATTTATCAAAATGGGTAATTATGTCTAAAAATAGTCATATCACTGGCATAAAGTGCAGATCCTGATGAGACGGCTCGTCACGAGCCGGCTCATCTGGATCTACACTTTTTGTAAGCCTATTTATTAGAGGTCTGTGGTGTTGAAAGGGTTAAGCCTCAAGTATCACATCCTTTGTTTTCATCCCGTATGTAATTAGAACCCTGAACAAGCAACGTAACACCGAAACCCAGATTTCATTCTTCAGTATCTCTTGTACTTTAATCATATTTTATTGCTTGTTTATATACAATACAATTACAAATATAAACATGATAAATATATAAGCAAACTGATACAACTGCAATGCTATGCTTATACTTGAACACTGTAAGAATAACATCTAGAAACAAGTTTTACCAATATTAGCGGGTGTCCTCAGTATCTCTGAGAAGTGAATATGTTTTAACACAATAAACAAACATAAACTGCCAAAATCGTGATAAGCAAACTTGAACAGAATTGTTGAAAGCATAAAGCAAGCACGTGAATACAGAGCAAATAATAATCATAGTCACCTGGGTGGTCTTTTTTTATTAAAATAAATATGTACATTAATGAACATAGTTAAATAATTTGAAATTAAAATAGATATATACATGTACATTAATTAACATAGTTAAAAATCATTTGAAATTAAAAATAGATATATACATTAATTGACATAGTTAAATCATTTGAAATTAAAATAGATATATACATTAATTGACATAGTTAAATAATTTGAAATTAAAAATAAATATGTACATTAATTAACGTATTTGAAATTAAAATAGATATATACATTAATTAACATAGTTAAATAATTTGAAATTAAAATAAATATATACATTAATTAACATAGTTAGATAATTTGAAATTAAAATCGATATTTACATTAATTAGTTTATACAAATTTATTTTAGCTCGATTGCGAAACAAGTTCTTACAACTTATACTAATCACTCTCGAGACCTCATTCCTGATGGAATCCATCGCCACCAGAGAGAGAGAGGAGGCAATTTAAATGCCTTGCCTGCCTATGGGCACAATTATAACGGCTCCATCGGGGCTCAAACTCCAGACCTTTCGCACCTGAAGCAAATACGCTACCACTGCGCTATCACGACTTGCTTACAAATTTAAAACACCTTCCATGATTACATTATTTATTTATGTTGCAATAAGGAGCTGATGATTAGAAATTCTATTTTCTATGTTAAATAATAATTGAATACACACTGAAAACTCCAAGAATGATTTATACTTTTGCTAAAAATAACAAAATTATTGGATTACCATTCCTCCAAAAAAATGGAGATCATTTATAAAGGTTGGTACTAGGGTATATATGCATACACGTTATAGATATATAGATATATAGATATATGTTTATATGTTTTGCATTAAAAGAAATGAAAAGATAGTCCATAATCCAGGTAGCGGAGTTGCAGACAGCTATTTGATGCTCATCATGTTTTCACACAGGGGTATATTCTGCTAAAGTTTAAACGTTATTTATTTTACGATTACGAAACAAATTCTAACAACTTATATTAATCACTCTCGTTGGCGCCGATGAAAGCGTAAATGTGGTCATTCGTGTGGGAGGATTTCAACCGGAGTACCCAGAGAAAACCCACCTGTCCGATATGGCGACCACTGTACCATCTCACATACTTCCCGGTCAGAGGATCGAACCCGGGGTGGCATTGGTGAGAAGCGAGCGCGCTAACCACTGCGCTAATCGGACAGCCAATTTCTGACTATTTACTGCTAGATTCATTAGAATATTATAAGATAACTACCATAATGAAAAAACAATTTGCAGTTTTAACATCAATAGAACAAAGTTGTAACATGTCGAAATGATGATAAACGTATCTAGATTAAATAGAATCGTGTTTAATCATATTTTATTTGCTATTTTACATATAGACTTAACATTCATTATATGTGATAAAATGGGTTGGGCAACAAGTTCTAGCAACATTAGTAAACTGTCCTCCCCAATAGAATCTATAAAGAAAGGTGTAACAATGTCACAAGTAACAATTAACAGAATAGTAAATTTCGAAGATGTTCAATGTAAATGTGTACATTCTTCATTTACCAATAGATTGTGATTGTTTTAACTTAAATTTATCAATATAAACCGCAAGATCTAAGGCAAGTAGAGAAAATACGTTCATTGAAACAAATACACAGGAACTTGAAATTTTATCCATAAGCCACCAAAGGTTTTGTAACTCTATCCTAGGACACCCCCTCTATTAAAAAAAAGATTTAAGTTCCTGTGAACAATAGTACCCCATGAATAGGACAATTATAGACCTACTTTGCTTGGTAGCATTTATTTATAAACATGCATTACAGGTATAGCGAGAAATCTCCTTCAATATTACAGTGCTATACAAATGTCTACCTGTCAATATTGTTATAACAGTAGTCAGTAGTAAAGCAGCACTATATCGTATGAAATAAAAGATATTTGAAAAAGTTCACGTATGGGTAGCAATGCTATTACGCATACTTACATTATACTTTGTATAATTATGTTCAATTAGTAAACAGTATTTTTTGCAATAAAACAAACTCAAAACCGAAAGTAGGACTTTCCGAGTCAGTCGGTCACGCACTTGTTTACAATCGGAACGCATCGTCCGCACTTGTTTACATTCGGAATGCATCGTCCCCATTTATCCCACGTTGTCTATTTTAATTGAATTACTTGAGATGTCGATTCATACCTCTGTTATCTAAGTCTTTTAGGGACATGTCTACATCCCCGCGAGGGGTTTGACGTTAGAGGAAGATAGAGAGATAGTCTTTTATGTTCAAAATATGTTGACATTCCAACATGCTTTTCTACAACTGCCATTGTTTCATGCATGCGCGCTGTGCGTGTTTACATTTCGTGTGTTGATAAACAATTCGAGTATACGACGATGTATATTTATTGGATTCTTATCGTTTCTGAGCGACTATTTCGATTTTTGTAATACAGTAGTATTTATATTTTACCAAAAAAACATCCTTTATTACGATATGGTGCTGCTTTAAGTATTAACAGCTGATGCTACATGCTTTTTGAGAGTGGAAAAAGTTGCTAAATATGTCATAGAGATGATATGCTCACTGAGAGTGATTAGATACTTACACTCTATTTGTGAGTATTTCATACATTCTCTCTAGCATCAATGCTGCAGCACCTTCCTTGCAATGTATAGTACCATCTATTACTTCCGGCGAAATTTCCAGCTGGTTGCGCTTTATAAACTGAAATATAGAAAATGAGTATAATATATGATTTGTTTGTTTTTGGTGTTTAAAGTCACGCCAACAGCTTAGATCATATGGCAACTGTCCAGCTGTTATTGGTGGAAGAAGACCCTGGGTGGTGTCCCTCTAAGCAGTATTTCAGACATGGGATGGCTCTCCAGGTAGAACCACTGACTTATCTCAAGCCAACTGAAGAGTTTCTTCACTTGAAAGAATTGTCGACAGCCCTAATTGAGATTCGAACCTCCCGTGTAGGGTTGTGTGTCAGTTGTAGGTGTATTTGATGGAAATGGGCAACGTCATTTGTTATCATGATGACATAGTGGTGGACATACCATAACCATCTTTAACCATAACCATCTTTGGAAGTCGTGATAGCGCAGTGGATGCACATTCGCTTCAGGTGCGAAAGGTCAGGAGTTCGAGCCCCGCTGGAGCCTTTACGATTGTGCCCTTAGGCAAGGCATTTAATTTCCATGTTGCCTCTTTTCTCTCCCTCGTGGCGATGGTTTCCATCAGGAATGAGGTCTCGAGAGTGAAAGAACTTGTTTTGCAATCAAGCTAAAATAAATTTGTATATAAACCATCTTCATGGTAGATAGTGATAATCTGTCAATATACCCACCAACCATCACGTTCCAGGAAATATTTATAGCAGACAGGTTTTTAGCTGTAGACCATAAATATCAGGTTATTGTAAACCATTTAATAGGTTGGCACCATCTTACCTAAAGATTTTGCGGCATTTCAACTAAATCAATCTGTCCGATTAGCGCAGTGGTTAGCGCACTCGCTTCTCACCAATGCAACCCGGGTTCGTTCCTCGGACCGGGAAGTATGTGAGATGGTACGGTGATCGCCAGATCGGACAGGTGGGTTTTCTCTGGGTACTCCGGTTTAAACTTTAAACTAAATCAATTTAACGAAACTAACATTTTTCAGGAGATCCCAGTTCTTCTGCTTTGACTCCAGTGATCTACCGTTGTTGTACGAGTGCATCTGAATATCTTGTGGAAAATACCATGAGAAAATCTCTGCTATCAGATAGCCATTTGTGATATCCCTGCAAAATAATGTCAAGCTTTAGATCATACACCAACATGCAAATGAGAAACACAGGTAAAACTATAAACTTATACCTAAAAATCACTTCGTAGAAATTTAACAAACCAATCAGTTATTTCAGTATTTATGGTAGGCCTAGAGTCAGGTTCAGCAAATACAACAGTGTTTTAGTAAATAATTTATACTCACACATGTTCAATGGTACGGTAATATGCGTCACTTCTTAGTTTTATTCATTGTTTTATACAAATTTATTTGAGCTCTTTTGCGAAACAAGTTCTTGCAACTTATATTAATCACTCTTGAGACCTCATTCCTGATGGAATCCATTGCCACATTGGAGAGAGAAGAGGCTATATGGAATTTAATTGCCTTGCCTAAGGGCATGATCGTAACGGCTCCAGCGGGGCTCAAACTCCAGGCCTAGCGCATCTGAAGCGAATGCGCTGACATGACTTCCAAATTATTCATTAAACCGCATGTTTTTAATCTAAATTCCTATCATCATGACAGCATCTGTGGTCCATGTTTAAATCACATGCTAGTGAAAGTTAGTTTTATATTAAAATACATATCTGTCTATCTTCCTCTAATGTTGAACACCTTGCGACTTATGGAATCTCTGTTTAGACAATTGCATTCAATAAAAAAAAAATCACCTGCTGTTAAAGAGACTAGATATAAACACATCCCTGTCAACAAAGATTCATACAAATTTTCTTTTTATCCAAGAACCGTCATCCAATGGAACCTGTTACCACTTGCCGCACATGAAGCAATAACAGTTGATGGCTTTAAAGCACTCATCCCTGTTTCTGCCCTCCCAACCATGATCTAAAGCATTCATTCTATGTACAAAATCTTAAACAAGCACTGTAGTATATTTGTCTTTGGACATTCACTTATTTGTTATTTGTTAATTAATCATTGTAAATATCATCTCAAAATTCACCAGCGACGACACATAATCCTCAATATTGAGGGAGTGCCGAAATCACCAAGAAGAAGAAGAAGTTATTCACAGAAACGCTTTCGACGGCCGAATACCGGTACGCCCATAGACATAGTACGATAAGCGACTTGCCGAACACCTCAAATTCAATCGTGGCTACAGCTTCTCAGTTTTTATATTCATATTACACAGAACTAGAAGAAACACGCGCATACATACCATTTAGGAGTTTTCACTTGCCAGGTTAAATCAAGGCTCTGAATCCACTTTAATACTTCGCGTGGCAAACCCGACATTTTTAGCAATTGGTGTTAGCCTTAGAAACGTAAACTTCCGGTTTTCGTAATTTTTACAAGTTGTAACGATTACTTCAAAGAATATACAGGTTATATCCCTTTAATATTTTACACCATTTGTTCAGAGACTTGCTATATACCGTTATCTTATCTATCAGGTACTGTCACTCACACTAGTATGTCAACTATATCATTTATGTAATAGGCAATAGTGCGATGTGAGAGGCAATGATATAAATACCTCTTTTGGACACGATGGAAGGGTGGAACCTATGCTCGGCGTATTCCTATGCTCGGCGTATTTTTTGTATTTACATCCGTATTTAAAGCACAGGGATTCGGCACGTTTGGGGGTACTAGTATATATACTTAAATATATATACTAGTACCCCCAAACGTGCCGAATCCCTGTGATTTAAAGCAGCATTACATTGTATGAAATAAAAGATATTTGAAAAATTCAAATTTTACGTATGGGTAGCAATGCTGCTACACATTTTAACATTATTCCAATGTATGCTTTTGTTCATTTGGTAAACAGTGTTTTTTTGCGATAACGCAAACTCGAAACCGAAAGTAGGACTTTCCGAGTCGATCGGTCACGCACTTGTTTACAACCGGAACGCATCGTCCACACTTGTTTACATTCGGAATGCATCGTCCCCATTTGTCCCACGTTGTCTTTTTAATAAAATTACTTGATATGTTGATTCATACCTCTGTTAGCTAAGTCTTTTAGGGACATTTCTACATCCCCGCGAGGGGTTCGACATTAGAGGAAGATAGATAGATAAGTCTTTCATGTTCAAAATATATACGTTGTTTTCTACATCCTCTGTTTGTTTACATTTCATGTGTTGATAAACAAATTCGCGTATACGACGGTTTAAATTTATTGGAATGTTATCGTTTCTGAGCAACTATTTCGATTTTTATAAACATGCATACATTAGTATTTATATTTTACCCAAAACATCCTTTATTACCATGTAATGCTGCTTTAAAATATTTTTAACATATTTTCGCTGACAGAGGTGAAGCATGGTTCAATAACATTCCGTTGTGCATACCGGTAGCCTAATGCAACTGTCACCTGACTGGTTCAGTAGCCGAATATAAACAGACCACTTGTTGGGGAAATTTTTTGCACCGAAATGATGCAGTTTATGAGCATTTCAGGTGGCTATCCGGACCGGATTGGGGGGAAAAGTACAAATAACCAGAATTTTTTTTTATGAGTTGTAATATTGTTAGTTATTGATGTTACTAAGTCAAAATAATATATTCAACATTTACCCATGCATAAATAAAAAAATCCATGTACGGTGCCCTAAAGTATCTAGTTCCCCATGGAAACAGGTGCCGTTGTGATAGCTGTATTTAGGCGCATGGTTACGTAATGAAGCTAAATTTTTCAACAACAATTTTATGTAAGTTGTGTTCACGACTTAAGAAAATAATAATATACGGCAAGTGCATTTAACTTTTTTTATAGGCCATGATATGTAGGATTTACGCCAAGCATAGGTTCCACCACTCTAGTATTAGTTGGAGTAGTCATTTTTAAATGCATGTTTAAACAGATTTATGGACATAATGTACTGGTTTTCTTATTCAGTTCTATTTATTCCTTGGTCAAAATCTAAAATTTAACAAATAAAATAGTAAATAATTTTGATCTTATGTATATACAGTCAAACCTGTGTTAGTGGTCACCTCTAATAAGCAGCCAACCTGTTTTAAGCAGCCAGTTTCCAGATTCCCAATATGTTGTTTTATTATACATTTGACCTCTATTAAGCAGTCACCTGCGCTAATCAACCACTTTCTGCGACTCCCTTGGCAGTCTGTTATATGTATGTATGTTGATTGTTATGACAGGTGAGTTCCAAGAGAAGCAAGCATGGCTGATAAATTGGCTGGAGTATTGTCATCAGCGACGACAGTTTTAAAGAGAGCAGTGGAGTTAGACTCGGCCGGTCGTAGCGCTGATGCCATCATCTGCTACCAGGAAGGTCTACAGTTGCTCTTAGAAGTACTCAAAGGTACAAGTCCCGTATTAATCATTACCCAAGTTTTCAGCCTCGGCAAGTCATAGTACTGATGCCATCATCTGCTACCAGGAAGGTCTACAGTTGCTCTTAGAAGTACTCAAAGGTACAAGTCCCGTATTAATCATTACCCAAGTTTTCAGCCTCGGCAAGTCATAGTACTGATGCCATCATCTGCTACCAGGAAGGTCTACAGTGGCTGTCATAGTACTGATGCCATCATCTGCTACCAGGAAGGTCTACAGTGGCTGTCATAGTACTGATGCCATCATCTGCTACCAGGAAGGTCTACAGTGGCTGTTATAAAGTACTCAAAGGTACAAGTCCCGTATTAATCATTACCCAAGTTTACAGCCTGGAGTCTGTCAGACTCTGTTGTGTCTCATTAATCGGTTGTGGAAGTTGTAATAGCGCAGTGGTAGCCTGTTCACTTCAGGTGAGAATGGCCCTGAGTTCGAGTCCAGCTGTAGCCATTACGATTGTGCCCTTAGGTAAGGCATTTAATTTCCATATACCTCTTCTCTCTCCGTCGTGGCAATAGATTCCATCAGGAATTAGGTCTCAAGAGTGGTTAATACAAGTTGTAAGAACTTGTTTGGCAATCAAGCTAAAATAAATTTGTATAGAATAAAATAATTGGTTAACAAAGTTTTGTGTAGTTTTTGCCTCAGTTGATTCTTCTTGTATTGGCAACAACGAATGGAAAGTTTCAAAAGCACTCTGAACTACATGTAACATGCTGCATGATCTGAACTACATGTAACATGCTGAATGATCTGAACTACATCTAACATGCTGCATGATCTGAACTACATGTAACATGCTGAATGATCTGAACTACATTCTGCATGATCTGAACTACAGGTAACATACTGAATGATCTGAACTACATGTAACATACTGAATGATCTGAACTACAGGTAACATACTGAATGATCTGAACTACATGTAACATACTGAATGATCTGAACTACATGTAACATACTGAATGATCTGAACTACCTGTAACATGCTGCATGATCTGAACTATATGTAACATACTGAATGATCTGAACTACCTGCATTTTGCATTTTGTAACATACAATTGCAGGACTAAAGTTCTTACGACAATCCGAATAAAGGTATAAATTAAGGCTAGATGTATAATATACATGATATATCGCCCTTATCAATTAAACAAGCACGTAAAATAGCACAAACTAAATTTTGAGATGCACAATATTTGCAATGGGCTCAATTATTCCACCACTACACACATCCCGGCGCCTATGTATCCCTACAAGCCCACCCCCGGGGTTTTAATGCATTTTTGGAGTTTTCTCGTTTTCTGAGACCAATGATACGCACGTGCGTACTTGCGTATGCCCAGCGACGGGCCTGAACATGTATGGTCTGAACAGTGCAATAGCAATATTATTTTATCAGTTTCATGTGATTGTACTTAAAACTTCTCTAAAAAGTTAATGTGTGTGTTTTACGTTTATTTATCATCGCTACCAGTTGCCCATATGAGCGACGCCTCCTAAAGAGATTAGTAATTTTAAATTTTTTGGAGGATAGTGCAATGATACAGACCCATTCTAGCGTCTCCTCTGGTTCTTTTATTTGCACGGTGTAAAGCACCGACATGAGACCTCGGTTTAACATCCCATCTGAAAGACTATTAATTTTATTAGGGTCAGGCGGGGAATCGAACCTGCGAAAGTTAATGTTTTCCCCAAATTTTATGTAAATACTTCAGATTCCAAATCTAAGGGCAGAAGTAATGTTCACAAAATGGCGGGAGACAAAAGCTGGATCATAATTAACTATTTAAAGCAGCATTACATCGTATGAAATAAAAGATATTTGAAAAATTCAATTTTTACGTATGGGTAGCAATGCTGCTACACATTCTAACATTATACTTTGTATGCTTATGTTCATTTGGTAAACAGTGTTTTTTGCGATAAACAAACTCGAAACCGAAAGTAGGACTTTCCGAGTCGATCGGTCACGCACTTGTTTACAACCGGAATGCATCGTCCGCACTTGTTTGCATTCGGAATACATCGTCCACATTTGTCCCACGTTGTCTTTTTAATTAAATTACTTGATATGTTGATTCATACCTGTTAGCTAAGTCGTTTCATTTCTACATCCCCGCGAGGGGTTTGACATTAGAGGAAGATAGATAGTATTTCATGTTCAAAATATATACGTTGTTTTCTACATCCTCTGTTGTTTCACGCATGCGCGTGCGTGTTTACAAAATGTGTGTTGATCAACAAATTCGCGTATACGACGGTTTGAATTTATTGGAATTTTATCGTTTCTGAGCGACTATTTCGTTTTTTTGTACACACACACACACATTAGTATTTATATTTTACCCAAAACATCCTTTATTACGCTGCTTTAACATCTGTATTGTATACTATTCTAATCATCATATACTAGTATGCCGGTATAAATGTAGTAACATAAATTTATATTGTTCATTTTTATTTCAACGTTCAGGAACCCCTGCGGATAAAAAAGAAGCTATCAGAATAAAGATGAATGAATATATGAAGAGGGCAGAAGAACTGAAAAAGAAAGTCGGAGAAGAAAAAGAATGTAATACTTACCTTAACCTTTGGCCGTCTGAGTAAATAAAATCATATCTGTAAACACCATAGATCAAGATCAGCCGGGTCTGATCAGGATCTATGTTGTTTGCTATTCAGCCAAAAAGCGGTTCGATTAGCGCAGTGATTAGCACGCTCGCTTCTCACCAATGCAACCTGGGGTTTGATCCTCGGACCGGGATGTATGTGAGATGATTTCCTCCCATACGAATGACCACATTTACACTTTCAATCACGCCAGTGAGAGAGATGAGTGATTAATAAAATTGTTACGCTTGTTTCGCAATCTGTGTAAAATAAATAATGTTTGAGCTTTAAATTTTATTCAGCCAAGTGTTTTATCTCCACACTCCGAATAGCAAACAGCATAGAGCCTGATCAGACGACACATACTGTGCCGTCTGATCTGTGCTCTATTCTGTTGGCAAAAGGGATTTATCTGCCGCTAGCAAAGGGTTAAAGCATTAAAATGACTATGCATGTACAATAGGGCATAGCTTGAGCCTGTGTGTTTTACGTTTATTTATCGTCGCTACCAGTTGCTCATATGAGCGACGTTTCCTGAAGTCATTAGTCATTTTTGGAGGATAGTGCAATGATACAGACAGAGACCCATTCCAGAGTCTCCTCTGGTTCTTTTACGTGCACGGTGTAAAGCATCGACACGAGACCTCAGTTTAACGTCCCATCTGAAAGACTGTTAATTTTATTATGGTCAGATGGAGAATCGAACCTGCGATCCCTGGATTACCAGTCCAGCGTGTTACCACTGGACTACAGATCCCTTGAGGACCCTTGAACCAGGGTCATGTCATATTCTTGCATGCATTTAAAGGCTCTTTGATATGTTTTGTTTCTTTTAAAGCAGCATAAATCCATAATTCATATACATGTTTATCCTAGTGTTAACTTTAGGAAACCACTATTTACCAGGATTTGGATGATTTTGTGAATAAATTCCCATAAAGGGAGGTAATTTAAAAATAACAATTTTCGAAAAATCAGTTCATTTGTTGGGAAATTCTACATTTGATGGCAAGTTTTGCCAACTGTTTCGTCGCCATATGTTCACATGTGGCGACGATAGCGAATAACCATGGATTCCCATTATGTATATGGAAGTCGTGATAGCGCAGTGGTAGCGTGTTCACTTCAGGTGGGAAATGTCCCGGAGTTCGAGCCCCGCTGGAGCCGTTATGATTGTGCCCTTAGGCAAGGCATCTAAATTCCATGTTGCATCTTCTCTCTCCCTCGAGGCGACAGATTCCATCAGGAATGAGGTCTCGAGTGTGATTAATAAGTTGTAAGAACTTGTTTCGCAATCGAGCTAAAATAAATTTGTATAATAAAAAAAATGTATATATTAATGTATGATTTTAGTGGGGAAATACCATGAACAGATACATATAGAGAACAACTCAACTGGACACAGCTTTGAAAGATTGTTCGGTAGATTTATCGAGGAAAATTTGACAGAAGTGATAGTGGAAGACCCGTACATTAGATCTACACATCAGGTAGATAGATAGTTTTATTCTGGTAAAAATAGAATATATGTCATAAAACAAATACAAAATCAATGTCAACATAGTACATGTGAGCATTAACGTGCAGAGTAGATGACATATAATCAATACCAAGGATAACACAAAAAGAGAGCTCAAAGCTCTCTTATTTCCATTGTTGTCCATCACTGACAGTAAAATTGGGACTTTGTTCTTGATATATTTTCTACCTCAACAGAATTCAAATAACTTTTTTTGCTTTTTGCAAAGCTACTCCAGCAAGTCACGATAGCAAAGTTTGCTTCAGGTGCGAAAGATCCGGAGTTTGAGCCCCGCTGGAGTCATTACGATTGTGCCCTTAAGGCATTTAAATTCCATGAACTTGTTTTGCAAGAGTGATCAATAAGTTGTAAGAACTTGTTTCGCAATCGAGCTAAAAAAATGTTTGTATAAACTACTCCAGCAACAATGAGAAGGAACCTATCTATCATTCAATACAATAAACCTATGATGTTCCGTATAAACTGGATTTTTGAAGGAAATTCCTACATACATGGTTTAATTTACACACAGCATAGAACTAATCCTATGTACATACTGTACATGTATCATGGTTTAATTTACACACAGCATAGAACTAATCCTATGTACACAATGTTTGGAATTAAGCATTTTGCGTTTTTACGTTTATTTATCGTCGCTACCGGTTGCCCATATGAGCGACGCCTCCTGAAGAGATTTGTCATTTTAGATTTTTAGAGGATAGTGCAATGATACAGACCCATTCCAGAGTCTCCTCTTGTTCTTTTACGGGCACGGCGTACAGCACCGACACAAGACCTTGGTTTAAAGTCCCATCTGAAAGACTGTGAATTTTATTGGGGTCAGACAGGGGATCGAACCTGCGATCCCTGGATTACCAGTCCAACGTGTTACCACTGTACTACAGATCCGTCTGTGGAATTAAACATGTTTATTATATGGTTTATATACTATAATAATTATGGTGTATATAATGGTGTATATTTGAATCTCTCAATGGGTGAATGTAAATTATAGCCAAGAAATGTTATGCATTTATAATGGACACCCTTTGTTTATACGGACTAAGCATCTATGTTTGCCATGTATAGTGGTTCAGTGGTCAATACGTTGGACTGTGATCCAGGAAACACGAGTTTGACCATCAATCCCACCACAATATTAATAGTGTTTCGGATGCTGCTGGTTAGTGTTTCGGATGCTGCTGGTTAGTGTTTCGGATGATGCTGGATAGTGTTTCGGATGATGCTGGTTAGTGTTTCGGATGATGCTGGTTAGTGTTTCGGATGATGCAGGTTAGTGTTTCGGATGATGCTGGTTAGTGTTTCGGATGATGCTGGTTAGTGTTTCGGATGATGCAGGTTTGTGTTTCGGATGATGCTGGTTAGTGTTTCGGATGATGCTGGTTAGTGTTTCGGATGATGCTGGTTCCATGTATCTCCGCTATGCACTCGGCATGTATGCTTCTGTAATTGGGCTGTTTTTTCTGTTCCAATAATATAACTGACATCCTGCTGTAGATGATAGACAAATGCTTAAAACAAACAGACGTCTATCGAGCATGCTTTTATTTCAGATGTACAATTTCTTGCGTTTCTGTGAACTTCTTGTGAAATCTGAAGCCAGAGTGAACAAAATCAGACTGATCACTGGACAGGACGAGGTATGTCTATTTATTACGCTTCCATGCAGTTTCCAGTATTTTGATTGGATAACCTTGGCGTAAATGTATTGTGATAGCTCCGGGTATATAGGGCTTAAAATATATAGCTATTGCATGTCGCACATTTCTTAAGATAAAACCAGAAGCTGCACATACGGTTGGATGATGCACACTCAATCTGTACAAGACACCAAAATAAATACAGTATAACCCTTCTAATCCGTATTTAATCTAATGTATATAATATGTTATGTAATTGTTCTACATTTGACACCATTTGACACCATTTTGGGTAATTGTTCTACATTTGACACCATTTGGGTAATTGTTCTACAGTTGACACCATTTTGGGTGGGTAATTGTTCTACATTTGACACCATTTGGGTAATTGTTCTACAGTTGACACCATTTTGGGTAATTGTTCTACATTTGACACCATTTGGGTAATTGTTCTACATTTGACACCATTTGGGTAAGTGTTCTACATTTGACACCATTTGGGTAAGTGTTCTACATTTGACACCATTTGGGTAATTGTTCTACATTTGACACCATTTGGGTAATTGTTCTACATTTGACACCATTTGGGTAATTGTTCTACATTTGACACCATTTGGGTAATTGTTCTACATTTGACACCATTTGGGTAATTGTTCTACATTTGACACCATTTGGGTAATTGTTCTACATTTGACACTCACCATTTGGGTAATTGTTCTACATTTGACACCATTTGGGTAAGTGTTCTACATTTGACACCATTTGGGTAAGTGTTCTACATTTGACACCATTTGGGTAATTGTTCTACATTTGTCACCATTTGGGTAATTGTTCTACATTTGACACCATTTGGGTAATTGTTCTACATTTGACACCATTTGGGTAATTGTTCTACATTTGACACCATTTGGGTAATTGTTCTACATTTGACACCATTTGGGTAATTGTTCTACATTTGACACTCACCATTTGGGTAATTGTTCTACACTTGACACCATTTGGGTAAGTGTTCTACATTTGACACCATTTGGGTAATTGTTCTACATTTGACACCATTTGGGTAAGTGTTCTACATTTGACACCATTTGGGTAAGTGTTCTACATTTGACACTCACCATTTGGGTAATTGTTCTACATTTGACACCATCTAAATATGCTGAATGTTTTAAGACACGGTAAAACTAACAGTGAACTACAGTATAAACATCTATGGAACATTATGGTATCCAAAATCTGGATGTTCCGGCATCAGGGTAAAAATCACCCATTCGGGGGAAATTACTCAATTGTGTGTGTGTGTTTTATGTTTATTTATCGTCGCTACCGGTTGCCCAAATGAGCGACACCTCCTGAAGAGATTAGTCATTTTAGATTTTGGAGGATAGAGCAATGATACAGACAGAGACCCATTCCAGAGTCTCCTCTGGTTCTTTTACGTGCACGGTGTAAAACACCGACACGAGACCTCGGTTTAATGTTACCACTGGACTACAGATCCGTCTTACTCAATTGAGGCAGTCAATGGGGTAATAATGATCAAATGAAATCAATGAATATTCCCTTCACTGCATCACTCCTAGCCGGCACGATATACTCACATACCCTGTCAACAAAACAAATAACAGATAATATGCCTGTCATAATTCATTCAAACAACATCTCTGAAACAACATGTTGTAATTTTGATCAAAGTTGGTACGAAGTATGTTGGTAATGTCCTCTATCAATTTCGGTCAAATTAGTCAAATTCAAAGAATGCATTTGGTCACTAGGTCAACTTGAAGAAGTCTATGAATGCATTTGGTCACTAGGTCAACTTGAAGAAATCCATGAATGCATTTGGTTACTAGGTCAACTTGAAGAAGTCTATGAATGCATTTGGTCACTAGGTCAACTTGAAGAAATCCATGAATGCATTTGGTTACTAGGTCAACTTGAAGAAGTCTATGAATGCATTTGGTCACTAGGTCAACTTGAAGAAATCCATGAATGCATTTGGTTACTAGGTCAACTTGAAGAAGTCTATGAATGCATTTGGTCACTAGGTCAACTTGAAGAAATCCATGAATGCATTTGGTTACTAGGTCAACTTGAAGAAGTCTATGAATGCATTTGGTCACTAGGTCAACTTGAAGAAATCCATGAATGCATTTGGTTACTAGGTCAACTTGAAGAAGTCTATGAATGCATTTGGTCACTAGGTCAACTTGAAGAAATCCATGAATGCATTTGGTTACTAGGTCAACTTGAAGAAGTCTATGAATGCATTTGGTCACTAGGTCAACTTGAAGAAATCCATGAATGCATTTGGTTACTAGGTCAACTTGAAGAAGTCTATGAATGCATTTGGTCACTAGGTCAACTTGAAGTAATCCATGAATGCATTTGGTTACTAGGTCAACTTGAAGAAGTCTATGAATGCATTTGGTTACTAGGTCAACTTGAAGTAGTATATGAATGCATTTGGTCACTAGGTCAACTTGAAGAAGTCTATGAATGCATTTGGTCACTAGGTCAACTTGAAGAAGTCTATGAATGCATTTGGTCACTAGGTCAACTTGAAGAAGTCTATGAATGCATTTGGTCACTAGGTCAACTTGAAGAAGTCTATGAATGCATTTGGTTACTAGGTCAACTTGAAGTAGTATATGAATGCATTTGGTCACTAGGTCAACTTGAAGAAGTCTATGAATGCATTTGGTTACTAGGTCAACTTGAAGAAGTCTATGAATGCATTTGGTCACTAGGTCAACTTGAAGAAGTCTATGAATGCATTTGGTTACTAGGTCAACTTGAAGTAGTATATGAATGCATTTGGTCACTAGGTCAACTTGAAGAAGTCTATGAATGCATTTGGTTACTAGGTCAACTTGAAGAAGTCTATGAATGCATTTGGTCACTAGGTCAACTTGAAGAAGTCTATGAATGCATTTGGTTACTAGGTCAACTTGAAGTAGTATATGAATGCATTTGGTCACTAGGTCAACTTGAAGAAGTCTATGAATGCATTTGGTTACTAGGTCAACTTGAAGAAGTCTATGAATGCATTTGGTCACTAGGTCAACTTGAAGAAGTCTATGAATGCATTTGGTTACTAGGTCAACTTGAAGTAGTATATGAATGCATTTGGTCACTAGGTCAACTTGAAGAAGTCTATGAATGCATTTGGTTACTAGGTCAACTTGAAGTAGTATATGAATGCATTTGGTCACTAGGTCAACTTGAAGAAGTCTATGAATAGTATCTCCTGAAGCTAATGGTTAGAATTTGATCAAACTTGATCTGAAGCATCCTGATAAACATCAACTAATACTTAACCGCCGTTAATCATAGATCAGTATTATAGCACCAGTCAGCGACGAACTATCATTGAAACTGTTAACACAAAGTTATCAAACAGTTTAGAGGCAACGTGGTTTACTAATATTAGTTTTAGCAACATTTTAACCTGTGATGTATAGTTTTACTGTTTTATAAATCTGTAGTTTTAAATTGAATTTAAAGTAAGTTTTAAGATGCTGTTATATTATATCTTAGTTTGTCTCTTATAACTCAAGCATGAGTGGTTGTGTACATTGTTTTAATATTTTTTTTTTTTTTTTTTTTTTTTTTTTTTCAATTATCACTCTGATAATCCGTTTATTTTTTTACATGTAACAAACATACATACGTACATTGAACATAATATATACATAATTATTTGATAAGATAAATTGAATAAATTGAAAACATGTCTGTATTCAATGAAGATATGTAATCTGTAAGATAGTATCTAATTCAAATTTGAATTTTTGCAAAAAAGCTGAATTTTTTTTTTTACTTACTAAGTGCTGTAACATTGTGGTGAGTTCGTTATGAAAAAGTCGATGTATAGGATAGAAAATTGTTCGTTTTTCACTTAAAAAGTACGATTTATAAGTGCAAAAGCATATAAGATTTAAAATTCTATTTACATCAATATACTGCTTTATTTCGATTTTGTATCCAACTATTAGGAAGTGTAATGTCCTCATGCATTTTGATATGCCGCATTTTACAAAAACCGAAGTGATTAAATTCCAAAATGAATCAAGACATTTACAATATATCAACATATGTTCAATAGTTTCTATTTGATTACAAAATAAGCAATTAGAAGAATCTGATATTCTCCATTTATGTAGACTCTTGTTGGGAGTATTCTATGTATAGTTTTGTATTTGAACTGTTTAACACGGTTATCTATTAGTTGATTGAGTATGTTGTAGTAAACGTTCCAATTGATTCGAGAATTTAGGGTGTGTTCCCAATATCTATGTATGTAAGGCTTGCAGAATTTGTACTTAAGCAATGTTCTGTATATGTTTTTATTTGTCATATCAGTGAATTTGATTTTTAGGTCTAGACTTATCGACAGGCTAGTTTTGACTTTAGTCATAACTGAGTTATTTGTTTTCAGTATGTTTCTCCATGAGCAGGGAATCGACTTTAAAACTCTATTGAATTCTGATAGCCAATTAGTTTTATTTTTAAGTTTTAGAAACGTGTGTTGCTCTTGTATGTGACCATTTTCGCCTATTAGATCATTTAAGAATAATATTCCAGAGTCGATCCAATGTTTAAAGATTAAATTCTTTCCATTAAGTAATATGTGTTTATTTCCCCATATAATTTCTTTTCTGATGTAAAAATTGTTGGGAAATTGTTTATGTTTATTATTGACTTCAGACCAAATTGATACGATGTCAGTATAGAACGATGGAATTTTGTATTTTACTTGTGGTAAAGTTTTCGGCGAGTTATAATTCATGTAAAATATCAGGAAATTTGTACCGAACTGGTCTAAAAATAAGTGAGGAATACATTTCCAGTTAGCGATTTCGTTGTTTAATAGATGTTGTATCCATTTAATTTTAATAGATTTCATGTAAGTTTCAATGTCTATCATTCCTAAACCACCTTCTTCGCGATTGCCAATAAGCGTTGTTCTCTTGATTTTCTCTCTCTTGCCATTCCATAAGAAATCGAACAACATTGAATTTATTTTGTTAATGATATGTTTTGGTGCGACCAATGATTGTAGAAGGTATGTGAATTTTGGAATTAATAATGTTTTGATTATCTGAATTTTTCCGTAGAATGTTAAATACCGTTTTTGCCAATTTGTTATTGTATCTGCACATTGTTGTAGTCTATTTTCCCAATTAAGATTTTCACATTTAACCATGACCGAAGTATATTCCTAAAGCTTTAATAGGGTTTTCACTCCAACTGATGTTGAATATGTTTTTACTTTTAGCTTTTGATGTACCAATCCAAAGTCCTGAGGTTTTGTTTTTATTTAGTTTTAATCCTGAAAAGTTTCCGAATTCATATATTATTTTAAGTGCTTGCTCGATGTCATTTTCATCTTTAAGGAACAAAGTTGTATCATCTGCCAACTGAGATATTTTTAAAGCATGTGTTTTATTGTTTACTTTTACTGATATGCCTTTAATAATGTCACAGGATCTTATTTTAATTGCAAGAATTTCTGCTACTATGATGAATAAAAGTGCAGACAGAGGACATCCTTGCCTGACGCCTCTGCTGATTGCAAACATGTTACATTTCCAACCATTATTGATGATACAAGAATTTATGTCTTTGTATAAAGTTTTTACCCAGTTTATAAAGTTTGTTTTGAAACCAAAATG
The DNA here is from genome assembly GCA_014843695.1 of Archivesica marissinica. Classification (NCBI taxonomy): domain Eukaryota; kingdom Metazoa; phylum Mollusca; class Bivalvia; order Venerida; family Vesicomyidae; genus Archivesica; species Archivesica marissinica. The sequence continues at coordinate 66,738,056 of CM026391.1, forward strand.
TTTAATGACTTCAAGAAGTGATGCCCATTCGAGTGTATCGAAAGCTTTTCGAAAATCTAGAAACAGAATGGCACCATCTATCTCAAATATATCAGTGTAGTCTATGATATCTTGAATTTGTCTGATGTTAAATCCAATAAATCTATTTTTGATGTAACCCTGTTGATCTAGACTTATGATTTTGGGTAACACTTTTTGGATACGTTTCGCAAGAGTACGAGCAGCTATTTTGTAATCTGTGTTGAGTAATGATATAGGTCTCCAATTTTCGATGTTTTCCGGGTCTCCTTTTTTAAAGATTAAAGATATTATGCTTTGCTTTTGAGTTCTTGACATTTCTGTTTTCATATAACAGTTATTTAAAGTATTTGTTACGAGGTTACCTATTTTAGGCCAAAATATTTTATAGAATTCAGCTGTTAGACCGTCGCTTCCGGGACTTTTATTAATCTTAAAATCTTCAACTGATTGTTTACATTCTTCAAAAGTGAAAAGTCCTTCACAAATGTCTGCTTCCTCGTTAGTAAGTTTTTTTTCCAATTTAACCGATGATAGGTATTCATTTATATTGATTTTACTTTGTGTTGATTTAAATAAGTTTTCGTAAAATTTTCGTTCTTCTTTCAGTATCTCTTTCGTATTTGTGAATCGTTTATTGTTTATTACTATAGAAGTCATCAATTTTCTGGTTTGTCTTGAATTTTCTAGACTGAGAAAATATTTGCTATTCTTTTCGCCCTCTTCTAAGTACTGAATTCTAGACCTAACTTGTGCACCTTCCGCTTTAAAATGGTATATTTCTTCTATTTGTTTTTGAGTGTTTTCTATTTCGGACAGAATATTATCGTTTAAATCGTTTTCTGGTAACGATTGTAATGTTTGTAGTTTCGTTTCGAGGTCCTTAAGTATAGTTTTTCGTTGTTTAGATTTATGTTTTGCAAATTGTATAGAAGTTTCCTTTATTTCGTATTTACAATATTCCCAGATAGTTTGATAACATTCATGATCGCCTAACTCATTTAGACAAGTATCTATTGTATTATTTATTAACGTTTTATATGTATCGTCAAGTAGATAAGAATTGTTTAATTTCCAGAATCCGGGCCCTCTTTTACTTGGTATTCTTATCTTAAGGGATACTGCCATATGGTCTGTATATTTAATTTGGGCTGGTCTTATGTCTGTGTTTTCAATTAAAGGTAGGAGGTTTTCGTCTGTCAAAAAGAAATCAATTCTACTTTTTTCGCTATTATTTTTCCTTCTCCACGTATATTGAGAGGCGTTTGGGTTTTTCACTCTCCAAATATCAATCAAGTTAAATTCTTTAATTATTATTTCCAAACATTTAACTGGACATTTTTGTTGTTTTGTATTTGATTTAGAAATTCTATCAGTTTTACTAAGAGTGTCGTTATAATCACCAGCAATTATTTTCGAACCTTGTGTAAATTCATTTAGTAGTTTATGTAACGATTGAAAAAAGTTGTCTCTTGACTTCATATCATTAAATGCATATATATTAACGAGTGTGTATACACTATTGGCAATTTCCGTATTTATTATTATAAACCGACCGTTTACATCGGTGTGATAATCAATGATATTGAAGTTTAACTCTTTTTTTAAAAAGATAGAACAGCCTTTACTGTTGCTTGTACCGTATGAGTGATATATTTCCCACTCAGAAAATTCTTTTCGTATTAAATTGCTTAATTCGTCTGTGAAATGGGTCTCTTTGTACAAATAAGATATTTGCATTCTGCTGCATTAACCATTGTAACATGCGACCGCGTTTAGTTTTATCCCTTAGTCCCTGGGCGTTCAGCGACAAAATATGTATGTTATTAGGCATGACAACGCTTGCATTTTGTTTAAATATCTAGCTGGTTAACACCAGTTTCACGGTGAATGAACACTGAGCGAGACTGTTTGACCGCGTCTTGTAACGGTTTCAAAATTAACAAAGGAAGTTTCATTGTATAACGAATGGTGCTGCGATAACGATAAACTGTTATACCTGTGTGATATACTACCGTAGTGTATTTAGAATGTATATATAACGGTTTATGACTGCTTTGTACAAAAAAGTTAAGTTATTATAAAACATGCTATACAATTATTGACCCTTGTAGTTATATACATGCATGTCATTTTGCTTATACATATGTTTTAATATTACTGTTTAAATATGTTGTGTATGCTTGTACAAAAATGAGACGTAAATAAACATTTATCTATCTATCTATCCTACCATATTCCTTCAAATTAGGTCAAATCTGTCCAAATGTTAGGTTATTGTGTCATATTAACTCTTTGCCTGCTGAGTAAATAAAATTACTTTTGCAAACAACATAGATCCAGATCAGCCGCGGCGTAACGCCTCGTCTGATCAGGATCTATGTTGTTTGCTATTCAGCCAAGTGTTTTAGCTCCACTATCCGAATAGCAAACAGCATAGAGCCTGATCAGACGGCACGTTCTGTGCCGTCTGATCTGGCTCTATGCTGTTTGCAAAGGTGATTTTATCTGCCGCTAGCATGCAAAGGGTTAAGGATTAACCATTACACAATATATCCTGTGAAACTAATGCTCAGAATATCATCAAACTAATTGAAAGCATCGTGATTTCAGTACAAACTTTCTTTAAATTAGGTCAATCCATCATAAAACTAGGTCACCAGTGTGACATAGTCAGTTGTTCGCTTGTTGTACCATCCTGGTCTCATGGATGAGAGCAAACATTATGATACAGCTGTTTATGCCCGGCTGTGATGCCCGGCTGTGATGTCCTAGTTACTTGCTCCAATAAACTTGATACCGAGTACCATGCTATTATTTGTCAGAGTAGAATAGATCATTCTATATCATGAATGGGATAAAACAGACGGATATATGTAGTCCAGTGGTAACACGCTGGACTGGTAATCCAGGGATCACAGGTTCGATCCCCTGTCTGACCCTAATAAAATTAACAGTCTTTCAGATGGGACTTTAAACTGAGGTATCGTGTTGGTGCTGTACACCGTGCATGTAAAAAAACCAGAGGAGACTCTGGAATGGGTCTCTGTCTGTATCATTGCACCATCCTCCTAAATCTAAAATGACTAATCACTTCAGGAGGTGTCGCTCATATGGGCAACCGGTAGCGACGATAAATAAACGTAAAACACACACAATGTGATCATATTTATCTTCGAGTTGCTGTAGCTTCATTCATTCATCAAAGCTGCTGTTGTTCATGCCGTCTTTCATCACTCAGAGTTGCTCTTATATCCCATCTTCTGATCGTTGTTCAAATTAGGTTGTGGGTTGTTGGTGGGGTGGGTTGGGTGGGTTGTTGTGTTGGGGTTTTTGTTGTTTTTTTGTGGGTGTTTGGTGGGTTGGGTGTTTTGTTGTTTGTTTGTGGTTTTTGTTTAATTGGTTAATTCGTTAAGAACTACATGTAGTAACTAGTTTGTGTGTTTGTGATAAACTGAGGGTAAAAAGTGAAAAAGGTAAATTTATTATGGTCCGCCTCCATGGTCGAGTGGTTACTGTCGCTGACTTGTATACCACTTTAATCTATCATCACTGATGGTCACGGGTTCGAGCCCCGCTCAGGCCGTGTCTCATTTATATGAACATGTTGGCAGTTTCTTACGGGGGTTGGTGCACCAAGTACTGGTTAACCGCTGGAGCTTGCCCAGGAAAGGCGTTGTTAGGTTAAACTGCCCACCGGCGATATAGCCCCAAATGGTGCTGATGCAGGCGTAAAACCTGAACCTCGATGGCGGTATGTCCAGACCGTGGAGCGACCGAAATGACCAGATGTCTAATTGTCAGATCCGTTTATATGCTGCTGCGGGATGACTAACAGTTGGTAGTGTGGCCCTACAAAGGACATTTTTCGAAAGAGAGACACACTCGCAGGACTTGTCACCCTGGACCTGAGAAAGAAGAAGTTTTATCAGGATGTCTACATAAGCAACGTAGCAACATAGCAACATAAGCAACGTAGCAACATAAGCAACGTAGCAACATAAGCAACGTAGCAACATAATAGCAACATAGCAACATAAGCAACATAGCAACATAAGCAACATAGCAACATAAACTTCTTAGAGAAACCAGTCGCCCACATGCCTCAGCACCAGTCGCCCACGTGCCTCGATGGAGGCGACTATAAACAAAGTTACAAGATCAGATTGTTACATGTAGCTGGAGACAGAATCTCACAAAGATGACCAAGGAAGTAACTTTATTTAGTTTGTTTTATAATCTACCACCAAGTTGTAAAAGGATCATAACTTCATATACATGCATACATATGTTACAGAACAGAGATCAGCAGAGACATCAACAGATTAAGCTGTGTGAACTGGCCACCAGTTTATTGTCATATCAGATCACACTAGAGATTGAGTATTCACAGATACTACATGATAGAGAAATAAGGTAACAAAATCAACAACAGCAATTGCATGATAGAGTAATATAGCAGCATATTTAGTGACATACAATACATTTATAGAGAAATAAAGTAACGTATTTAGTAACAGACAATACATTTATAGAAAAATAAAGTAACGTATTTAGTGACAGACAATACATTTATAGAAAAATAAAGTAACGTATTTAGTGACAGACAATACATTTATAGAAAAATAAAGTAACGTATTTCGTGACAGACAATACATTTATGGTGTTTGTGTTTAGAGAAATAAGACGTATTTAGTCAGACAATACATTTATAGAGAAATAAAGTAACGTATTTAGTGACAGATATTACATTTATAGAGAAATAAGTAACGTATTTAGTGACGCAATACATTTATAGAGAAATAAAGTAACGTATTTAGTGACAGACAATACATTTATAGAGAAATATAGTAACGTATTTAGTGACAGACAATACATTTATAGAGAAATAAAGTAACGTATTTAGTGACAGACAATACATTTATAGAGAAATAAAGTAACGTATTTAGTGACAGACAATACATTTATAGAGAAATAGAGTAACGTATTTAGTGACAGACAATACATTTATAGAAAAATAAAGTAACGTATTTAGTGACAGACAATACATTTATAGAGAAATAAAGTAACGTATTTAGTGACAGACATTACATTTATAGAGAAATAAAGTAACGTATTTAGTGACAGACAATACATTTACAGAGAAATAAAGTAACATATTTAGTGACATATATTACATTTACAGAGAAATAAAGTAACATATTTAGTGACATATATTACATTTATAGAGAAATAAAGTAACATATTTAGTGACATATATTACATTTACAGAGAAATAAAGTAATGTATTTAGTGACATATATTACATTTATAGAGAAATAAAGTAACGTATTTAGTGACATATATTACATTTATAGAGAAATAAAGTAACGTATTTAGTGACAGACAATACATTTATAGAAAAATAAAGTAACGTATTTAGTGACAGATATTACATTTATAGAGAAATAAAGTAACATATTTAGTGACAGACATTACATTTATAGAGAAATAAAGTAACATATTTAGTGACAGACATTACATTTATAGAGAAATAAAGTAACGTATTTAGTGACAGACAATACATTTATAGAGAAATAAAGTAACGTATTTAGTGACAGACAATACATTTATAGAGAAATAAAGTAACATATTTAGTGACAGACAATACATTTATAGAGAAATAAAGTAACGTATTTAGTGACAGACAATACATTTATAGAGAAATAAAGTAACGTATTTAGTGACAGATATACATATAGAGAATAAAGTAACGTATTGTGACAACAATACATTTATAGAGAAATAAAGTAACGTATTTAGTGACAGACAATACATTTATAGAGAAATAAAGTAACGTATTTAGTGACAGACAATACATTTAAGAGAAATAAAGTAACGTATTTAGTGACAGACAATACATTTATAGAGAAATAGAGTAACGTATATAGTGACAGACAATACATTTATAGAGAAATAAAGTAACGTATTTAGTGACAGACAATACATTTATAGAGAAATAGAGTAACGTATATAGTGACAGACAATACATTTATAGAGAAATAGAGTAACGTATACAGTGACATACAATACATTTATAGAGAAATAAAGTAACGTATTTAGTGACATACAATACATTTATAGAGAATAAAGTAACGTATTTAGTGAAATATTGTAAAATGTAGTCATAGATATTTACATGATAGAAAAAATAAGATAATATATTCAGAGAAATAACAAACATGGTGAAAAATATGGTAACATATTTAATAGGGTTTTGTCTAGAGCGGAACAGTAGCGAGCGCCGCGTCACCCTGCCCTTTTTAGCCCCACCCTCTTTGCCCTTTAGCCCCGCCCTTTTGTCTTTTTAAATAAAAAAATTGTTATTAGCCTCAACAGGTGCCTTTGGGCGAGTAGACCTATATAATTTAGAACCCTTTCACCAATGTGTACATGTACTGCCTCTCTGATCAATCACCGTAATTTAGCAAACTTTTCTAGGGGCTAACCCTAAAATACCCCATCCCGGGCCTCATCACGGCTCAAAATGCACCCTGCCTCTTTTCTGACACACCTGCCCCATTTCTGACCACCCTGCCTCTTTTCTGACACACCTGCCCCTTTTCTGACCACCCTGTACTCGTTCCCACTATAGAATAAACCCTAATTATTAAATCACAGATACTGTATGATTGAGCAATAAGGTAACGTATCATAGACACTACATGATATGTGTGTGTTTTACGTTTATTTATCGTCGCTACCGGTTGCCCATATGAGCGACGCCTCCTGAAGATATTAATCATTTTAGATTTTGGAGGATAGTGCAGTGATACAGACAGAGACCCATTTCAGAGTCTCCTCTGGTTCTTTTACGTGCACGGTGTAAAGCACCGACACGAGACCTCGGTTTAACGTCCCATCTGAAAGACTGTTAATTTTATTAGGGTCAGACGGGGATCGAACCTGCGATCTCTGGATTACCAGTCCAGCGTGTTACCACTAGACTACAGATCTGTCTGTCACTACATGATAGAGAATTCAGGTGCATATTTCTACTTCAGGTTCAACAATGGATGGATCATCAAGATTGGTCGAGGTTTAGACATATACAAAGCTACGCAGGGAAAATTTGCAATTGGATTCTGTGATTTTGACTTGAGAAAGTGCCATGAAACAACGGTAGATATATTCCATAGCAAGCATGTGAACACTTCATTCAGTGCATCGGGCTCCTGAAATAAGCTGTCTTAGAAATTATTCTGACTGAACCAATCTGTGATTTCGTAATGTGGGATTCCATAATCCGATAAAAGTTTCACCCGAAAGATATATTTTAAAGTTTTATTACCTTTTATTTCCTAATTGTTAAATTTATCTCAACAAGAAAATTATTGCAGATACTGGTGTAGAAATTGTAGTGTGCTGTGGTATACATGTACATCGTAATAGTCCTCCCTCCGTGGTCGAGTGGTTACGGTCGCTGATTTGTATACCACTGTAGCCTATCATCACTAATGGTCACTGGTTCAAGCCCCGCTCAGACCGTGCGTGACTCTTTACATGAAAATGTTGGCAGATTCTTACGGAGGTACTTGTTAACTGCTGGAGCCTGCCCAGGAAACTAATTGTTAGGTAAACTGCCTGTCGCTCAAATGGACAACTGGTAGCGACGTTAAAAAACATGACGTATTTTATAATAATATTTATTATAAAGTCTATGAATGGCAAATTTCACACACAGTGTGTCAGTTGGTTTGCAAAATCAGAGCTATGCAATTGCTTTGACAATTGAATAAGTATTGAATACATTGTCAGGGATCATTCTAGAGGGCGATGTGGGCGAAATTGTCGCCCTAGGGACCCTGACATCGCCCTCTGGGGGCCCCACTTCTCCCTAAAAAAATATTTATTTTTTGGTTTTTACGATTTTCAAACAATATTTTGTCTAGTAAGATACACTGGCCCATTATAAAGCACTCCTTCTATTCAAATGTTGTATTTAATGGTTGTGCTGTGCATTTTAACCCTATTTTGCAGAAGTATATTAAAGAACACCATTTAAGGAAGCGATCACGCGCTTTCTCACTTCTCCCAAAAATTCTGACCTAGAATGAACCCTGCATTGTATATGTACTAGTATCATGTTATTAATTAGATCCGTTTCCTAATTGCAGGACTCATCCTAGGTCAGAAATGTTGAGAAACCGCACATAATAAATATCAACAAAATACGGTTAAAATACATATGACGTGTGTGTTTTATGTTTATTTATCGTCGCTACCGGTTGCCCATATGAGCGACGCCTCCTGAAGAGATTAGGCATTTTAGATTTTTGGAGGATAGTATATATGACCATTAAATACAACATTTAAATAGAAGGAGTGCTTTCCAATGGCCAGTGTAGTGCATTGGAAAAGAGTTGGTATGAAAACTAAAAATATAAATATTGTTTTTATGGAGAAGTGGGCCCCCCCCCCCCATGAGCGAAGTTATGATCGACCATTCCCCCCCCGGTCGCTCTCTAAGATGAGCCCTGTAATTGAATAGAACAGCATTTATTGTGGACTTAGTGTGCATCCTTATCTAGAACCATTTGGTGCTAAATCTACAATTTATATTATAATTACTCGTCTATTGAAAGCAGCATTATATCGTATGAAATAAAAGATATTTGAAAAATTGAATTTTTACGTATGGGTAGCAATGCTGCTACACATTCTAACATTATACTTTGTATGCTTATGTTCATTTGGTAAACAGTGTTTTTTTGTGATAAAACAAACTCGAAACCGAAAGTAGGACTTTCCGAGTCGATCGGTCATGCACTTGTTTACAACCGGAACGCATTGTCCGCACTTGTTTACATTCGGAATGCATCGTCCCCATTTGTCCCACGTTGTCTTATTTTAATTAAATTACTTGATATGTTGATTCATACCTCTGTTAGCTAAGTCTTTTAGGGACATTTCTACATCCCTGCGAGGGGTTCGACATTAGAGGAAGATACATAATATAAAATATATACGTTATTTTCTACATCCTCTGTTGCTTCACGCATGCGCGCTGTGCGTGTTTACATTTCGTGTGTTGATAAACAAATTCGCGTATACGACGGTTTAAATATATTGGAATTTTATCGTTTCTGAGCGACTATTTCGATTTTTGTAAACAAACACACATTAGTATTTATATTTTACCCAAAACATCCTTTATTACGATGTAATGCTGCTTTAAGGTCTTGATGCATATCTTAACATGAACATGTATCAGTTTTGTCATACTACTATCTTGCATCATATGTTTCATCATAGTCATCATCAGCATCATCATCTCTGAAGGTCTCATTGTACTTTGTGTCATTGTTTCATAGTCATCATCAACATCACCATCACCATCTCTGAAGGTCTCATTGTACTTTGTGTCATTGTTTCATAGTCATCATCACCATCTCTGAAGGTCTCATTGTACTTTGTGTCATTGTTTCGTAGTCATCATCAACATCATCATCTCTGAAGGTCTCATTGTACTTTGTGTCATTGTTGCGTAGTCATCATCAGCATCATCATCTCTGAAGAACTCATTGTACTTTGTGTCATTGTTTCATAGTCACCATCAACATCACCATCATCATCTCTGAAGGTCTCATTGTACTTTGTGTCATTGTTTCTTAGTCATCATCAACATCATCATCTCTGAAGGTCTCATTGTACTTTGTGTCATTGTTATGATGATTCAATATTCTGAACTACTTTCGTAAAATAAAGACTTCATTATTATTGTACTAGTCTTTCATAGGAACATTGTGTTATGATGCCATTTCTAAACACTGTTTTTGTTAAAGAATTACCTGATTCAAGACTTAATAGAGTGGAAACGTGAAGTAAAAATTCTTTGATTTAAACATATTTATTCGTTCATATTGTACAGTGCATATATATTGTATACAAAATGAAAATGGATTAAATTGAAAGCTTATAGCTTATTGAGATTATCTCCATTACATAAAATGTTAAGTGTGTGCACTATAGGCGATTAAGAGATAAACATATTATGTAGTAATACCAAAATATTTAATAAGTGTATGAAAATATAGATTTTTATCAAGTGAAAAACTAAATAGGGATTGGGTGGGGATTGGGAAGGGATAGAAAGCGATGAAATAAAATAAATATCCGAGTACTAACTCACCCCAATAGTGACCTTGAACTTGAATTTTGGCAAAACATAGTCTGATTTCAGAAATTATTTATGCGTTAAAAAACTAAGAACATTATCATTTCTTAAGAACCGTCAAAGTTATTTGCTTTGAAACTTTGCATACACATCTGTGGACTTATTCTTTACACCCACAGTAAGTTCCCACCCTGCCAGTAACTTTGAACTAGAAAATTGGCAATTAGTTGGAAAGCATAAAAGACATTTGTTATTTCGCTGAACCAGCACCTATACAGTTAATTGTGCATGGCAAGACACCCTTGGAGCTGTGGCCTTGTTCCTAATTACACTGACAAATTTTTAAGGAAAATTCAACAATCGTCAATAGAGAGACATCTCTAATTTTATATTACCTCCCTTGGCAGATAAAGTCTGATTTATTTATTTTACAACAATTGCGAAACAATGTTTAGCAACTTTTATTAATCAATTGAAAGGATACTATATGGAGAAAACCCACATGTCTGACCTGGCACCCACCTTACCATCTCACATACTTTCCGGTTCTAGGATCGAACCTAGATTAGTTAAACATTATTTATTTCAGTATTTTACATGTACATAACATAATTAACATTTTACATATAAATTAACAGCAATAGACTGAAAGGGATTAGAACGAAAGAAAACTTATATAGTCCTTCTCCCTAACAATTGGTTGTTATATAATAGGTCGGGGAGATGAGAAGCAAGCATGCTAACCACTTTGATAATAGGACCTGACATTTTAAGGGTCATACGTATATTCATAAGGCCAATAGTGTGTTGTTCAAGGCAAGTTTCTGTTGAGTAACGGTACATTTATTTCACTCAGTTTCGGGTAAATGCAACAATTATCCATAATCCTATGATACTCGAAGCAGGAGGTCGTGATAGTGCAGTGGATGTGCGTTCGCTTCAGGTGCGAAAGGTCCGGAGTTCGAGCCCCACTGAAGCCGTTACGATTGTGCCCTTAGGCAAGGCATTTAAATTCCACGTTGCCTCTTCTCTCTCCCTCGTGGCGATGGATTCCATCAGGAATGAGGTCTCGAGAGTGATTTATATAAGTTGAAATAACTTGTTTCGCAATCGAGCTAAAATAAATTTGTATAAACTCGAAGCAGTTTATAATTTTATGCAAATAATCATTAGTAATGGGTAATAAAGATAGTTTAATTCGCAGCAACTATGCAGCAACTATGCAGCATTTACTAGGAATAATAAAAACGATTGTTTTTCACAAACATTTAGCTTCGATTTTCTCTCCAATATTTGATATGTTTTGGATAGAGTTCTCGCTTAAAATACAGTCCAGCCACCCAGCTAGGGCCTCCTATCAACAGCATGAGACTTACTGCTAGCAGAGTGTAGTTTATAGTAGACCACTGTATCGGGTTCACTATTTGAATAGCTGAAAATATAAAAATATATTAGTACAATGTAAACACAGATAAAGTCTCACTAACCCCAAGGATTCATAGAGTTTATAGTCGACCACTGTATGAAATTAACTATTTAAGTTGAGTTTGAAGTTCTTATGCGTAGAAATATAGGCCTCAGGCCTTCGGCCTATATTTCTACGCATAAGAACGACAAACGAGTGTTATTAGTTTATACAAATTTATTTTAGCTCGATTGTGAAACAAGTTCTTACAACTTATATTAATCACTCTCGATACCTCATTCCTGATGGAATCCATCGCCACGAGGGAGAGAGAAGAGGCAATGTGGAATTTAAATGCCTTGCCTAAGGGCACAATCGTAACGGCTCCAGTGGGGCTCGAACTCCGGACCTTTCGCACCTGAAGCGAACGCGCATCCACTGCGCTATCACGACTTCCACAACGAGGGTTATTCTGCGATATACCACGATTGATACGTATTATGTCGATTCTAACATGATGCTACTCCGCTGCATTTGGCTTTCGAAATTTCCTTCCGCGTAAGAGGTGATGACGTTATTTTTTATGGAAAATATCAATCTAGTGCATAAATGAACAAAAGTTGTAACTGATCAATAATTTTATTTAGTTTGTCAAATAAAACTGTTCAGAATAGTAACTGAAACGTTACTTAACAGAAAAACAAGACGGACAAGAGATTATCCGATTCTAAAAATAGCTCACTTCCGCGAATTCCCACGGTAGTATTTACAAGCATCACGTGACTTTCATTCATAAAACTTTACACGTATTGTATAAATGGAATAGCCAAAACACTGTGCGCGCGCAGCATAGTTCAAGGTAGGTATATCGCAGAATAACCCGATGTTATTAGCTGGGTCGTGTTAGAATAAACTTTACTTTATGTTCATGATTTATATGTTGAAAATCAACTGTTTAATTAAATAAAATGCTAAATATGCACTATCAGAATATTGTGATTAAAATTATTGTGTGGATTATTTGCGTAGAGTTGTTTGACTATCAGGGACTATTTACTACAGCATACGGATGCACCATACTGATTTCTTTGATATGCAATAAGCCACAACGGCTCAAACGTATGCTGGCAAACAGAAAAGTGTTTTCAAATTTATGGTTGTTGTTACTGTGGTAATGCGATACACAGGAAAAGGCTAGCAAAAATTTCATGCTATGTAATCACCACTCATGTAAGATCCTATATATTTACATGAAAATGAGGTTTCACGGATAGAGGAAAGGTCTCCTCGGGTAGTTGGGATATTCCACAGGTAGGTACTAAGCAATGTCTGATACATTGCCATGCTCATGGAAACAGGAGAGGCATTGATGTGTGTTTTACGTTTATTTATCGTCACTACCGGTTTCCCATATGAGCGACGCCTCCTGAAGAGATTAGTCAATGATACAGTTAGAGACCCATTCCAGAGTCTCCTCTGGTTCCTTTACCTGCACGGTATAAAGCACCGACACGAGCCTCGGTTTAACGTACCATCTGAAAGACTGTTAATTTTATTAGGGTCAGACGGGGAGAAGAGGCCTTGGTATAGAAAAGAACTGATCCCTAGTGAATGGCTTGGGGAGCATATACTACCACATATGATCACTGGTTCTTGTTCGGATTACAACCCGCCAGAAAGTACCATTGTTTGAGGTGTCCTAGTCCAGTGTCTTGAGGTTCACTCTATAGTCGAAGATAGTTAAATATTGATAAGGTAACTCACGTTTCTTCGCTACCCAGTAAGCAAGCATGAACCCGTAGTAGTCGTTCAGCTTGAAGTCTGTGCTAAATTTAACTAGCACGGTGTTATCGCTGCTCGTGAGTGTTGTGGTCGGCCACGAGGAGCCGCACCATGTCTTCAATGGCGCATAATAGTCACGTGGACCTGTAACATAAAACAACATTCGGCAAGATAATTATACTTGCCAAGAAAAAGAGAATTTACTGTCGGAATCAACCTGTGGTAAAACTCGCTTACAATATATGATGCCCTTCAAATACCCGTGGTTAAATTCGCTTACCACATATGATGCCCTTCAAATGCTCGTGGTTAAAATCGCTTACCACATATGATACCCTTCAAACCCCCGTGGTTAGAATCGCTTACCACATATGATGCCCTTCAAATACCTGTGGTTAAAATCGCTTACCACATATGATGCCCTTCAAATACCCGTGGTTAAAATCGCTTACCACATATGATACCCTTCAAACCCGTGTGGTTAAAATCGCTTACCATCTATGATGCAGACAGCGTCCCTCCAGCAGCCGGTGGCCGGTTCTAGGGACGAGTTCAGTACCTGGATCTGAATGACAACGTCGTCATAGATATCGCTCGCTGTGATTAACCACACACACGACAGTCTGCTACAGTAAAAATAACGTACTATTACAGATAAGGCATATTTCTGCCATCCGTCTGACGGTCACCTAGCTAGATGTTCGACATTCTTACCAGAAATTTCCTTCTGCAAATCTACATTCGCGTTTATATCAAATTTCAGACAACTTGATGTGGGCAGTTTGGATTCATACCGGTAACGTTGGGTCGAACGATCACCACCGGGGTGCTGGGGGGGGTCTTACCAGTGTTACCAGATGACCCGTTGTTAATACTCCAGCTATTATTGATGGAGGAAGACCATGGAGGAAGGAGGGTGCTCCTCTGAGCAGTATTTCAGGTAGAACCACCGACCTACCGCAAGCCAGCTGGATAGCTTCCTCACTCGAAAGAATTCAACTACCTCAGTGGGATTCGAACATACAGTGGTGAGGGGCAAGTAATTTGAAGTCAACGACCATAACAACTCCGCCAACGGACGGTAGGTGATGTTCTTTAAATGTAGAAATATTTAATCTAACAGGACATAATATATATTTAAAGTAAGCGTGTGAAAACCGGAAATGCATCCATTTTAATATAGACATACTACGACTATAAACGTGTGAAAACCGGAAATGCATCCATTTTAATATAGACATATTAAGACTATAAATGTGTGAAAACCGGAAATGCATCCATTTTAATATAGACATACTGAGACTATAAGTGTGTGAAAACCGGAAATGCATCCATTTTAACTTACACATTGAAGGCGCCGTAGTGTCCTGGATAATTAGGAGACACGAGGAACTGCGGAGACTGTTCGGCTACCAGATTCCCCTTTGAAGGACAGCCTGGAACTATAAATATTGACACATTTCAAAATAACAAACAAGATGGGTCAGTGGTCCAGTTGGACTACGAATCCAAGGATTTGGCACAGTGGTTAGCGCGCTCGCTTCTCATCAATGCAATCCGGGTTCGATCCTCGGACCGGTTTGTATGCAAGATGGTACGGTGGTCGCCATATCGGACAGGTGGGTTTTCTCCGGGTACTCCGGTTTCCTCCCACACCCATCCGCGGCAACGAGAGTGATTAATATAAGTTGTTAAAACTTGCTTCGCAATCGTTGTAAAATAAATAATCACAAGTTCGATCCTCTGTCTGACTCTAATAATATGTGCAGTTATAAACCGGTGCATCGGTGCTATACACAGGATATGAAAAAGAAAAATGGCTGCTTCTAGTAGTGAAGCGTCTGCTGCATCTTGTACTATCACGGGGCGATCACAAAATAAATACAATAGCTACACTACTTGCCGACATGCCTATTGCTAAGGTGATTTCCTAGTATTTGAGTTTTAACCTTTTTTAGTTTAATCATATGTTATTGCATTCAGCATGATAATTATAATACACAGTATACACCCATTATGTCGAATTCCGTCGGACCGAGCATAATACTTCGACATAACCGAAGTTTGACTTAACTAAATTCGACATGAACAGAGTCAGTTATATGTAAAATGATAGTGTGTGAAGCGTGACTTTGATCCGACTTCGAGATAATCGGAGAAATCGACATAACCGACTTTGACATAATGTAGATGTAGATTGTACAAAGCATAAGAAAATAACATGCTAACACAAATGGTTTGGGCCACACGTTTTTAACAACATTAGAAAACGACCCGCACCAGAACATCACATTAGTATAAAATTAAACTAAATGACGGATTTTGACAAGAAAAGAAAAAAAATCACATAATTGCATAAACTAAATGAAACCACTTATAATAATAATAATGAATACATGCAGCCCACACGTACACCCGCTGTTCCAAACACCGCACCACGACTCGAACCTAAGTCCCATATATATATCTAGTATTTTGTGTGTTTTACGTTTATTTATCGTCGCTACCGGTTGCCCATATGAGCAACGCCACCTGAATATATTAGTCATTTTAGATATTGGAGGATAGTGCAATGATACAGACAGAGACCCATTCCAGAGTCTCCTCTGGTTCTTTTACGTGCACGGTGTAAAGCACCGACACGAGACCTCGGTTTAACGTCCCATCTGAAAGACTGTTAATTTTATTATGGTCAGATGGGGGATCGAACCTGCGATCCCTGGATTACCAGTTCAGCGTGCTACCACTGGACTACAGATCGGTGGATCGAACCTAAGTCCCATATATATCTCTAGTATAAACTGATGTTCTATTTATATTGGTGGGCTGTCCAACAACAACAGACGTGTATTTTTTCTGGACGAATGGGAATTTATGTGATAAGAATTACTGCTACGTATTCGTATTATAGGTATTAAAATTGTCCAATTGTTTTCAGGGAACTAGTTCCAAGCTTTCACTGGTGTGCGCAATGAAATACAGGCTTGAGCTGGAATCCAGAAATGGCCAGGTCAATCTATTTACGTAGTTGAATTTCTGCAACAATATTTGTACAGACGTATCTGTAGTCCAGTGGGTAACACGCTGGACTGGTAATCCAGGGTTAGCAGGTTCGATCCCCCGTTTGACCCTAATAAAATTAACAGTCTTTCAGATGGGACATTAAACCGAGGTCTCGTGTCGGTGCTTTACACCGTGCATGTAAAAGAACCAGAGAATATTATGGAATGGGTCTCTGTCTGTATCATGCACTATCCTCCAAAAATCTAAAATGACTAATATTAGTATCTTCAGGAGGCGTCGCTCATATGGGCAACCGGTAGCGACGATAAATAAACGTAAAACACACACACACACACTATTCGAATATTCGCTCTGACATCCGAGCAAATATCCGAATACTTGTCCAGTATTCGAATATTCGGAACAAAAATTATATTTGCAAAGATGTGAAATAAACTGTCATAAATCAGATACTTTGTATTCTTTTGAAACCATCATAACAGCTTCCAATACAAAAGAAATCGCTCCAGGATGTGTGAATAAATTATGTGGTTGCATCCATAACAGGTGTTACACCATTTAATCGGATAAGTACAGTAGGTGTTAAGGTATGTAGTGTTTAATTATGATGTCAAAACGGTTTAGACAGAGAATGACATATGACAGACACTTTGCAACAACATCCACCCACACGTACATATATCATAAAATTTTAAATAACTGGTTTTATTTGTGAAAACACGCATGAATGTATATCCTATTCAGCCACATTTCTTTATACTAATCTCTTCTTCTCGTGCTCCGATTTTATATTTCACGTTCTTGAGCTTTCTTCAAATATTCCTTTAAATATTAACCATTTTCCTTTTAACATCCAAACCTATATTGACTCACTAATACAATAACTTCTGAACTTCTTTAGCATATACCTAGAATAGATTTCACGTATTTTCATTGTTATATATATATTATTCTCCTGCCTATTGTATATCAATCAATTGATAGGGAGAAGAACTATGCATGTTTTCTTTCGTTCTAGTCCCTTTCAGTATACTGCTGTTAAATTATATGTAAAATGTTAGAATACACAATGTTTAAACCAATGTACAGTGGCCGATAACAATAACTGAATGAGTCGTCGTCATATTTGCATGGCCTTACACGGAAGATGACGTTTACGCATTTTTTTAATAAGAGTTTGAGTGATTTTTAGTTTTTGATAGAATTCTATAGAATATTCGAATACCTTCCCGACCGAATATTCGAATACCGTAATCTCTATTCGTTGACATCCCTACTAATAACCGAGGAACTCACCTGTAGTATCATTAATAACCGAAACTCACCTGTAGTATCACTAATAACAGAGGAAACTCACCTGTAGTATCATTAATAACCGAGGAAACCCACCTGTAGTATCACTAATAACCGAGGAAACCCACCTGTAGTATCACTAATAACCGAGGAAACTCACCTGTAGTATCACTAATAACCGAGGAAACTCACCTGTAGTATCATTAACAACCGAGGAAACCCACCTGTAGTATCATTAATAACCGAGGAAACTCACCTGTAGTATCATTAATAACCGAGGAAACCCACCTGTAGTATCACTAATAACCGAGGAAACCCACCTGTAGTATCACTAATAACCGAGGAAACTCACCTGTAGTATCATTAATAACCGAGGAAACTCACCTGTAGTATCACTAATAACCGAGGAAACCACCTGTAGTATCATTAAACCGAGGAAACCCACCTGTAGTATCACTAATAACCGAGGAAACCACCTGTAGTATCACTAATAACCGAGGAAACCACCTGTAGTATCATTAATAACCGAGGAAACCCACCTGTAGTATCACTAATAACCGAGGAAACCCACCTGTAGTATCATAACGGGACTAGTAATAATAACCGAGGAAACTCACCTGTAGTATCACTAATAACCGAGGAAACCCACCTGTAGTATCATTAATAACCGAGGAAACCCACCTGTAGTATCATTAATAACCGAGGAAACTCACCTGTAGTATCATTAATAACCGAGGAAACTCACCTGTAGTATCACTAATAACCGAGGAAACCCACCTGTAGTATCATTAATAACCGAGGAAACCCACCTGTAGTATCATTAATAACCGAGGAAACCCACCTGTAGTATCACTAATAACCGAGGAAACCCACCTGTAGTATCATTAATAACCGAGGAAACCCACCTGTAGTATCATTAATAACCGAGGAAACCCACCTGTAGTATCACTAATAACCGAGGAAACCCACCTGTAGTATCATTAATAACCGAGGAAACTCACCTGTAGTATCACTAATAACCGAGGAAACCCACATGTAGTATCATTAATAACCGAGGAAACTCACCTGTAGTATCACTAATAACCGAGGAAACCCACCTGTAGTATCATTAATAACCGAGGAAACCCACCTGTAGTATCATTAATAACCGAGGAAACCCACCTGTAGTATCACTAATAACCGAGGAAACCCACCTGTAGTATCATTAATAACCGAGGAAACCCACCTGTAGTATCACTAATAACCGAGGAAACCCACCTGTAGTATCATTAATAACCGAGGAAACCCACCTGTAGTATCACTAATAACCGAGGAAACTCACCTGTAGTATCATTAATAACCGAGGAAACCCACCTGTAGTATCATTAATAACCGAGGAAACTCACCTGTAGTATCACTAATAACCGAGGAAACCCACCTGTAGTATCATTAATAACCGAGGAAACCCACCTGTAGTATCATTAATAACCGAGGAAACCCACCTGTAGTATCATTAATAACCGAGGAAACCCACCTGTAGTATCATTAATAACCGAGGAAACCCACCTGTAGTATCACTAATAACCGAGGAAACCCACCTGTAGTATCATTAATAACCGAGGAAACCCACCTGTAGTATCATTAATAACCGAGGAAACCCACCTGTAGTATCATTAATAACCGAGGAAACCCACCTGTAGTATCACTAATAACCGAGGAAACCCACCTGTAGTATCATTAATAACCGAGGAAACTCACCTGTAGTATCATTAATAACCGAAACCCACCTGTAGTATCACTAATAACCGAGGAAACCCACCTGTAGTATCATTAATAACCGAGGAAACCCACCTGTAGTATCACTAATAACCGAGGAAACCCACCTGTAGTATCACTAATAACCGAGGAAACCCACCTGTAGTATCACTAATAACCGAGGAAACCCACCTGTAGTATCATTAATAACCGAGGAAACCCACCTGTAGTATCACTAATAACCGAGGAAACCCACCTGTAGTATCATTAATAACCGAGGAAACCCACCTGTAGTATCATTAATAACCGAGGAAACCCACCTGTAGTATCACTAATAACCGAGGAAACCCACCTGTAGTATCATTAATAACCGAGGAAACCCACCTGTAGTATCATAATAACGAGGAAACCCACCTGTAGTATCATTAAACCGAGGAAACCCACCTGTATATCACTAATAACCGAGGAAACCCACCTGTAGTATCATTAATAACCGAGGAAACCCACCTGTAGTATCATTAATAACCGAGGAAACTCACCTGTAGTATCACTAATAACCGAGGAAACCCACCTGTAGTATCATTAATAACCGAGGAAACCCACCTGTAGTATCACTAATAACCGAGGAAACCCACCTGTAGTATCATTAATAACCGAGGAAACCCACCTGTAGTATCATTAATAACCGAGGAAACCCACCTGTAGTATCACTAATAACCGAGGAAACCCACCTGTAGTATCACTAATAACCGAGGAAACCCACCTGTAGTATCATTAATAACCGAGGAAACCCACCTGTAGTATCATTAATAACCGAGGAAACCCACCTGTAGTATCACTAATAACCGAGGAAACCCACCTGTAGTATCATTAATAACCGAGGAAACCCACCTGTAGTATCATTAATAACCGAGGAAACCCACCTGTAGTATCATTAATAACCGAGGAAACCCACCTGTAGTATCACTAATAACCGAGGAAACCCACCTGTAGTATCATTAATAACCGAGGAAACCCACCTGTAGTATCACTAATAACCGAGGAAACTCACCTGTAGTATCACTAATAACCGAGGAAACCCACCTGTAGTATCATTAATAACCGAGGAAACTCACCTGTAGTATCATTAATAACCGAGGAAACCCACCTGTAGTATCACTAATAACCGAGGAAACCCACCTGTAGTATCATTAATAACCGAGGAAACCCACCTGTAGTATCACTAATAACCGAGGAAACCCACCTGTAGTATCACTAATAACCGAGGAAACCCACCTGTAGTATCACTAATAACCGAGGAAACCCACCTGTAGTATCATTAATAACCGAGGAAACCCACCTGTAGTATCATTAATAACCGAGGAAACCCACCTGTAGTATCATTAATAACCGAGGAAACTCACCTGTAGTATCATTAATAACCGAGGAAACCCACCTGTAGTATCATTAATAACCGAGGAAACCCACCTGTAGTATCACTAATAACCGAGGAAACCCACCTGTAGTATCATTAATAACCGAGGAAACCCACCTGTAGTATCATTAATAACCGAGGAAACCCACCTGTAGTATCATTAATAACCGAGGAAACCCACCTGTAGTATCATTAATAACCGAGGAAACCCACCTGTAGTATCACTAATAACCGAGGAAACCCACCTGTAGTATCATTAATAACCGAGGAAACCCACCTGTAGTATCACTAATAACCGAGGAAACCCACCTGTAGTCACTAATAACCGAGGAAACCACTGTAGTATCATTAATAACCGAGGAAACCCACCTGTAGTATCACTAATAACCGAGGAAACCCACCTGTAGTATCATAATAACCGAGGAAACCCACCTGTAGTATCACTAATAACCGAGGAAACCCACCTGTAGTATCATTAATAACCGAGGAAACCCACCTGTAGTATCACTAATAACCGAGGAAACCCACCTGTAGTATCATTAATAACCGAGGAAACCCACCTGTAGTATCACTAATAACCGAGGAAACCCACCTGTAGTATCATTAATAACCGAGGAAACCCACCTGTAGTATCATTAATAACCGAGGAAACCCACCTGTAGTATCACTAATAACCGAGGAAACCCACCTGTAGTATCATTAATAACCGAGGAAACCCACCTGTAGTATCACTAATAACCGAGGAAACCCACCTGTAGTATCATTAATAACCGAGGAAACCCACCTGTAGTATCACTAATAACCGAGGAAACCCACCTGTAGTATCATTAATAACCGAGGAAACCCACCTGTAGTATCACTAATAACCGAGGAAACCCACCTGTAGTATCATTAATAACCGAGGAAACCCACCTGTAGTATCACTAATAACCGAGGAAACCCACCTGTAGTATCACTAATAACCGAGGAAACCCACCTGTAGTATCATTAATAACCGAGGAAACCCACCTGTAGTATCACTAATAACCGAGGAAACCCACCTGTAGTATCATTAATAACCGAGGAAACCCACCTGTAGTATCACTAATAACCGAGGAAACCCACCTGTAGTATCATTAATAACCGAGGAAACCCACCTGTAGTATCACTAATAACCGAGGAAACCCACCTGTAGTATCACTAATAACCGAGGAAACCCACCTGTAGTATCATTAATAACCGAGGAAACCCACCTGTAGTATCATTAATAACCGAGGAAACCCACCTGTAGTATCATTAATAACCGAGGAAACCCACCTGTAGTATCATTAATAACCGAGGAAACCCACCTGTAGTATCATTAATAACCGAGGAAACTCACCTGTAGTATCACTAATAACCGAGGAAACCCACCTGTAGTATCATTAACAACCGAGGAAACCCACCTGTAGTATCACTAATAACCGAGGAAACTCACCTGTAGTATCACTAATAACCGAGGAAACCCACCTGTAGTATCATTAATAACCGAGGAAACCCACCTGTAGTATCACTAATAACCGAGGAAACCCACCTGTAGTATCATTAATAACCGAGGAAACCCACCTGTAGTATCATTAATAACCGAGGAAACCCACCTGTAGTATCATTAATAACCGAGGAAACCCACCTGT
>CM026391.1:66761533-66787060 GCA_014843695.1 Archivesica marissinica
GAGGAAACCCACATGTAGTATCATTAATAACCGAGGAAACCCACCTGTAGTATCACTAATAACCGAGGAAACCCACCTGTAGTATCATTAATAACCGAGGAAACCCACCTGTAGTATCATTAATAACCGAGGAAACCCACCTGTAGTATCATTAATAACCGAGGAAACCCACCTGTAGTATCATTAATAACCGAGGAAACTCACCTGTAGTATCACTAATAACCGAGGAAACCCACCTGTAGTATCATTAATAACCGAGGAAACCCACCTGTAGTATCATTAATAACCGAGGAAACCCACCTGTAGTATCATTAATAACCGAGGAAACCCACCTGTAGTATCATTAATAACCGAGGAACCTGTAGTATCACTAATAACCGAGGAAACCCACCTGTAGTATCACTAATAACCGAGGAAACCCACCTGTAGTATCACTAATAACCGAGGAAACCCACCTGTAGTATCATTAATAACCGAGGAAACCCACCTGTAGTATCACTAATAACCGAGGAAACTCACCTGTAGTATCATTAATAACCGAGGAAACCCACCTGTAGTATCACTAATAACCGAGGAAACCCACCTGTAGTATCACTAATAACCGAGGAAACCCACCTGTAGTATCACTAATAACCGAGGAAACCCACCTGTAGTATCATTAATAACCGAGGAAACCCACCTGTAGTATCATTAACAACCGAGGAAACCCACCTGTAGTATCACTAATAACCGAGGAAACCCACCTGTAGTATCACTAATAACCGAGGAAACCCACCTGTAGTATCACTAATAACCGAGGAAACCCACCTGTAGTATCATTAATAACCGAGGAAACTCACCTGTAGTATCACTAATAACCGAGGAAACCCACCTGTAGTATCACTAATAACCGAGGAAACCCACCTGTAGTATCACTAATAACCGAGGAAACCCACCTGTAGTATCATTAATAACCGAGGAAACCCACCTGTAGTATCATTAATAACCGAGGAAACCCACCTGTAGTATCACTAATAACCGAGGAAACCCACCTGTAGTATCACTAATAACCGAGGAAACCCACCTGTAGTATCACTAATAACCGAGGAAACTCACCTGTAGTATCACTAATAACCGAGGAAACCCACCTGTAGTTAATCACTAATAACCGAGGAAACCCTCCTGTAGTATCACTAATAACCGAAACCCACCTGTAGTATCACTAATAACCGAGGAAACCCACATGTAGTATCATTAATAACCGAGGAAACCCACCTGTAGTATCACTAATAACCGAGGAAACCCACCTGTAGTATCACTAATAACCGAGGAAACTCACCTGTAGTATCACTAATAACCAAAACTCACCTGTAGTATCACTAATAACCGAAACTCACCTGTAGTATCACTAATAACCGAAACTCACCTGTAGTATCACTTATAACCGAGGAAACCAACCTGTAGTATCACTAATAACCGAGGAAACTCACCTGTAGTATCACTAATAACCAAAACTCACCTGTAGTATCACTAATAACCGAAACTCACCTGCAGTATCACTAATAACCGAAACTCACCTGTAGTATCACTAATAACCAAAACTCACCTGCAGTATCACTAATAACCAAAACTCACCTGCAGTATCACTAATAACCAAAACTCACCTGCAGTATCACTAATAACCGAAACTCACCTGCAGTATCACTAATAACCAAAACTCACCTGCAGTATCACTAATAACCGAAACTCACCTGCAGTATCACTAATAACCGAAACTCACCTGTAGTATCACTAGTAACCGAAACTCACCTGCAGTATCACTAATAACCGAGGAAACCCACCTGTAGTATCACTAATAACCAAAACTCACCTGTAGTATCACTAATAACCGAAACGCACCTGCAGTATCACTAATAACCGAAACTCACCTGTAGTATCACTAATAACCAAAACTCACCTGTAGTATCACTAATAACCGAAACTCACCTGTAGTATCACTAATAACCAAAACTCACCTGTAGTATCACTAATAACCAAAACTCACCTGCATTATCACTAATAACCGAGGAAACCCACCTGTAGTATCACTAATAACCGAAACTCACCTGTAGTATCACTAATAACCGAAACTCACCTGTAGTATCACTAATAACCGAAACTCACCTGTAGTATCACTAATAACCGAAACTCACCTGTAGTATCACTAATAACCAAAACTCACCTGCAGTATCACTAATAACCAAAACTCACCTGCAGTATCACTAATAACCAAAACTCACCTGCAGTATCACTAATAACCGAAACTCACCTGCAGTATCACTAATAACCGAAACTCACCTGCAGTATCACTAATAACCGAAACTCACCTGCAGTATCACTAATAACCGAGGAAACCCACCTGTAGTATCACTAATAACCAAAACTCACCTGTAGTATCACTAATAACCGAGGAAACTCACCTGTAGTATCACTAATAACCAAAACTCACCTGCATTATCACTAATAACCGAGGAAACCCACCTGTAGTATCACTAATAACCGAAACTCACCTGTAGTATCACTAATAACCGAAACTCACCTGTAGTATCACTAATAACCGAAACTCACCTGTAGTATCACTAATAACCGAAACTCACCTGTAGTATCACTAATAACCGAAACTCACCTGTAGTATCACTAATAACCGAAACTCACCTGTAGTATCACTAATAACCGCAACTCACCTGTAGTATCACTAATAACGGCACATGGGAGACACACAACAATACAAAGTGTTGAGATCAGATTCATTTTATCTCCATGGTTATAGCTTATCCAAACGTTCGATGATTGTTGTTGTTGTGTTGTTGTTGTTGTTGTTGTTGTTCTAACTGCTAGTGATTGTGTATTTAGCTGGACTCTGCAAAAGTAATATCATGTTTAACGCGGTTACACATCAATTAATAATAGTCTGTGTTTGACACACCATACGATAGAGTTTGAGCACCCGTGGTGTCCGCCTCACAATGCAGGTGTTGAGTTCGAACCAAGAACCGCGGTGGTGGTTAACCGCGATGGAGGTCCAATGTTGAACGAACTTATTACGTAATCGACCTACAAAGTTATCTTTTCATACTAGAAATAGTCGAGAGAGAAAACGTTATGAGTGCACTTAAGCATTTTAACGTTGGGTGTACGGTTTCACAGTGTTAGACATTATAACAGGTTCGATCCTCCGTCTGACCCTAATAAAATTAACAGTCTTTCAGATGGGACTTTAAACAGAGGTCTCGTGTCGGTGCTTTACACCGTGCACTTAAAAGAATCAGAGGAGACTCTGGAATAGGTCTCTGTCTGTATCATTGCACTATCCTCCAACAATCTAAAATGACTAAACTCTTCAGGAGGCGTCGCTCATATGGGCAACCGATAGCGACGATAAACAAACGTAAAACACACACGCCTTCCCACCGGGAGCGTCCACGTAAGCACGGAAATCTGCCACGTATACATAGAAGTGGTCTAGAAACAGGCGTTGCTATAGGTTGCCTGGTCTGTCATATAAATACAGTTTTAACACCAAGACCATTAATTAAGCCGTATTGAGTTTCTGATAATATCATTTTGCCGGAAGTAAAAAAGTGAAAAATCGACAGACTGGAACCCGCCTAACATTGAAGCACATCTCATCATTTCTTTTATATTATTGTAAACGATTGCATTACCTTCTTACTAACCTCTAGACGTCTGTGCATACCATAGATCAACTATTAATCCGTGAAACGATGACAACGTGAATATCTCCACACAAAAAACACGAACATTCTAAATAATATGCTGATATTTGCATGCAGAAATATGTACAATGACACTGCAAATCCTGTCCGCTTTCTCCCACACAATCTGACTTCATATATAACTTATTCACTTTCTAATCAGGTTAACATTTCTTAAGCGGTATATCTTCAATAAATACAATGCCATGCATATTTTATATGTAGATCCAATGATATAAGTATCCTATTTTCATGTCCCCATGAACTTATCCTATATAAAATTCCTATTGTTCTTATTTTGCAAATCACAAATCAAATCATTAAAATACTACGCTGACGTCTGTTGCAAGTTGTTTGTTCTTGCTCTACCCAATAGTGTAAGTATTTCCTGACGTTCTGAGTGTGTTCAAACCGCGATCAAAGAACTTCGTCTTGCAGAGTTATTCTAAAGAGAACAAAAGTAATTTGCTATCTCGTGCGTGTGCAATTTGCATTGATTTTTCTTGATCAACCTTAATAAAATTTTATCAAAAAATTATCCAATTACACGCATGTTTGCTTTTTAGAATTGTTCGATGCTATTACATTCACTGACAATTATATAGGTGAATTACGGAAGAAAGCTGATACTTGTGTGCTTTACGTTTGTTTATCGTCGCTACCGGTTGCCCATATGAGCGACGCCGCCTGAAGATATTAGTCATTTTAGATTTTTGGAGGATAGAGACCCATTCCAGAGTCTCCTCTGGCTCTACGTGCACGGTACGGTGTACAGCACCGACACGAAACCTCTGTTTAAAGTCACCATCTGAAAGACTGTTAATTTTATTAGGGTCAGATGGGGGATCTAACCTGCGATCCCTGGATTACCAGTCCAACGTGTTACCACAGGACTACAAATCCGTCTGTAAATAAATACTTATTTGAAGTCGATGCCTTTAGTGATGGTGAATAACTTTGGCCTGATAGCTGATGCATGTCTATAAACACCATTTATTTGATAAAATGTATTAATATCTATGCATTAAATTTCTATGAACTACATATTGTGCATGTGTGTGTTAGTTTTTGTGTTTATTTATCGTCGTTACAGGTTGTCCACATGATCGACGCCCTTTGAAGATAGTTTGCAATTTGGAGGTTAGTGCAGTCATACATACAGAGGTCTCCCCTGGTTAGTTTACGTGTAAAACAAGTGTGAAGATATAGACTATAAATATATAATTGTGAATCAGCTGGAACCCTACAGCTTGGGGGGGGGGGGCTATGCACTGCCTGCTTTGCCTATTGGGTAATCAGCCACTGCGAGCGTGTGTGTTTTGGCGTTTATTTATCGTCGCTACCGGTTGCCCATTTGAGCAACGCCCCTTGACGAGATTAGTCATTTTAGATGTTGGAGGGTAGAGCAATGATACAGACAGAGACTCATTCCAGAGTCTCATCTGGTTCGTTTAAGCGCACGATGTAAGCTTCGACACGAGTCATCGGTTTAAGGACCCATCTGAAAGACTATTGATATTGTTATGGTCAGACTGGGGCTTGAACCTGCGATCCCTGAATGGATCACTGGCACAGTGGTTAAGGCGTCCGCCTACGGAGCGGGAGGGATCACTGGATTCGCAGTCTAACGTGCTAACCACTGGACTACTGCGAGCGCGTCACATATATGCATTATTTTAGCAGGCAGTAACTAACAAACAAACAAACCAATGTTTGTTAAACCGTCTCGGTGGCCCAGTGGTTAAGGCGTCCCCCTACGGAGCGGGAGGTCGAAGGTTCGAATCTCGTCAGGGGTTCGTTCTAATATGGTTGGTGAGCCGCCAGCTAGTTAAATAATTGTTACCGATTGCCTACCAGCCTGGCGTCTGGCATACAAGCTCTATATTCGTGGTGATTCGTAAAAAGAGGTGTCTCATAAGTCAGAAATGTCTGGCCCTTTAAATAGGGGTAAACAAACACTTTACTTTTACTTTTGTTTTTGTTTGATCAAATCCCAATGTTTCCGAGGATAGAAATTCTGAGAACACAGAAAACAAAGACCAAGTACGCTGTTAAAACTGATAGAATCGCTGTAGATATCAATTAAGTACGGTAGAAATGCTGAGGTAATTATGAGTGGTTTCAGATCAAAGTGAATTTAAATCACGCACAATGTGTTGTAAATGCAAATCGTATATCGATATTCATTTCTTTCTGGCATTTCAAATTAATTATTCAAAGTAACTAATACGAACTTGACAGTGACTATTAACAACTGTCTTGAGATATATATCCGTTGTATTAAGCCATGTGACATGATGATATACAGTGAAACCTCATATTTAGGTCAGGTTATGTACAGTGAAACCTCATATTGAGGTCAGGTTATATACAGTGAAACCTCATATTTAGGTCAGGTTATGTACAGTGAAACCTCATATTGAGGTCAGGTTATATACAGTGAAACCTCATATTTAGGTCATGTTATGTACAGTGAAACCTCATATTTAGGTCATGCTATGTACAGTGAAACCTCACATTGAGGTCATGCTATGTACAGTGAAACCTCACATTGAGGTCATGCTATGTACAGGGAAACCTCACATTGAGGTCATGTTATGTACAGTGAAACCTCACATTGAGGTCATGCTATGTACAGTGAAACCTCACATTGAGGTCATGCTATGTACAGGGAAACCTCACATTGAGGTCATGCTATGTACAGGGAAACCTCACATTGAGGTCATGCTATGTACAGGGAAACCTCACATTGAGGTCATGCTATGTACAGTGAAACCTCACATTGAGGTCATGCTATGTACAGGGAAACCTCACATTGAGGTCATGCTATGTACAGTGAAACCTCACATTGAGGTCATGCTATGTACAGGGAAACCTCACATTGAGGTCATGCTATGTACAGGGAAACCTCACATTGAGGTCATGCTATGTACAGGGAAACCTCACATTGAGGTCATGTTATAAATAATGAAACCTTACATTGAGGTCATGCTATGTACAGTGAAACCTCACATTGAGGTCATGCTATGTACAGTGAAACCTCACATTGAGGTCATGCTATGTACAGGGAAACCTCACATTGAGGTCATGCTATGTACAGGGAAACCTCACATTGAGGTCATGCTATGTACAGTGAAACCTCACATTGAGGTCATGCTATGTACAGTGAAACCTCACATTGAGGTCATGCTATGTACAGTGAAACCTCACATTGAGGTCATGCTATGTACAGGGAAACCTCACATTGAGGTCATGCTATGTACAGGGAAACCTCACATTGAGGTCATGCTATGTACAATGAAACCTCACATTGAGGTCATGCTATGTACAGTGAAACCTCACATTGAGGTCATGCTATGTACAGTGAAACCTCACATTGAGGTCATGCTATGTACAGGGAAACCTCACATTGAGGTCATGCTATGTACAGGGAAACCTCACATTGAGGTCATGTTATAAATAATGAAACCTTACATTGAGGTCATGCTATGTACAGTGAAACCTCACATTGAGGTCATGCTATGTACAGTGAAACCTCACATTGAGGTCATGCTATGTACAGGGAAACCTCACATTGAGGTCATGCTATGTACAGGGAAACCTCACATTGAGGTCATGTTATAAATAATGAAACCTTACATTGAGGTCATGCTATGTACAGTGAAACCCATATTGTGGTCAGGTTATATACTGTGAAACCACATATTGAGGTCAGGTTATATACAGTGAAACCCCACATTGAGATCAGGTTATATACAGTGAAACCCCACATTGAGGTCAGGTTATATACAGTGAAACCCCACATTGAGGTCAGGTTATATACTGTGAAACCCCACATTGAGGTCAGGTTATATACTGTGAAACCCCACATTAAGGTCAGGTTATGTACAGTGAAACCCCACATTGAGGTCAGGTTATATACTGTGAAACCCCACATTGAGGTCAGGTTATGTACAGTGAAACCCCACATTGAGGTCAGGTTATATACTGTGAAACCTCACATTGAGGTCAGGTTATATACAGTGAAACCCCATATTGAGGTCAGGCTATGTACAGTGAAACTCCACATTGAGGTCAGGCTATATACAATGAAACCCCACAAATATTAGTTCTTGCAGCTTATATCTTATTTCCTATGAAAGTTTTACTGGTTACTGGTTACATGTTTCATTATGCTGTGCCCACAAGCCCGAAAATCCAAATGAAAGCGCAGAGCCCATAACACCGCAACTCTAGTTCATTTTACTACATTAGTACCAAATAAGCCTATATCTACAATAGTGCTATATGGCTTCTTGCTCAGTTTACACATAACCGTGGTGTATACGCGACTGTAGCAAGATTATAGTTGCCTAGATACTGCACGAAATCTCAAATCAAAGAGAAAGAAATGACTATGAGAAGAGAAATGTTCAAATCGAACAACCAGAATTACTTCTAACAATTACTTCCGAAATTAGAATCGTTTAATCGCACGGGACTATGGACTGGTATCATCGAAAATTAAAGCGCTTCTAAACTGTATTCTTTCAGAGTGTGTCTGTGTGCGTCTGTAAGTGGTGATCAATCGGATCTCGCGATCAAGTATCTGCGGTGACATCGTGTAACGGTCCATAAAACAGTATTTTGCTAGTATTATAAATTTGGATTTTTGTTTTTGTTTTGTTTGTTTTTTAACGTTTATTTATCGTCGCTACCGGTTGCCCATATGAGCGACGTCTCCTGAAGAGATTAGTCATTTTAGATTTTTGGAGGATAGTGCAATGATACAGACAGAGATACATTCTAGAGTCTAATCAGATTGTTTTACGTGTACGGTGTAAAACACCGACACCAGACCTCGGATTAAAGTCCCTTCTGAAAGACTGTTAATTTTATTATGGTCAGATGGGGGATCGAACCTGCGATCCCTGGATTACCAGTCCAACGTGTTAAACAACTGGACTACATATCCGTCTGTAATAAATGTGGATAAATGATTTGCAAGTTTTAAGTTCTTGTTCATGTATATTTTATGTACACATGTATCGTACATGTTATCTATAGGTACAAGCCTTCAGCCCACCCAGGAATAAAGAGTGTTAGCTTAATAATATTTTATTGCTATATTTCTTATGCTAAATACATACTGTATACACGAATAACGCATATATAAGCACATACATGGGCTTGGCCACAAGTTAAACCAACATGAGTTCGAGCCTCCGCTGGAGCCGGTACGATTGTGCCCTTAGGTAAGGCATTTAAATTCCACATTGCCTCTTCGCTCTCCCTCGTGGCGATGGATTACATCAGGAATGAGGTCTCGAGAGTGATTAATATAAGTTGTAAGAACTTGTTTCGCAATCGAGCTGGAATAAATTTGTATAATGTATACAAACATGACATTCGGTCATA
Organism: Archivesica marissinica; assembly: GCA_014843695.1. Taxonomy (NCBI): domain Eukaryota; kingdom Metazoa; phylum Mollusca; class Bivalvia; order Venerida; family Vesicomyidae; genus Archivesica; species Archivesica marissinica. Next base: position 66,770,665 of record CM026391.1, read on the forward strand.
TACTGTTAATCCATATATGTATATATATATATATATATTTATAAAGAACTTGGTGTGTTACCTTGTATATTTATTTATCCAAATCTCCGCAAATAAAGTTCAGGCATATAATAAAATGCCAGTTAATAAATCTGGAAGCTGACTGTTTAATACAGATTGGCTGCACATGTTTGAGTATATGCGTCTATTACACTATTATCCTATTGCAACTAAATTAAGAGTCGAGTTCAGTTCAGTTACGAACAGTTTCGGAAATATAAATTATACAGTAGACTGTATTCCGGTTTCACGTGCACATAAATGACAATCCCACGCTACATCGATATTGTACAGTTCGTAGATACAGAAATAACGATAGGGAATTACACATGCACAGAAACGACAGTCCCGTGATACACGGACATTGTAGGTGTCGTAACATATTACCGGGTAGATTTATTTATTTAGATGCCGTCGGTGATCAAAGGACGATGCCATCAATATAAGCGTGTGTACATTCCGATATACCGAGAGGTCACGCAATCAGATCAAATAAATCAGTAAAGTTTAATCCTAAAACTGTTACTTTATTTAATCATACTAAGTACTTTTAATATGGTCAATCTACGTGCATTTGGTTTAAACTTTGAACATATCTTTTTGTTCGTCAAAACGTAGGCTTACAGCATACAGATACATGTTTGGTTGTGTTTGGTGATTAGTTTATACACATTTATTTTAGCTCGATTGCGAAACAAGTTGATACAACTAATATTAATCACTCTCGAGACCTCATTCCTGATGAAATCCATCGCCATTGGTGATTAACGTCGCACCAACAGCTTAGGTCGTATGGCGCGGATGAATGCGCAAATGTGGTCATTCATGTGGGAGGAAACCGGAAACCGGAGTACCCGGAAAAAACCCACCTGTCCGATCGATCTGTCGACCACCGTACCCTATCATTGCAGTCTCCAGTTGGATTAGCTTCTTACACAGTGATTTAGCTTCAAGGACAACAGTGGCAGGCGTTCTATCATCAGATACTACGTCTGTAAATGTTTATTTACATTTCTCCTGGGTAATGTTCTGCCTGCTGCATCACTACGGACTGACCATCTCGTCTCAGGAATACCGTGTACGACACCAGACTCCCCTTTCAAAGTTGTCACGCACTTTGACCACCGTCATGGCGATGCTGACAGGAATGTGTATATTACTTGCAGAAGTCCGAAAAAATACTAAAAGCAACACTACGGCAAGACTCAGCAGCTGTACAAACGACTAAATATATGCACTCAGGCATGCCAATATGATATAGTTCTGAGGGAACCTAATTAAGGAATACATCAGTGCACCGGACCCTCACGGGTGCCCTGGACCCCTCGTAAGTGCTCCGGACCCCGCGAGTTCCCCTGACACTCGTGAGTGCCCCCGAACACCCACGAGTGCCCTGGACCCCCGTGAGTGCCCCGGACACCCGCGAGTGCCAACTTTTAGCGCCAGGCTTGACGAGGCAGATGTGTGACGAGCCATACCGAGCAGGGTTCCCACCGATGATACGCTATACCAACGTGCTTCTTATATAGGAGTGTAAACTCAGTGAGTACCACCAACAGTAGGCTTCATTGAAAGCCAACTAAATGTATTTAAAACACTGTCGTAACCGTTAAACGTCATACCTTTGTACTTTCAGTCCATTATTAATAATATTGGACTGCTGTCAAAAGGCCAGAGTATTATGTTAAATAATACGCGTACATGTACGAAACTAACAATTTTAATTAGTAGGATCTTGTTATATAAGTGTGTGCTGTAAGATATAAACATCAAACGGATCCAATATGTAAACTATTGGTGCTGTCCTCGGCGCAACGCGCCTCATACAGTCCACTATTTTACTACATATTGGACCGTTTCCAGCTTATATTCTATACATATTAATGTGATCATACATAACATATATCTTTAGAAATTTTATACTGCTCATATAAAAGGGGACAACGAAGCGTATCAATATGCGTGTTGATAGCGTGTATTGAACAAGGCGGGACAGGTGCACGAGCTGGTGTCTATTATTAGGTGAAATTATCATTCGATGCGAGCAGTCAAGCTGCTATGGACATTATTTAGCCAAACTTTCCGTGGTTCTAGGTGATACATATATATAATATTGTGTGACTATTTAGGATACATTGAACATAACCGGAAATTCAACGCATTGTGTTTATTTATAAACGTATGGTATTAATCTGTTACACATCATATTAATTATATTTGCAGATTTTATCTGACACCGGATAGTTTTGCACAAGAATTTCAAAATGTAAAGAACTAAGATATATATATATATATATATATGTATTATTGCGAAACTATTATAATACGTGTCCTTTAACGCAGTATTAATCAGTTCTTTTAGTTTTTTAGTTTATACAAATTTATTTGAGCTCGATTGCGAAACAAGTTATTTCAACTTATATAAATCACTCTCGAGACCTCATTCCTGATGGAATCCATCGCCACGAGGGAGAGAGAAGAGGCAACGTGGAATTTAAATGCCTTGCCTAAGGGCACACTCGTAACGGCTCCTTTTCTTCCAGTTCTTTTAGTATTAATCTTTTCCCATCTACAAACTTGACTCTTTTCTCTGTGTGTGTTTTACGTTTATTTATCGTCGCTACCGGTTGCCCATATGAGCGACGCCTTCTGAAGAGATTAGTCATTTTAGATGTTGGAGGACAGTGCTACAGACAGAAACCCATTCCAAAGTCTCGTCTTGTTCTTTTACGTGCACGGTGTAAAGCACCGACACGAGACCTCGGTTTAACGTCCCATCTGAAAGACTGTTCATTTTATTAGGGTCAGACGGGGGATCGAACCTGCGATCCCTGGATTACCAGTCCAGCGTGTTACCACTGGACTACAGATATGTATATACTCTTTTCTCTCCTATGCTCATTATTATTTATATATCAACCCGTGTCACAACATCTGTTAACAATAATTACATGTATACTCATATGTCATGTGAATGATCTGAGTTAATAAAGAATAATTGAATTGAATTGAATCTAATAGTATTGTATGCATTACATTATTTTGCTATGATTAACAATCATGTCTTGTTAAGATTAATATCAAGGTGTGAAACTTTTAATGACGCATTCAAAAATTGTTGGGGGGGGGGTCAGGGGGTGAGAAAGCACCCATGCTGGTCCAGAGCATTCGATCTTCCTACCTCTCCCTCTTAAAATAGGAGTTTAGGGGCTGGGTAGCGAGCCTGCAGCATCCTGGCGTTTGGCAATTGCTACAAATAAGACTATTGATTTGACATTATATTATGGAACAATACAGTCAAACCTGTCTTAAGCAGCCAGCCAATGGAATCACTGAAAGTAGCTGCTTAGCACAGGTGGCTGCTTAATAGAGGTCAAATGTATAGTAAAACAACATATTGGAAATCTTGAAACTGGCTGCTTAATACAGGTTGGCTGCTTAATAGAGGTGACCTCTAACACAGGTTTGACTGTAGAACCATACGGTCGATGTGGGTGAAGTTAGCAGTGAGCAGTGTACTGTTGTACTGCTAGCAGTTAGTAGTGAGCAGTGTACTGTTGTACTGCTAGCAGTTAGCAGTGTACTGTTGTACTGCTAGCAGTTAGCAGTTAGCAGTGTACTGTTGTACTGCTAGCAGTTAGCAGTGAGCAGTGTACTGTTGTACTGCTAGCATTGAGTGGTGAGCAGTGTACTGTTGTACTGCTAGCAGTTAGCAGTGTACTGTTGTACTGCTAGCAGTGAGTGGTGAGCAGTGTACTGTTGTACTGTTAGCATTTATTAGTGAGCAGTGTACTGTTGTACTGCTAGCAGTTAGCAGTGTACTGTTGTACTGCTAGCAGTTAGCAGTGAGCAGTGTGCTGCTAGCAGTGAGTAGTGTAATCCAGCAGTGAGTGGTGTATTCTAGTAGTGGATGATGTGCACATGCACATTTTCGGGGGGGGGATATAAAATAATAAAAAAATATTTTTGCATTTGCCCATCATCCACTACTAGAATACACCACTCACTACTGGATTACACTACTCACTGCTAGCAGCACACTGCTCACTATCAGCAGTACAACAGTACACTGCTCACTGCCAGCAGTACAACAGTACACTGCTCACTACTAACTTCACCCACATATACGGTAGCTATATTTCGTTAAAGGATTAGTTTAAAAGGTACTTACGATATGTTGTTGTTGTTGTTGTTGTTGTTGTTGTAAATATGGGGTAGGGGAAATAAACGGCTGGCTGCAAGCACTCTAGCATATTTTATTTTGTTGTTGATTATATTTGATACATTGTAGTGTATGGTCTGGGGCTATACATTAGGTATGCTCGTTTGCAGGAACTGAATTATAGTATAAATAGTAAATAATGCAAATCATGTCTCACTGACCGTTCTCAATGCTAAGAACTTTATATTGTAACATCCTCGTGGAAAGGAATTTACATAAGCTCTCTTGTTGTCCACTCCATTTCAAATATCGTGTGTATATATTGAATGAACTGAAAATCTATGTTTAAACTAAATAGTATATACCCGACACTTGAGAGATACCGTGTACGCACTGTTGATTGTCGTCCTATTAAATAGTATCATGTTACATTATATGAATATGTTTTAATTCAATACACTATTCAACTGCCTAATAAATACATACGATAATACGGCATTGTTAATATACTATATTTGGACTACTTATATCAACTCACTATATCGTGTAGACAACGGTAAGCTATTTCTTTCATCTTGCTGTCTTAGCAGTGTTTATTGTAAAGTATGTGTGTGTGTGTGCGTGCGTGCGTGCATGTGTGCGTGTGCGTCTGTGTCAAGTAACGCTGTATGATTGATCAAGTAACGTTATATGGTTTTCCAAGTAACGTTGTATGGTTTTCCAAGTAATTCTGTATGATTGATCAAGTAACGTTGTATCGTTTTCCAAGTAACGTTGTATGGTTTTCCAAGTAATTCTGTATGAGTGATCAAGTAACGTTGTATGGTTTTCCAAGTAAAGTTGTATGGTTTTCCAAGTAATGTTGTATGGTTTTCCAAGTAACGTTGTATGGTTTTCCAAGTAATGCTGTATGGTTTTCCAAGTAACGTTATATGGTTTTCCAAGTAACGTTGTATGGTTTTCCAAGTAATTCTGTATGATTGATCAAGTAATGTTGCATGGTTTTCCAAGTAACGTTGTATGGTTTTCCAAGTAACGTTGTATGGTTTTCCAAGTAATGCTGTATGATTGATCAAGTAACGTTATATGGTTTTCCAAGTAATGCTGTATGATTGATCAAGTAACGTTGTATGGTTTTCCTAGTAACGTTGCATGGTTTTCCAAGTAACGTTGTATGGTTTTCCAAGTAATGCTGTATGATTGATCAAGTAACGTTATATGGTTTTCCAAGTAACGTTGTATGGTTTTCCAAGTAATGCTGTATGATTGATCAAGTAACGTTGTATGGTTTTCCAAGTAATTCTGTATGATTGATCAAGTAACGTTGTATGGTTTTCCAAGTAACGTTGTATGGTTTTCCAAGTAATGCTGTATGATTGACCAAGTAACGTTGTATGGTTTTCCAAGTAATGCTGTATGATTGATCAAGTAACGTTGTATGGTTTTCCAAGTAATGCTGTGTGGTTTTCCAAGTAACGTTGTATGGTTTTCCAAGTAATGCTGTATGATTGACCAAGTAACGTTGTATGGTTTTCCAAGTAACGTTGTATGGTTTTCCAAGTAATTCTGTATGATTGATCAAGTAACATTGTATGGGCTTCCAACCGAGTGTAACCATTATTTAACTAGCTGGCGGCTCACCAACCGGCCATATCAGAACGAACCCCTGACGAGATTCGAACCTTCGACCTCCCGCTCCGTAGGCGAACGCCTTAACCAATGGGCGACGGAGACAAGTATCATTGTATGATTATCCAAGTAATGTTGCATCGTTGTTCAAGTAACGGTACATTGTTGTCCAAATAACATGGCATGGTTGTCCATGTAACGTTGTATGAGTTTCCGAGTAACGTTGTATGAGTTTCCAAGTAACGTTGTATGATTGTCCAAGTAACGTTGTATCATTATCCAATTTATATCACATACGTGGTCGTATTTAACTTTGGATTCAATACTAGACTAGTATCTAATAAACAGCAACATCTACAAGTAAGAATAGTTGTCTCGTTTCTGATGCGGTCCTTATATTATTATATTAGTCCTTATATTATTACATTATTACATTATTTTATTGATGAGATACATCAAAATTGAAGCACACGAATTATTTTCTTGGCAGAGAGCTGTGTTAAGCCATGGAAATAGACTGGAACTCGAAGCAGAGAGATTATCATGCCGAGCTAGAGGTGCTAGATCGTGAACAGAAGCGAAGAGACGCTGAACCGTTACTGTTGTGTAAACTCATCACGAGATGGCCCATACAAGCGTTCTGTAAGTTCCTATCTGTAGGATATGCCTCAGTCTCATAAGATAAACTACTACTACTACCCCAAAACCGTCCTGAAATACCCCCGCATCCACCCCATATCATATTATATTTTCATCAACCTGACATCATATTATATTTTCATCAACCCGACATCATATTATATTTTCATCAACCCGACATCATATTATATGTTCATCAACCCGACATCATATTATATTTTCATCAACCAGACATCATATTATATTTTCATCTTTGCGTGACATCATATTATATTTTCATCTTTGCGTGACATCATATTATATTTTCATCTTTGCGTGACCGGAGATTGTGCTATACATATTGTGAACGGTTAGTAGCTTATATACGTTTATTTTTTAGCTCGTATAGATTACGAAACAAGTGTTAACAACATTAGAGTAATCGCGCTCGAGAAGATCTCATTCCTAATGGTAGTGGGGGTGGGGGGGGGGATTGGACATCGCAGTGGTAGGTCGTTCGATTCAGGTGTGAGAGGCCCGGTGTTCGCGCACAGCCGTTACGAGTGTGCCCTTAGTCAAGGTACTTTAATCGCTCTCGAGACCTCAATCCTGATGGAATCCATTATCATAAGGGGGAGAGAGAGGGGGAGATAGAGGGGGGGGGGGAGAGAGAAATAGAGAGAACCCCGGGTCTTTCGCACCTGAAGCGAACGCGCATCACGACGTACACAGTGAATGTTTAAGTGTGCAGCTAACTCATTCGTCTATTCATTTCACTTCGAACTATTATTTCCAAATCAGCATCTGCACCAGATTCAACACATGTCAAGTTTTGGTTCCAAGCTTGATTACTCGAAACATTCTCACATGTCAGAAACTGTCTGGCTGAGGTCTGGCGACACAATTTATGACCTGGGTTATACAGTATATCTCATAAATTATATACCCATGTCGAATTACCCGCAAACGAATGTCGCGCGTAATCAATATGCCCATATTATTCATCATTGTTGCGGATGCCTTAACATCCAAGTCAATGACATTGTGTCTCTTGTCGACGTATTCAATAGTGAATGCATTGGTCAGGTATCTACATCACCCGCCTCGTCTTGCAAACATGTATTTGTATTGTTGATAATAAAGCATTGTGGAAGTCGTGATAGCGCGTTCGCTTTAGGTGCGAACGTCCCGTAGTTCGAGCCCAACTGGGGCCGTTTACGATTGTGCTCTTAGGCAAGGTATTTAAATTCCACATTGCTCCTACTCTCTCTCTCTCGATCTCTCTCCCCCTCTATCTCCCTCCCTCTCTCTCTCCCATGTGGTGATGTATTCCATCAGGAATGAGGTCTCGAGAGTGAATAATATAAGTTGTTATTTCTAGTATTTCATCTCTGTATTGTAGTGTTGACGTTATTTGCTAACCTGTCTGTGCTAGGGACAACGGGGGTGTTATATATGAGCGGATATGACATACTGCCGGTGTACTTGGATGATCTACCTATGAGGTATTTAGCTTCCTATGTTCATCTTATGTCTATAAAAGCAAAGTAAAGTGTTTATTTATTATAGTTTCACCCCTATATAAAGGGCCAGTCATTTCTGACTTATGAGACACCTCTTTTTATGAACTTCAGTACTTCCGGAATCCTATGCTTGTATGCCAGGCGCCATGCTGGTAGGTAATAGGTAACCATTATTTAACTAGCTGGCGGCTCACCAACCGGCCATATCAGAACGAACCCCTGACAAGGATCGAACCTTCAACCTTCGACCTCCCGCTCTGTATGCGGACGCCTTAACCACTAGGCCACGGAGACTTTATTCGTTTTATATTACACTTAGACTAAATAATCATGTTTTAGCATAGTGTGCTAAATTTCATACATGGTTTTTATTTTCCATAGTTTTTGACTCTTATTCATACACATTACATATGTTGATATATACAGTCAAACCGGTATTAAGCAGCCAGCCACGGGAGTCAGAGAAAGTGGCTGCTTAGCACAGGTGGCTGCTTAATATAGGTAAACTATATAATAAAACAAGCAATTGGGAATCTGGAAAGTGGCTGCTTAATACAGGTTGGCTGCTTAATGGAGGTGACCATCAGAACTTATGTTAATTGTAAAAAGTCTTGCCGACTCAAAATAGAAGTTATCTTATATTATCTTAGGTTAGTAGATGAACCGTGGGACGCAAGAATATTCGCATGGATAGACCGGAACAAATACGACGGCTATTATGTTCGTGGTGGTACCAGTGCAGGGTTTCGAACTTTAGAAGAATCGTATGGAACAGTGGCTATATATTATGAGCGTATCAAAGGGGGCAATGTTTTTACAAAGTCAACACTGTTGAAGATAAAACAACTTGAAGATGAATTAATAGCAGCGACGGATTATGATAAATTTTGTAAACTGGATGTCGAAACTAGACTATGTGTCAAACCTGTGTCAATTTTACGTTTCTTCGACGGAACATTTTCTGCTATAAGCCCAATTTTTAACGACGTACATTTTGACAATATAACAACAGTGTTATTTGAGGCGTTCATGAACAATGCTACAAGAGACACATTCAGATATTTTCTTGCAAAGGGCTATAGTGCAACAAAGGATGAAGTGACATCGCCACTGACGAGATCAAAGCTTCCATTTGGTGAACCGCACGAGGAATTCAGTGTATCTGAATATCAACAGACTTCGGAAACGTACACTAGAGACAATATTCAACCAATACTGGAACGATATGATGATGTTAATAATGAGTTTAAGCTATCTTATCGCTCGACCGCACTATGGATGCTCTACGGGAGAACGCAAGCAAAGAAAGACGTGCTCTGGGCCGGAGCCAGTATGGCGTTTATCTTCTTTATTATACTGTTGCACACAAGGTCACTATGGATCTCTGGATTCGCCGTATTTAGCGTGTTTGCAAGCTTCTTCACTGGAAACTTGATTTACAACTTAGTATTTCGCTTTGAATATATCGGCTTCTTTCATATTTTATGTCTGTTTATAATTCTGGGAATTGGTGCTGATGACGTGTTCATTTTCTACGATGTATGGCGGAATACCGGCGTTGATGAATATCGAAGTATGGCACACAGACTTTCTGATGCCTACAGAAGGTCAGTGTTTAGCATGTTATTCACGTCATTGACCACTGCGATAGCTTTCCTCTCCAGCGCCATTACACCATTACTAGGTACCAGATCATTTGGAGTATTCTCAGCTATTGTTGTACTAGTGAATTATGTATCCGTAATTATTTTCTTCCCAACGGTTGTCATAGTGTATCATATTTACTTTGAAAATTCTACCTGGCCATGTTTCTATCCATGTACAAAGCGAAGGAACTCGTATGATCAAAGCCGGGACATAGACAACAAACGTACTTCAACGAATGCTGAATCTGATGCGATAAAACCGGAAACCGCGTACAATATATCCAGTACTGAGAAAATATATCGAATATATGAGACGCGGGAGTCAAAAGGCCAAACTAATCACTGGTCAGCCTATTTTAATGATCTCCCTAAGTCGTCATATAAAGGTCGAATTTCGGATTGTCGTGTGAACTATCATAATGAAGATGTGAAATCATTTGAGAATTGTCAACATTCAGCGAAATGGATGCAAGATAGAGAGTTACGAAATGCTTCTTTACAGACAAAGTGGTATGGAAACCAACATCGGTATCGGCCTGCTGAGTTATCACAGAAGAAGACAGGAAGACAACAATCGGAAACTTGTAATAGCAATATCAATCATCAGTCTTACAATCCCACTGGACACACAAACAGTTCGATATCACGCCAGACAATGCCACACATTCGGAAGAATCTCAAACAAAAGTCTATGTTCGTTAGGTTCTTCAGAAATTACTACTTCCGGTTTATAACTAACCAGTATACGAGATGGATGATTCTTCTGGCACTGATTGGTGTTTTGGCTTTCTTCAGTTACAAGGCGTCAATGATCGAGGCTGACTCGGAACTGGTGAGTTATGCGAGGAATGTTACATATAATGATCCGGGTTCGAATCCCACTAAATTGTTGGATTATTTCATGTGAAGAAGCTATGGGTCCAACTGGTTTCCGATCGGTGTTTCTGCCCGGGTACCCATTCGTGCCTGCAATACTGCTCGAAATGGCATCCGGGGGTATTGCTGGCAACTTTCCAGTTAGTATTGGCCGAGGGTGACACCGAGTGCAACTCCGAGCAGTATTTCAGTTTAATTTCCTAAAACAATCACATCCGAAAAATAAAAAATGGTCAATTATTTTATAATATGTTTGTTCTCTGGATTATTCAAAATCAACTTTAAATAATGGACAATGTGTATAAGTATTGGGTAGCAATATGTATAGGATATAAGCCGAAAATGATCCAATATGTAAACTATTGGACTGTATGAGGCGCATAGCGCCGAAGACAGTACCAATATTTTACATATTGGATACGTTTGAGGCTTATATCTCGCTTAAAAGACTCACTTATATAACAAGATCCTACTAATTAAAATTGTTAATTTCGTACATTTACGCGTAGGATTTAATAGAATACTCTGGCATTTTGACAGCAGTCCAATATTAATAATAATTGACAGCAAGTGCAAAGGTATGACGTCACGATAGTGTTTTAATATTAGAGACATATCACCAGCTGGTAAGTACAAATGCTGTTTATTTACACTGCTATTTCTTCCAGTTCAATATATTGCCGGATGATCACCCATTCATGACAGCATATAGGTATCAACTGAACGCATTCGAGACTAGTTATGACCAGGATAACACGTTGCTATCTGTCCATGTTATCTTCGGTGTAAAACCGAACGACATCACATCTTGTCCATTCTCTGACCCTGTGTGCACCGGACGACAAGGATGGGACTCGGATTTCAACCCCAATACAGTCGAAGCGCAAACGCGGCTAATGGTATGCGCTAAAGTACACTTTATAACAGACACCGCTTCTTTATATATACAGGGAAATGTCAAACATTACATCAGTATTGTAAACTTATTCGATTCCTAGCATTGCAATGCAAGTGATATTCAAATTATATGCAAATGACACACGGTCATGTACAAGATTCGCTCTGATATGCAAATGACACACGGCCATGTACAAGATCCACTCTGATATACAAATGTCACAGGGCCATGTACAAGATCCGCTCTGATATGTACATGTCATACGGCCATGTACAAGATCCGCTCTGATATGTAAATGTCACAGGGCCATGTACAAGATCCGCGCTGATATGTAAATGTCACAGGGCCATGTACAAGATCCACTCTGATATGCAAATGTCACAGGGACATGTACAAGATCCGCTCTGATATGTACATGTCATACGGCCATGTACAAGATCCGCTCTGATATGTAAATGTCATACGGCCATGTACAAGATCCGCTCTGATATGTAAATGTCACAGGGCCATGTACAAGATCCGCTCTGATATGCAAATGTCACAAGGCCATGTACAAGACACGCTCTGATATGCAAATGTCACACGACCATGTACAAGACCCGCTCTGATATGCAAAGGTCACACGGCCATGTACAAGACCCACTCTGATATGTAAATGTTACAGGACCATGTACAAGATCCTCTCTGTTATGTAAATATCACACGGCCATGTACAAGACCCGCTCTGATATACAAATGTCACACGGCCATGTACAAGACCCGCTCTGATATGAAAATGTCACACGGCCATGTACAAGACCCGCTCTGATATACAAATGTCACACGGCCATGTACAAGATCCGCTCTGATATGCAAATGTCACACGGCCATGTACAAGATCCACTCTGATATGCAAATGTCACACGGCCATGTACAAAATCCGCTCTGATATGCAAATGTCACAAGGCCATGTACAAAATCCGCTCTGATATGCAAATGTCACACGGCCATGTACAAGACCCGCTCTGATATGCAAATGTCACACGGTCATATACAAAATCCGCTCTGATATGCAAATGTCACACAGCCATGTACAAGATCCGCTCTGATATGTACATGTCATACGACCATGTACAAGATCCGCTCTGATATGTACATGTCATACGACCATGTACAAGATCCGCTCTGATATGTACATGTCATACGACCATGTACAAGATCCGCTCTGATATGTACATGTCATACGACCATGTACAAGATCCGCTCTGATATGTACATATCATACGACCATGTACAAGATCCGCTCTGATATGTACATGTCATACGACCATGTACAAGATCCGCTCTGATATGTACATGTCATACGACCATGTACAAGATCCGCTCTGATATGTACATGTCATACGACCATGTACAAGATCCGCTCTGATATGTACATGTCATACGACCATGAACAAGATCCGCTCTGATATGTACATGTCATACGACCATGTACAAGATCCGCTCTGATATGTACATGTCATACGACCATGTACAAGATCCGCTCTGCTATGTAAATGTTACAGGACCATGTACAAGACCCGCTCTGCTATGTAAATGTTACAGGACCATGTACAAGACCCGCTCTGATATGTAAATATTACACGGCCATGTACAAAATCCGCTCTGATATGCAAATGTCACACGGCCATGTACAAGACCCGCTCTGATATGCAAATGTCACACGGCCATGTACAAGACCCGCTCTGCTATGTAAATGTTACAGGACCATGTACAAGACCCGCTCTGCTATGTAAATGTTACAGGACCATGTACAAGACCCGCTCTGCTATGTAAATGTTACAGGACCATGTACAAGACCCGCTCTGATATGTAAATATTACACGGCCATGTACAAAATCCGCTCTGATATGCAAATGTCACACGGCCATGTACAAGACCCGCTCTGATATGCAAATGTCACACGGCCATGTACAAGACCCGCTCTGCTATGTAAATGTTACAGGACCATGTACAAGACCCGCTCTGATATGTAAATGTTACACGGCCATGTACAAGATCCGCTCTGATATGCAAATGTCACACGGCCATGTACAAGACCCGCTCTGATATGCAAATGTCACACGGCCATGTACAAGACCCGCTCTGCTATGTAAATGTTACAGGACCATGTACAAGACCCGCTCTGCTATGTAAATGTTACAGGACCATGTACAAGACCCGCTCTGATATGTAAATGTTACAGGACCATGTACAAGACCCGCTCTGATATGTAAATGTTACACGGCCATGTACAAGACCCGCTCTGATATGCAAATGTTACACGGCCATGTACAAGACCCGCTCTGATATGCAAATGTTACACGGCCATGTACAAGACCCGCTCTGCTATGTAAATGTTACAGGACCATGTACAAGACCCGCTCTGATATGTAAATGTTACAGGACCATGTACAAGACCCGCTCTGATATGTAAATGTTACACGGCCATGTACAAGACCCGCTCTGATATGTAAATGTTACAGGACCATGTACAAGACCCGCTCTGCTATGTAAATGTTACAGGGCCATGTACAAGACCCGCTCTGATATGTAAATGTTACACGGCCATGTACAAGACCCGCTCTGCTATGTAAATGTTACAGGACCATGTACAAGACCCGCTCTGATATGTAAATGTTACACGGCCATGTACAAGACCCGCTCTGATATGTAAATGTTACACGGCCATGTACAAGACCCGCTCTGATATGTAAATGTTACACGGCCATGTACAAGACCCGCTCTGATATGTAAATGTTACACGGCCATGTACAAGACCCGCTCTGATATGTAAATGTTACACGGCCATGTACAAGACCCGCTCTGATATGTAAATGTTACACGGCCATGTACAAGACCCGCTCTGATATGTAAATGTTACACGGCCATGTACAAGACCCGCTCTGATATGTAAATGTTACACGGCCATGTACAAGACCCGCTCTGATATGTAAATGTTACACGGCCATGTACAAGACCCGCTCTGATATGTAAATGTTACACGGCCATGTACAAGACCCGCTCTGATATGTAAATGTTACACGGCCATGTACAAGACCCGCTCTGATATGTAAATGTTACACGGCCATGTACAAGACCCGCTCTGATATGTAAATGTTACACGGCCATGTACAAGACCCGCTCTGATATGTAAATGTTACACGGCCATGTACAAGACCCGCTCTGATATGTAAATGTTACACGGCCATGTACAAGACCCGCTCTGATATGTAAATGTTACACGGCCATGTACAAGACCCGCTCTGATATGTAAATGTTACACGGCCATGTACAAGACCCGCTCTGATATGTAAATGTTACACGGCCATGTACAAGACCCGCTCTGATATGTAAATGTTACACGGCCATGTACAAGACCCGCTCTGATATGTAAATGTTACACGGCCATGTACAAGACCCGCTCTGATATGTAAATGTTACACGGCCATGTACAAGACCCGCTCTGATATGTAAATGTTACACGGCCATGTACAAGACCCGCTCTGATATGTAAATGTTACACGGCCATGTACAAGACCCGCTCTGATATGTAAATGTTACACGGCCATGTACAAGACCCGCTCTGATATGTAAATGTTACACGGCCATGTACAAGACCCGCTCTGATATGTAAATGTTACACGGCCATGTACAAGACCCGCTCTGATATGTAAATGTTACACGGCCATGTACAAGACCCGCTCTGATATGTAAATGTTACACGGCCATGTACAAGACCCGCTCTGATATGTAAATGTTACACGGCCATGTACAAGACCCGCTCTGATATGTAAATGTTACACGGCCATGTACAAGACCCGCTCTGATATGTAAATGTTACACGGCCATGTACAAGACCCGCTCTGATATGCAAATGTTACACGGCCATGTACAAGACCCGCTCTGATATGCAAATGTTACACGGCCATGTACAAGACCCGCTCTGCTATGTAAATGTTACACGGCCATGTACAAGACCCGCTCTGATATGTAAATGTTACACGGCCATGTACAAGACCCGCTCTGATATGTAAATGTTACACGGCCATGTACAAGACCCGCTCTGATATGTAAATGTTACACGGCCATGTACAAGACCCGCTCTGATATGTAAATGTTACACGGCCATGTACAAGACCCGCTCTGATATGCAAATGTTACACGGCCATGTACAAGACCCGCTCTGATATGTAAATGTTACACGGCCATGTACAAGACCCGCTCTGCTATGTAAATGTTACACGGCCATGTACAAGACCCGCTCTGATATGTAAATGTTACACGGCCATGTACAAGACCCGCTCTGATATGTAAATGTTACACGGCCATGTACAAGACCCGCTCTGATATGTAAATGTTACACGGCCATGTACAAGACCCGCTCTGATATGTAAATGTTACACGGCCATGTACAAGACCCGCTCTGATATGCAAATGTTACACGGCCATGTACAAGACCCGCTCTGATATGTAAATGTTACACGGCCATGTACAAGACCCGCTCTGCTATGTAAATGTTACACGGCCATGTACAAGACCCGCTCTGCTATGTAAATGTTACACGGCCATGTACAAGACCCGCTCTGCTATGTAAATGTTACACGGCCATGTACAAGACCCGCTCTGATATGTAAATGTTACACGGCCATGTACAAGACCCGCTCTGATATGTAAATGTTACACGGCCATGTACAAGACCCGCTCTGATATGTAATTGTTACACGGCCATGTACAAGACCCGCTCTGATATGTAATTGTTACACGGCCATGTACAAGACCCGCTCTGATATGTAATTGTTACACGGCCATGTACAAGACCCGCTCTGATATGTAATTGTTACACGGCCATGTACAAGACCCGCTCTGCTATGTAATTGTTACACGGCCATGTACAAGACCCGCTCTGATATGTAATTGTTACACGGCCATGTACAAGACCCGCTCTGATATGTAAATGTTACACGGCCATGTACAAGACCCGCTC
>CM026391.1:66789082-66825891 GCA_014843695.1 Archivesica marissinica
TTATGAACATTGGTTTGGCTACTACATTGTCAATGTATGTTGTATTGGTAATGGCGTCAAGAGGTGCTTCTATGAGGGAAAGGGTTTATGAACATTGGTTTGGCTACTACATTGTCAATGTATGTCGTATTGGTAATGGCGTCAAGAGGTGCTTCTATGAGGGAAAGGGTTTATGAACATTGGTTTGGCTACTACATTGTCAATGTATGTCGTATTGGTAATGGCGTCAAGAGGTGCTTCTATGAGGGAAAGGGTTTATGAACATTGGTTTGGCTACTACATTGTCAATGTATGTCGTATTGGTAATGGCGTCAAGAGGTGCTTCTATGAGGGAAAGGGTTTATGAACATTGGTTTGGCTACTACATTGTCAATGTATGTCGTATTGGTAATGGCGTCAAGAGGTGCTTCTATGAGGGAAAGGGTTTATGAACATTGGTTTGACTACTACATTGTCATGTATGTTGTATTGGTAATGGCGTCAAGAGGTGCTTCTATGGGGGAAAGGGTTTATGAACATTGGTTTGACTACTACATTGTCATGTATGTTGTATTGGTAATGGCGTCAAGAGGTGCTTCTATGGGGGAAAGGGTTTATGAACATTGGTTTGACTACTACATTGTCATGTATGTTGTATTGGTAATGGCGTCAAGAGGTGCTTCTATGGGGGAAATGGTTTATGAACATTGGTTTGACTATCACATTGTCAATGTATGTCGTATTGGTAATGGTGTCAAGAGGTGCTTCTATGAGGGAAATGGTTTATGAACATTGGTTTGACTATCACATTGTCATGTATGTCGTATTGGTAATGGTGTCAAGAGGTGCTTCTATGAGGGAAATGGTTTATGAACATTGGTTTGACTACTACATTGTCAATGTATGTCGTATTGGTAATGGTGTCAAGAGGTGCTTCTATGAGGGAAAGGGTTTATGAACATTGGTTTGACTACTACATTGTCATGTATGTTGTATTGGTAATGGTGTCGAGAGGTGCTTCTATGAGGGAAAGGGTTTATGAACATTGGTTTGACTACTACATTGTCATGTATGTTGTATTGGTAATGGTGTCGAGAGGTGCTTCTATGAGGGAAAGGGTTTATGAACATTGGTTTGACTACTACATTGTCATGTATGTCGTATTGGTAATGGTGTCGAGAGGTGCTTCTATGAGGGAAAGGGTTTATGAACATTGGTTTGACTACTACATTGTCATGTATGTTGTATTGGTAATGGCGTCAAGAGGTGCTTCTATGAGGGAAAGGGTTTATGAACATTGGTTTGACTACTACATTGTCATGTATGTTGTATTGGTAATGGCGTCAAGAGGTGCTTCTATGAGGGAAAGGGTTTATGAACATTGGTTTGACTACTACATTGTCATGTATGTTGTATTGGTAATGGCGTCAAGAGGTGCTTCTATGAGGGAAAGGGTTTATGAACATTGGTTTGACTACTACATTGTCATGTATGTTGTATTGGTAATGGCGTCAAGAGGTGCTTCTATGAGGGAAAGGGTTTATGAACATTGGTTTGACTACTACATTGTCATGTATGTTGTATTGGTAATGGCGTCAAGAGGTGCTTCTATGAGGAAAGGGTTATGAACATTGGTTTGACTACTACATTGTCAATGTATGTTGTATTGGTAATGGCGTCAAGAGGTGCTTCTATGGGGGAAAGGGTTTATGAACATTGGTTTGGCTACTACATTGTCAATGTATGTCGTATTGGTAATGGCGTCAAGAGGTGCTTCTATGAGGGAAAGGGTTATGAACATTGGTTTGGCTACTACATTGTCAATGTATGTCGTATTGGTAATGGCGTCAAGAGGTGCTTCTATGGGGGAAAGGGTTTATGAACATTGGTTTGGCTACTACATTGTCAATGTATGTCGTATTGGTAATGGCGTCAAGAGGTGCTTCTATGAGGAAAGGGTTATGAACATTGGTTTGACTACTACATTGTCATGTATGTCGTATTGGTAATGGCGTCAAGAGGTGCTTCTATGAGGGAAAGGGTTTATGAACATTGGTTTGACTACTACATTGTCAATGTATGTCGTATTGGTAATGGCGTCAAGAGGTGCTTCTATGAGGGAAAGGGTTTATGAACATTGGTTTGACTACTACATTGTCAATGTATGTCGTATTGGTAATGGCGTCAAGAGGTGCTTCTATGAGGGAAAGGGTTTATGAACATGGTTTGACTACTACATTGTCAATGTATGTCGTATTGGTAATGGCGTCAAGAGGTGCTTCTATGAGGGAAAGGGTTTATGAACATTGGTTTGACTACTACATTGTCATGTATGTGTATTGGTAATGGCGTCAAGAGGTGCTTCTATGAGGGAAAGGGTTTATGAACATTGGTTTGACTACTACATTGTCATGTATGTTGTATTGGTAATGGTGTCAAGAGGTGCTTCTATGAGGGAAAGGGTTTATGAACATTGGTTTGACTACTACATTGTCATGTATGTTGTATTGGTAATGGTGTCAAGAGGTGCTTCTATGAGGGAAAGGGTTTATGAACATTGGTTTGACTACTACATTGTCATGTATGTTGTATTGGTAATGGCGTCAAGAGGTGCTTCTATGAGGGAAAGGGTTTATGAACATTGGTTTGACTACTACATTGTCATGTATGTTGTATTGGTAATGGCGTCAAGAGGTGCTTCTATGAGGGAAAGGGTTTATGAACATTGGTTTGACTACTACATTGTCATGTATGTTGTATTGGTAATGGCGTCAAGAGGTGCTTCTATGAGGGAAAGGGTTTATGAACATTGGTTTGACTACTACATTGTCATGTATGTTGTATTGGTAATGGCGTCAAGAGGTGCTTCTATGGGGGAAAGGGTTTATGAACATTGGTTTGACTACTACATTGTCATGTATGTTGTATTGGTAATGGCGTCAAGAGGTGCTTCTATGGGGGAAAGGGTTTATGAACATTGGTTTGACTACTACATTGTCATGTATGTTGTATTGGTAATGGCGTCAAGAGGTGCTTCTATGAGGGAAAGGGTTTATGAACATTGGTTTGACTACTACATTGTCATGTATGTTGTATTGGTAATGGCGTCAAGAGGTGCTTCTAGGGGAAAGGGTTTATGAACATTGGTTTGACTACTACATTGTCATGTATGTTGTATTGGTAATGGCGTCAAGAGGTGCTTCTATGGGGGAAAGGGTTTATGAACATTGGTTTGACTACTACATTGTCATGTATGTTGTATTGGTAATGGCGTCAAGAGGTGCTTCTATGGGGGAAAGGGTTTATGAACATTGGTTTGACTACTACATTGTCATGTATGTTGTATTGGTAATGGCGTCAAGAGGTGCTTCTATGGGGGAAATGGTTTATGAACATTGGTTTGACTATCACATTGTCAATGTATGTCGTATTGGTAATGGTGTCTAGAGGTGCTTCTATGAGGGAAATGGTTTATGAACATTGGTTTGACTATCACATTGTCAATGTATGTCGTATTGGTAATGGTGTCAAGAGGTGCTTCTATGAGGGAAATGGTTTATGAACATTGGTTTGACTATCACATTGTCAATGTATGTCGTATTGGTAATGGTGTCAAGAGGTGCTTCTATGAGGGAAAGGGTTTATGAACATTGGTTTGACTACTACATTGTCATGTATGTTGTATTGGTAATGGTGTCGAGAGGTGCTTCTATGAGGGAAAGGGTTTATGAACATTGGTTTGACTACTACATTGTCATGTATGTTGTATTGGTAATGGTGTCGAGAGGTGCTTCTATGAGGGAAAGGGTTTATGAACATTGGTTTGACTACTACATTGTCATGTATGTTGTATTGGTAATGGTGTCGAGAGGTGCTTCTATGAGGGAAAGGGTTTATGAACATTGGTTTGACTACTACATTGTCATGTATGTCGTATTGGTAATGGTGTCGAGAGGTGCTTCTATGAGGGAAAGGGTTTATGAACATTGGTTTGACTACTACATTGTCATGTATGTTGTATTGGTAATGGTGTCGAGAGGTGCTTCTATGAGGGAAAGGGTTTATGAACATTGGTTTGACTACTACATTGTCATGTATGTTGTATTGGTAATGGCGTCAAGAGGTGCTTCTATGAGGGAAAGGGTTTATGAACATTGGTTTGACTACTACATTGTCATGTATGTTGTATTGGTAATGGCGTCAAGAGGTGCTTCTATGAGGGAAAGGGTTTATGAACATTGGTTTGACTACTACATTGTCATGTATGTTGTATTGGTAATGGCGTCAAGAGGTGCTTCTATGGAACTGGAACTAAATGTGTTTTAAATGGTATTGATAATTACGTTTTAGAAAAGAAAGCACTCTGACACTGAAAATGTCTTCAACCTGCATAAGGCCTGATGTCCATTTTATCAACCCGGATCATGCTAAAATCAACATCAGGATAAATTGTGTGTGTTTTACGTTTATTTATCGTCGCTACCAGTTGCCCATATGAGCAATGCCTCCTGAAGATATTAGTCAGTTTAGATTTTGGAGGGTAGTGTAATGATACAGACAGAGACCCATTCCAGAGTCTCCTCTGGTTCTTTTACGTGCAGGGCATAAAGCACAGACACAAGACCTCGGTTTAGCATCCCATCTGAAAGGGGATTGTACCACTGGAGTTCCAGTCCAATATGCTAACCACTGGACTACAGATCCATCTGTACCACTAATGTGTGTGTGTATATGTGTGTGTGTTTTACGTTTATTTATCGTCGCTACCGGTTGCCCATATGAGCGACACCTCCTGAAGAGATTAGTCATTTTAGATTTTTGGAGGAGTCTCCTCTGGTTCTTTTACATGCAGGGCATAAAGCACAGACACGAGACCTCGGTTTAGCATCCCATCTGAAAGACTGTTAATTTTATTAGGGTCAGACGGGGGATAGAACCTGCGATACCTGGATTACCAGTCCAGCGTGTTACCACTGGACTACCGATCCGTCTGTATTCAGGATCAACGTTGGGGTTAGTCTTTTTATAGGCGGATATGGATGGTACCCGCCTGAGATCCCTGTTCACTGATGAGTATGTAGCTGCAGCTATATCAGCAAGGGTCGGCTCCGTGTTGTATTGGATGTTTTGTTTTTTTTCAGACAAGCAACAAGGAATGAGAATATGTCGATACATAACTTTGTGATGTGGAATAGCCTAGGTAAGTATTCCTGTCTGCGCAACGGTTTCTTAGGGTTCTTTGGTCACTCGGTCACTCACTATTACTCGTTTGAGCCCAAATGGCTTCCCGAAGGTCAATGG
Source organism: Archivesica marissinica (assembly GCA_014843695.1). Taxonomy (NCBI): domain Eukaryota; kingdom Metazoa; phylum Mollusca; class Bivalvia; order Venerida; family Vesicomyidae; genus Archivesica; species Archivesica marissinica. The sequence goes on from CM026391.1 coordinate 66,794,363, forward strand.
GTCTGCCTGGCCACTCATCACTGCAGGTTTGTCTTGTAGGAGGTTGGTGGTTCTGCCTGGCCACTCACCACTGCAGGTTTGTCTTGTAGCAGGTTGGTGGTTCTGCCTGGCCACTCACCACTGCAGGTTTGTCTTGTAGGAGGTTGGTGGTTCTGCCTGGCCACTCATCACTGCAGGTTTGTCTTGTAGGAGGTCGGTGGTTCTGCCTGGCCACTCATCACTGCAGGTTTGTCTTGTAGGAGGTTGGTGGTTCTGCCTGGCCACTCATCACTGCAGGTTTGTCTTGTAGGAGGTCGGTGGTTCTGCCTGGCCACTCATCACTACAGGTTTGAGGCCTACTGACATGGTTAATGGTTGGTCATTCTACCTGGTCAATCATCAGTGTAGATTTAGTCTGGCTACTCAGCACTGCAGGTTTGGGATTAAAAGGTCTTGTAGTGCTGGTATCCATAATTGTCTAGTTTGGAATTGAATGTATAGTGTAGCTGATATGTAAAATGATGTGCACTTTTGGAGGGAAGCGTATTTTTTTGCATATGGTTGGCCAATGTGATGCAGATGCAGGTAAAACTGACAGGCAGCACTTTTCACCACATGTCCCTCTTTTTTGAGTGTCCCTTTACATAGCCCCATACCACCATACAAAACAACAGCTGAAAGGGATTTAGCATATGACTGAAGCATGGCTATGCTGCTTTTACCAGATAATTTGCTTCCTATATTGTGAAAATGGGGTATGAATATTTCTATGAGTATTATGATACTTTGTGTATATTATTTTGATATGCATAATTAGGGCTCGAAGATAAAAGCATTAAGATATTGACTGTGCTCTCCATTATTATTGGCATGTACAAAGACACGGATCATGAAATTAACTTCCAACTACTAGTATTAGACCTGCAATGCAATACAAATCATAACATAGTACATGTGTATATAACTATTAAAAACAAATATGTAAATTTACTGCACTGGAAATAAGTGAATGGGGAACACCTAGTTTCGATATATCGCAGATTTAATCACTCACAACGAAATAAAGAATCCTGCAATGTAGCAATGTATTACTAGCTAATATCACATTGTCCTGCACATTTACACAACTGAGTGCATGGCAGTCTAGCCTTAATACATTTATTTATATCTTGTACATCTAACCATTGCATTGACATCGGTTGAGTTTTCTGCATACTTTGCTCGCTTCTGGCAATGCAGACCACAGGGGAGCCCATTCATTTCCATCATTTTTCCAACCCCAATTGGATGGAAGTGGAAGTTCCTGGTTAACTATCAATGTTTGACCCCACACATGACCCCCTTGGTATGCAACCATTTTAGTATGTTCAGTGAGTGCTGCCTTAGTTGGAGGTATGTTGTCTCTGTCCTTGTGTAAAGAGTTATAATCTTGCTTTGTTAACTTCCACTAAGACACAAGTGCGCTTGTACATAAGGATTGTAAATCTCTCAATAACACAGAGCTACTCCTCTTTTAACTCTGCTGGGCACTGGGATAAGCGCTGAAAGACTTGTGCAATTTCTGGAATCACTCTCCAGGTCTCCCATGCTGTGTTCTTTCCACTACCTTTAAAAGATGAGCATGTATCACAACCTATGGATGCATGGAAGAATGTCAGTGCGAAGTGGACCCAATGTGGCTGCTATTTGATGTGTTGCTATAAAGCGCATGTGACGCCCATGGTCAAACTGTACCCATATAGAACAGTCCTGCAGGACAGCAGATGTTGCTATTGCTAACACAACAACATCTGTGTATGTGGCTACCACTACAATTCTTCGTTTGCCACTACTGTAAGCATGCTTGCAGTGTAGCAGCAGTCTGGTATCTGGCTCTTCATGGTTGCAGGGTTCTAATCCACAGAAAGTGAATCATTGTTATTAACAACAGCTTCATCATCTACAGTTATGATAAGCATCTTGCCCTCAAGAGGTAGGCGTGCATTTGACAGCTCATTAGCAAGGTAATGGAAAATAGATGTTTTGTTGCAGTTAACCCTTAGAAAAGACTGCCAGTTACATGGTAGTTCTGTGTCCCCTTGTACTCTCAACGGTTCCCCACCTCCACGAGTTGATATGGTGTGTGCCTTTAAACTTTCATCACTGTATATATCCCATAATACATCACATCTGTCACAAGCGTTCATTCTTCTGAGAATGATTGGAACAAACACATTGTGAGCATAATCATTGAAGGTGTTTGGTCTCTCGTTGCCTGACTTCGGTTCCAAATCTAAGGCAGCTCCATCGATAATTTTAACTTGAACATTACTGGGTGATATCAATTGGGTATCTACCATAGATTCCAGCTGTGTAACAATATCAGATATACCTTCTGCTCCTCTCATTACCCCATTATCTGCCCATGAATCGGGCCATGCATGGTTTTCGTGAGTGAAAATTGTTTCCATATCACCCTCTCGATTCTGGCAAGATACGTACATACTGTGACAAACATCCAGGCAACTATGCCTCTCAATGTCTCAATATACAGAGGGTAGTAGCCTTTTCGTTGGGCTTTCAGAAGCATCATCAGTAGTCTCTCAAGCTTGATCACTGTCTGTCAGTAAGCAAACTGTGGGTGTGCTTTTGACTGTCCAGTTATTCATTTCCAATGGGCTATACTTATTCTTCTGGTATTGGTCATAAGCTTGTCGTTGTAAAATACAAATAGCAGCAAATAGGACGTGATGAGCCCACTGCCCTCTTGCTGTATTAGAACCTCTAGGCCAATGGCTCTGCCCTCTGTTGTTACCCCAGCAGTGGCCATAACATATGTCCAACCACTTTCTTCTAACCATTTTCCAATTGCAACATTGAAGGTCGTCTCAATATGAAGGCCGCCCATCATAATCACAAACTTTGTTTCACGATACGCATCAGGCCAGGTCCATTGCATTTTCTTTATCAATGTATAAAGACCAACGTCCACAACTACGGGGATTTGGCCTTGGTTTAGGTGTAACATCACGACATAAGAATGTGCGGTTTCTTTAAAAAGAGAGGTAATAGTTGAACTATGGCAGACGGGCGATGTTCCTCAGTTTGTTTGTCTGCATGAAATCCCGACCAAGATATATAGTCAGTTTGGTCGAGCTTTTCCATATGTACCAACTCAGATATTCTATCTATTCATCCTACCTCTTTAGAACCTGTCTCCAGATGTGCAACTTGTACATTAACACTTAGAACACCAGGGTGTTGTGGAGTGTCATTAACACTTAGAACACCAGGGTGTTGTGGAGTGTCATTAACACTTAGAACACCAGGGTGTTGTGAAGTGTCATTGGATAAGTGGATTGGGGGATATCAGTGTAATCCATTTGTAATTCAGCAAGTCTTCTCTGATGTGGAACAGTAGCACTTACCTCTAGGATAACCCTCTCTTTAGTTTATACAAATTTATTTAGCTCGATTGCGAAACAAGTTCTTACAACTTATATTAATCACTCTCGAGACCTCATTCCTGATGGAATCCATCGCCACGAGGGAGAGAGAAGAGGCAACGTGGAATTTAAATGCCTTGCCTAAGGGCACAATCGTAATGGCTCCAGCGGGGCTCGAACTCCGGACCTTTCGCACCTGAAGCACTCCAAAGCATTACTATCACAGAAGAAACACACCTTCGAATCATCTTTCTCTCTATCTGTACTTATCCTAAGTTTCTTCTTGACAGGCGTTAATATAGAGCTAGGAGGTTCGGCCTTGGCATTTCTCTCTTTAGCTCTTGTAATACCTATGTTACTATATGAAGCTTTGCAATTAGCATGCCATTTCGCGTTGTTCTCTATCAAAGTCTCAGCAATCCCAGATGAATCCTCTCTCTCTGTAGGAGGTTCTGCCTTGGCATTTCTCTCTTTAACTCTTGTAATACCTCTGTTACTATATGAAGTTTTGCAATTAGCATGCCATTTCGCGTTGTTCTTTATCATCAAAGTCGCAGCATTTCCAGATCCATCATTAACACGTTCTGTGAGCTCTCTGTCAAAGGGCAATGCACACAGCTTATGAAGTATTTGAATGTTATTAGCTAGGGAAATATATCCCATATTCTCCGTTTGTTCCTCTGTAAATGACTGGATTTTGTAGATGGTTCCCATCATCTGTCTGACACAAGACACAATCCTTTAATGTCTCCTAATGGTTTATTTTAACATTTAATGGAATAACCATAGTCACAATGTAGCCTGATTCAAAATAGAAAATCACCATAAGTGAACAAAATTTAGAGAAAATGGAATATTCATTATATAAGCACAACACAACAACAAACAATGACCCAATTATGGCCCAATCGGGCTTCAAATTGGCTGAAATTGATGTTCTGCCTACTCCAGAACACTAATCAAGTTGACATCTGCTGAAAGATAAAAATAGCAACGCATATGTTCCTATGTGATTAAAGGAAAAACAAATAAAAATATCGACAATTTCTAATTTTTATTTCTGAGTATTGGAGACCCCTTAAAGACACGCCGAAATATCAATGGGCGAGTGTCAGAAACTACTGCCTGTCAGAATTTTCATAAACTACATCACTTTAGCTAGCTTTGTGCAAAAAATCAGACTTCCCTCCAAAAGTGAACATGTTGTCCATTTAGTTGCACCTATCAGCTCCACTAGTAGATATATAAGCACAATTAAAGTGTGGAGTCTCTGTGCTATACAGTGTTTATATCTTAGCTGAGAGTTGTGAGTACAAGCCCCACTAGAGTCTCCGTGCTACAGTAGATATTGTATGTGGCTTGTAACCGATGTGTTGTGAGTACATGCCCCATTAGAGTCTCCGTGCTACAGTAGATATTGTATGTGCCTTGTAACTGATTGGTTGTGAGTACAAGCCCCACTAGAGCCTCCGTGCTACAGTAGATATTGTATGTGGCTTGTAACCGATGGGTTGTGAGTACATGCCCCACTAGAGTCTCCGTGCTACAGTAGATATTGTTTGTGGCTTGTAACCGGTGGGTTGTGAGTACAAGCCCCACTAGAGCCTCCGTGCTACAGTAGATATTGTATGTGGCTTGTATCTGATTGGTTGTGAGTACATGCCCCACTAGAGCCTCCGTGCTACAGTAGATATTGTATGTGCCTTGTATCTGATTGGTTGTGAGTACATGCCCCACTAGAGCCTCCGTGCTACAGTAGATATTGTATGTGGCTTGTAGCCGATTGGTTGTGAGTACAAGCCCCACTAGAGCCTCCGTGCTACAGTAGATATTGTATGTGGCTTGTAACCGATGGATTGTGAGTACATGTCCCATTAGAGCTTCCATGGTATAACGGATACCGTGTTTGCCTGAGGGACTGTGAGGGCAGGTCCCACCACAACCATCGTGTCCTTAAGTAAGACACTTAAAATCCACATCATGAAATACAGTTAAAGCCAAACCCAGCAAACATTGTGTAAGACGTGATAGCGCAGTTGTGGCACGTTCGCTTCAGGTGCGAAAAAGGTCCTGAGTTCAAGCCCAGCTGAAGCTGTTGACGCTTGTGTCATTAAAGGCAAAGCATTTAAATTCCACGTTGCCTGTTCTCTCTCCCTCGTGGCGATGGATTCCATCAGGAATGAGGTGTCATGAGTGATTAATATAAGTTTGTAGGAGGTTGTTTCGCAATCAAGCTCAAATTTATTTGTATAAACTAAGCAAACATACTTTATTGCAGGTCTGTGGCACTGTACAGTGTTGTTCTTTGGTGCCATCTTTCTGATGGGGGAGGAGATTTCATTATATTCAGATGGAAAGGTGAGTGTTCATTTATATAATAGATAGTCAGTAAGATTGGTCTTCCGACCAGGTGGCCACCCACGCTCCTGAAGCAGCTCTCAGATTAAAAACTTTAAACTTCATGTATTTTACAACGATTGTGAAACAAGCTTTAACAACTTATATTTATCACTCTCATTGGCGCAGATGAAAACGTATATGTGGTCGTTTGAGTGGGAGGTACCATCTCACATACTTCCCAGTGACCACCGTACCATCTCACATACTTCCCAGCGACCACCGCACCATCTCACATACTTCCCAGCGACCACCATACCATCTCACATACTTCCCAGCGACCACCGTACCATCTCACATCCTTCCTAGCGACCACCGTACCATCTCACATACTTCCCAGCAACCACCGTACCATCTCACATACTTCCCAGCGACCACCGTACCATCTCACATACTTCCTGGCCCGAGGATCGAACCCCGGGTTGCATTGGTGAGAAGCGAGCGCACTAACCACTGCGCTAATCGGACAGCCTTATGTCCTGTTTAAACATACCATATACATGTATGCTTCGATGGATGTGCTGCTATGCTTCATATTATAACCAAGCCCCGAGGTTATAAAACTTTTCTCAGATCTCAAACTCAAGCTCAAATGATCTGATTGGTTGATTCTGAGTGTTACTGTCAGCTGAACCAATCATGCGCTTGAGACTGAGTTTTGAGATTGGAGAACAGTTTTATAACCAGGCCAAATCACTTTTATCATATAGTAATGTGTTAGTGCCTATACTATAACGGTGCGATAGATTTATGTAGCCCCCCCCCCCATGTTATAATTTCGAACATAAATTGTGTTGAAAAATTGGATATTTGGACATTATTAATAATTTTATACACAAACCTGATATATTACATATTTTTCTCAAAATATGTATATAACCGTCATCGCTTGTGTTTTTGCGATAAACATTGTAAAAATGTTTTTGCCAATATAATATCGTGAATCTTTTAATCAGAATGAACAATTTTGTTTAGTGGAGAAACTAACAAATTAAATTGTATGCAGTACTCTATTATTACATTGTGTGTGTGTTTTACGTTTATTTATCGTCGCTACCGGTTGCCCATATGAGCGACACCTCCTGAAGAGATTAGTCATTTTAGATTTTGGGGATAGTGCAATGATACAGACAGAGACCCATTCCAGAATCTCCTCTGGTTCTTTTACGTGCACGATGTAAAGCACCGACACGAGACAAATGTTTAAAGTACCATCTGAAAGACTGTTAATGTTATTATGGTCAGACGGGGTTTCGAACCTGCGATCCTATGGAATGGGTCTCTGTCTGTATCATGCACTATCCTCCAATATCTAAAATGACTAATCTCTTCAGGAGTCGTCGCTCATATGGGTAACCCCGGTAGCGACGATAAATAAATGTAAAAACACGCACAGACCCCCAGTTGATCCGAGCAGTGGTGAGGAGCAATAGGTTTGACGGCTAACAGATTTCTGTATTTTTATACCTTTGCAGATGATTGGAAACTGGACATTGGGTTCCATTGTATACTTTGGGATCATATTTACTGTTTCTTTAAAGGTATGTAGTACTTATATAGAACAGAACAGAACAGAACATATTGTTTATTAGACTTCAGCATTACATAGCTCATCATCATAATAATACATATACAATTTGCATGCAATGAAAAATAATAGTCATAAATATATGACGAGTGTTAGACTGATGGTAGATATACATGTTGATTAAAATGTTTCCAATGTGAGAGTGTTAGACTGATGGTAGATATACATGTTGATTAAAATGTTTCCAATGTGAGAGTGTTAGACTGATGGTAGATATACATGTAGATTAAAATGTTTCCAATGTGAGAGTGTTAGACTGATGGTAGATATACATGTTGATTAAAATGTTTCCAATGTGAGAGTGTTATGAGAGATACTAGATAGGAATTATCTCAGCATCTCTATTTTAATTAGATTTTATGTAGAGCAAATTAAATTGAAATTATCAAATGGTGTTATAGATCTGATGGTGTACTTGGCACAGTGTGTTAGGTAGCTGTATAAAATGTTTGATGGCTCACATGTAGAAGTAGTCACAGAATACAAATTTTTAGGTGTTATCTTTGATAAAAAACTCTCATTCATTCCTCATATTAATAATTTAAAAAAGAAATGTCAAAAAGCTCTAAATATTTTAAAGGTTGTGGCACATTCCGATTGGGGAGCTGATAGAAAGGTCCTTCTACGGCTCTATCGGTCATTGGTTCGCTCTAAGCTGGATTATGGTTCGATAATTTACGGATCTGCACGAAAATCGTACCTGAAAATACTTGATCCTATACATAATCACGGTCTACGATTAGTCCTTGGAGCTTTCAGAACTTCCCCTGTTAAAAGTCTTTATGCTGAAGCAAATGAACCCTCTCTGTATGCTAGACGACAGAAGCTAGCTCTTCAATACCTACTGAAACTCAAGTCAAATCCTCTAAACCCAGCTCACAAAGTGGTCTTTCAACCCCAATTTAAAGTGCAGTTTCAAAGAAAACCGAGAGCTATTGCCCCACTAGGTATACGTATGGAACAATGTCTAGATGACCTACATATTGACATGAAATCTATTGCACAGTATAAAATCCCAGATTCTCCTCCTTGGACCCTTAAATCTGCCGAGTTTCGCTTTGATCTCACTTCTGATAAAAAGTCTATTACAGACAGGAGCCAGTTTCAAACAAAATATCATGAAATCAGGGAATTTTATTCTGACTTCAAAGCCATATACACAGATGGTTCAAAAGCTGGTGACACTGTTGCGTCAGCAGCAATCTTTGGGAATAAAAATCGGAAATGTAGACTTCCAAACAAGTCCTCAATTTTCTCTGCCGAACTGAAGGCCATAGATCTCGCTCTAGATCTTGCAGTGGAATCACACTATGTTCAATATATCATTTTCTCTGATTCCTTGTCTGTTTTACAGGCTTTGTATTATGAAAAGTTTGAAAATCCTATTGTTTGTACTTTGCTTGAAAGGATTTCTTCCCTTTCAGAAATAAATACATTTGTGTTCTGCTGGCTTCCGAGTCATATGGGAATAAAAGGAAATGAAATGGCTGATCAGAATGCAAAGCTGGCTTTGTCATTATCCATTTCTAGGATTAAAGTGTGTTATACTGATTTTAAATCTACAATTCTTACCTTAATTCAATCCTCTTGGCAGGCCCAATGGGATGGTGAAATTTTTAACAAACTTCATTCGGTCAAACCAACACTTGGCGAATGGTGCCCAATTTACAGGCCTATTCGTCGAGAAGAAGTCATTCTTGCCCGTCTCAGGATTGGTCATTCTCGAATATCACATTCATGGCTGTTGTCACGAGATGATGCACCAGAATGTATCCCATGCAATACTCTATACACGGTGGAGCATATCTTAATACACTGTGTTGACCTTCAACCAATCCGGTTGCAGTACTACAATGTGGACAACATTAAAACACTCTTCGACTCTATCAGAGTAGAGTCCATCATATCATTTATCAAGGCAATAGGAATTTATAATAAGCTGTGATATCAATTGTTAATCATGCCTTTGTAGTAATCATTCATTCATATATTACCTGTAATTAATATTACGTCTTTATAACTTCTTAGTATTAATTTTTACATAATGCATACACTTATATAGAATTTTATTTCATACACTCGACAATAAACATAACTTTAATGCGCGCTACATGACCGTAGATGTCGATGCGCCGTAAAACACCATTCATTCATTTATAAAATGTTTAATTTCTTAATTTTTGTTCTTAAACTTACAAAGTATATATATTTACACATATTGTACAGTACATATGTTTATGTTAAATGTGTGTTAAATATAAAGAAAGATGAGAAAGTGTGAGTAGTATGTTTAGTATTATCTTTGTTTGAATAAATGCATGTATCTATTATAGTATATCAATCATGTGTCGTGAAAATTGGTGGGTGTTTATTAGTGTCTGTTTATTGTGTTGTCTCTAATCTTAAAGTTTGTTCAATAAGACCTTTTTATCGGAATTCAATAAAGCAATCAATTTAAACAAATTTGGACGTTGTGAAAAATACTTTGGTATGTAAAGTTTTTTCTAAGTTTTGTCGTAGACTGGACAAATTAATACGAAATGTTACTCGTCTTCTATGTCGTTCAATGGACAAAATTCACATTTACGTTGGCCTCGTTCAATGTTTTTGTGTCTTCCAGACTATAATTTAGCAGTTTATGTGAGGAAAGCCTTAGTTTAGCTATAATGTTTCTGTGACTTACACAATAAATGTATGTAGTTAGATCGTTCGAAATTAGGCTCAAGTTCTTTGTAAAAAGTTAATTGAGAAGACGCGTCTATATTAATTCGCCATTGTGACACGTACTCATCTTGCAGGCGACATTTGAGCACTGGTATAGAAACGTTTATGTTCACAGATTCACGAAATAACCAAACATCAGAAAAACGGGATGTATGCAGTATGTCACGAACTTTGGATGACCAATTCGTTGTATTTGTCTTACTATCTATATCGTGTCTTTGTGTGTATGCAATTGCGCTTAGAATACAGTTTCGTTGTTTAATCCCATACAATTTTAACCAATATTTAGTTATTCTTAATTCTAACACGACCCAGCTAATAACATACATACTTGTAGAGTAAAATCTACCTCGGGTTATTCTGCGATATACCTACCTTGAACTATGCTGCGCGCGCACCGTGTTTTGGCTATTCCATTTATACAATGCGTGTAAAGTTTTATGAATGAAAGTCACATGATGTTTGTAAATACTACCGGGGGAATTCGCGGAAGTGAGCTATTTTTAGAATCAGATAATCTCTTGTCCGTCTTGTTTTTCTGTTAAGTAACGTTTCAGTTACTATTCTGTACTGTACAGTTTTATTTGACAAAATAAATAAAATTATTGATCAGTTACAACTTTTGTTCATTTATGCACTAGATTGATATTTTCAAGGATAACTCCCCATATATAACTCCCTGAATATAGAGACACTGAGTTTCTTGACATTTTTACATTAATAAGACGTTTGCAAAATTGTCTGTGTACTTTTTCAATATTATCAGCTTTCATGAAGCCCCATATTTCGGAACTGTAGTTTAAAATTGAGACTACGTACGTATCGAATAGATTAAACATTATCTGTATTGGTATTTGAAGCCCCGTAGTCATAGCAAATATTGAGTGCGTAGCCCGTAGAGCTTTGCCTGAAAGTGTATTAGTTGTGGGTATGAAAGATCCGCCACTAGACGGAACTACCCAAAGGTAATTAATACTGCTCACTATCTCTATATGTTTACCTTCATATGTCATATGCCTCCGTTGTCGAGTGGTTCAGGTCGCTGACTTGAATACCACTGTAACCTATCATCACTGATGGTCACGGGTTCGAGCCCCGCTCAGGCCATGTCTCATTTATATGAAAAAGTTGGCAGTTTCTTACGGAGGTTGGTGCACCCAAGTACTGGTTAACCACCGCTGGAGTCTGCCCAGGAAAGGTGTTGTTAGGTAAACTGCCTGCCGGTGATATAGCCCAAAATGGTGCTGATGCAGGCGTAAAACCCGAAATATAACATAACATAATTACCTTCATATGTCCAATTATTTTGTTTGCTTAAAACTCCACCCTTTCTAAAAACAACAATTTTGGTTTTTATCAATATTAACCCATTCCTTCATAGAGATTTAGGTTAATAAACTATTATATCTCCATACAAACGACTATCATTCAATGGATAAGTAGTCGCCATATCTATCTCACCTCCATAGATATTACTGGGACTACATGAGATTCTGGCCTTTATTATGAGCATTGGTTTGGCTACTACAACGATAAGCAAACGATAAGTTAAAAAATGGAAAACAGGGACAAAAGTTGTTGCATTAAATAAGAGGTTATTTGTTTGTTTCCGCGTGTTATCGAAACATATTTCGTACATTGCCTCAAACAAACAAATATCCTCTATTTTTTTTCCATTATTTGATATAAAATTTAACCGTTTGACAATTTGCCATCAAAAGACGTGTTACGATTGCGAAACAAGTTATTTCAACTTATATAAATCACTCTCGAGACCTCATTCCTGATGGAATCCATCGCCACGAGGGAGAGAGAAGAGGCAACGTGGAATTTAAATGCCTTGCCTAAGGGCACAATCGTAACGGCTCCAGTGGGGCTCGAACTCCGGACCTATCGCACCTGAAGCGAACGCGCATCCACTGCGCTATCACGACTTCCACGTGTTACTTGTATTTGTGAAATTATTATTCTCGAATTACCTCCCTTTATGGATATTCATTTACAAAATCATGAATAAGTAGCAAAATTGTAGCTTGCTAATGATAATACTAAATTGTCATATGATTTTGACGAAAAACAAAATGTAGTTCGGGGACTTTAAACATTTGTATTTCCGCATAACTTGTTCAGTGTTTACTTAATGTTTTATTGTAGCTATGTTTATCAGTGTTTACTTAATGTTTTATTGTAGCTATGTTTATCAGTGTTTACTTAATGTTTTATTGTAGCTATGTTTATCAGTGTTTACTTAATGTTTTATTGTAGCTATGTTTATCAGTGTTTACTTAATGTTTTATTGTAGCTATGTTTATCAGTGTTTACTTAATGTTTTATTGTAGCTATGTTTATCAGTGTTTACTTAATGTTTTATTGTAGCTATGTTTATCAGTGTTTACTTAATGTTTTATTGTAGCTATGTTTATCAGTGTTTACTTAATGTTTTATTGTAGCTATGTTTATCAGTGTTTACTTAATGTTTTATTGTAGCTATGTTTATCAGTGTTTACTTAATGTTTTATTGTAGCTATGTTTATCAGTGTTTACTTAATGTTTTATTGTAGCTATGTTTATCAGTGTTTACTTAATGTTTTATTGTAGCTATGTTTATCAGTGTTTTTTGTTTTTTGTGTTGTTTTAGCTATGTTTATCAGTGTTTACTTAATGTTTTATTGTAGCTATGTTTATCAGTGTTTACTTAATGTTTTATTGTAGCTATGTTTATCAGTGTTTACTTAATGTTTTATTGTAGCTATGTTTATCAGTGTTTACTTAATGTTTTATTGTAGCTATGTTTATCAGTGTTTACTTAATGTTTTTTGTAGCTATGTTTATCAGTGTTTACTTAATGTTTTATTGTAGCTATGTTTATCAGTGTTTACTTAATGTTTTATTGTAGCTATGTTTATCAGTGTTTACTTAATGTTTTATTGTAGCTATGTTTATCAGTGTTTACTTAATGTTTTATTGTAGCTATGTTTATCAGTGTTTACTTAATGTTTTATTGTAGCTATGTTTATCAGTGTTTACTTAATGTTTTATTGTAGCTATGTTTATCAGTGTTTACTTAATGTTTTATTGTAGCTATGTTTATCAGTGTTTACTTAATGTTTTATTGTAGCTATGTTTATCAGTCTACTATTGGTCGGCCCCGATATGGATCAGTCTGGCATTCTCAGCATTTGCATATTTTGTGGGAACCGCCGTCTACAACTCGATTGTCTGGCCGTAAGTTGTCTTCAATTTTAGTTTAATTGGTTGTTATAGAAATATGACTGTTGTTTATTATTATGTGATGCCTCTGAATGTCTAAGGGAGATAATGGGCACTGAATTACACATGTCTCAGGGTCATTTGAACTGAATTACACAGGTCTAATAGAGATAATTGGCACTGAATTACACAGGTCTAATCCAGCTATTCTGCTGCTGTTTCAATATCCAGCTATTCTGCTGCTGTTTCAATATCCAACTATTCTGTTGCTGTTTCAATATCCAGCTACTCGACTTCTGTTTCAATATCCAGCTACTCTACTGCTGTTTCAATATCCAGCTATTCAGCTGTTGTTTCAATATCCAGCTACTCAGCTTCTGTTTCAATATCCAGCTACTCTTCTGCTGTTTCAATATCCAGCTACTCTACTGCTGTTTCAATATCCAGCTATTCTGCTGCTGTTTCAATATCCAGCTACTCTTCTGCTGTTTCAATATCCAGCTATTCTGCTGCTGTTTCAATATCCAGCTACTCTGCTGCTGTTTCAATATCCAGCTACTCTACTTCTGTTTCAATATCCAGCTACTCAGCTTCTGTTTCAATATAAAGCTACTCGGCTTCTGTTTCAATATCCAGCTACTCTGCTTCTGTTTCAATATCCAGCTACTCAGCTTCTGTTTCAATATCCAGCTACTCTACTGCTGTTTCAATATCCAGCTACTCTACTTCTGTTTCAATATCCAGCTACTCGGCTTCTGTTTCAATATCCAGCTACTCAGCTTCTGTTTCAATATCCAGCTACTCAGCTTCTGTTTCAATATCCAGCTACTCGGCTTCTGTTTCAATATCCAGCTACTCTACTTCTGTTTCAATATCCAGCTACTCAGCTTCTGTTTCAATATCCAGCTACTCTACTGCTGTTTCAATATCCAGCTACTCTACTTCTGTTTCAATATCCAGCTACTCAGCTTCTGTTTCAATATCCAGCTACTCTACTGCTGTTTCAAATCCAGCTACTCTACTTCTGTTTCAATATCCAGCTACTCAGCTTCTGTTTCAATATCCAGCTACTCTACTGCTGTTTCAATATCCAGCTACTCTACTTCTGTTTCAATATCCAGCTACTTGGCTGCTGTTTCAATATCCAGCTACTCTACTTCTGTTTCAATATCCAGCTACTCAGCTTCTGTTTCAATATCCAGCTACTCGACTTCTGTTTCAATATCCAGCTACTCTACTTCTGTTTCAATATCCAGCTACTCAGCTTCTGTTTCAATATCCAGCTACTCTATTTCTGTTTCAATATCCAGCTACTCTACTTCTGTTTCAATATCCAGCTACTCAGCTTCTGTTTCAATATCCAGCTACTCAGCTTCTGTTTCAATATCCAGCTACTCTACTGCTGTTTCAATATCCAGCTACTCTGCTGCTGTTTCAATATTCAGCTACTCTATTTCTGTTTCAATATCCAGCTACTCTACTTCTGTTTCAATATCCAGCTACTCAGCTTCTGTTTCAATATCCAGCTACTCTATTTCTGTTTCAATATCCAGCTACTCGACTTCTGTTTCAATATCCAGCTACTTGGCTTCTGTTTCAATATCCAGCTACTTGGCTTCTGTTTCAATATCCAGCTACTTGGCTTCTGTTTCAATATCCAGCTACTTGGCTACTGTTTCAATATCCAGCTACTCTACTTCTGTTTCAATATCCAGCTACTCTATTTCTGTTTCAATATCCAGCTACTTGGCTTCTGTTTCAATATCCAGCTACTTGGCTTCTGTTTCAATATCCAGCTACTTGGCTTCTGTTTCAATATCCAGCTACTTGGCTTCTGTTTCAATATCCAGCTACTCAGCTTCTGTTTCAATATCCAGCTACTCGACTTCTGTTTCAATATCCAGCTACTCGACTTCTGTTTCAATATCCAGCTTCTTGGCTGGTATCCATTTCGTCTGAATCGACTGAGGCATTTCTGATTAACATGCCTCACTGAAGGACATTCAAGTGGATGAGAAACACAGTAAGAACAGATTGGGTTCAAAGCTTTAGATCTTTTCGGACCAGATGAAAGCGACCTCTTTACGTAACACTGTGTCACAGTCTAAACCATCACTATCGCAACCCGCATTCGATCCTCGGACCAGGAAGTATGTGAAATTGTACAGTGGTCGCCAAATCGTACAGGTGTGTTTTCTCTAGTACTCCTGTTTATGACCACATAATTATCCACGCCTACGAGAGTAATTAATTTATAAGTTGTTACATCTAGTTTCACAATCGTTTTAGAATAAATAAAGTTTATAAGAAACATTCAAACATGACTTAGCATTTTGTCTGTTTACGCAAAGACGGTATTTACTGTGTTTGAATCTGAAATAAATGTTTAGCATGTGATGTCAAACCTGACATCATTTTATCTGTTATATTTATAGTTTTGTGACATCATTTTATCTGTTATATTTATAGTTTTGTGACATCATTTTATCTGTAATATTTATAGTTTTGTGATGTCAGTTACGCCCCCGCTTTCTAAAATTCCAAAAAATAACACCATCTATTTTTGAGCCTTTCAGTTATCTTGGTCGATGTTAGATTTCGAAATAATATTTGTATTTGCGTTATTTATAGTGGAATAAAACATGGTTTGTCGTTCTGAGTGCCGGAATTAACCATTTAACCAGCAGTTAATTCTTACGCGTCAGAGCTCTAAACCATGTTTTTTTATTCACCAATAAATGCATATAACTGAAAGACACATATAAAGACGGATCTGTAGTCCAGTGGTAACACGCTGGACTGGTAATCCAGGGATCGCAGGTTCGATCCCCCGTCTGACCCTAATAAAATTAACAGTCTTTCAGATGGGACGTTAAACCGAGGTCTCGTGTTGGTGCTTTACACTGTGCACGTAAAAGAACCAGAGGAGACTCAGGAATGGGTCTCTGTCATTCAAATATTCGAAAGTGGTTTAAAACAAATTTGTATATGGATGGGACCTAATAGCTAAATGACATTCAAATATTCGAAAGTGGTTTAAAACAAATTTGTATATGGATGGGACCTAATAGCTAAATGACATTCAAATATTCGAAAGTGGTTTAAAACAAATTTGTATATGGATGGGACCTAATAGCTAAATGACATTCAAATATTCGAAAGTGGTTTAAAACAAATTTGTATATGGATGGGACCTAATAGCTAAATGACATTCAAATATTCGAAAGTGGTTTAAAACAAATTTGTATATGGATGGGACCTAATAGCTAAATGACATTCAAATATTCGAAAGTGGTTTAAAACAAATTTGTATATGGATGGGACCTAATAGCTAAATGACATTCAAATATTCGAAAGTGGTTTTTCTAATATTCGATGAATATCAAATCCTAACTTTTTCCAACCTGACCTCTATTCACCGGTGCACGCGTGTATTTTACACCTCATGAAATTGGCTTCTATTAACATGGATTTATTTAATTTAAATTATTTATTTTTGTACGGCTTTTTTTATCTTATATTTTGTATCAATATTTTATATTGGTATTAACCCATTTCATTCTGGATACCGTTCAAACAGTATTTGCAAAGAACATAGAGCCAGATTAACCGCCACGGAATGTTCTGTCTGATCAGGATCTATGTTGTTTGCAAAAGCCTTTAAATATATCCAGAATAAAATGTGTTAAACAACAAACTTATCATATGCTTATTGAGTTAAAGATTGGGAACAGGTGGCCACGTTTTCGCACTTGAGCAAACACCCGAGACTTTATGGATTGAAATAACTAGAATTAACCAATATTAAAACCAAAAAATGAGAATAATTTTTTTTTTTTGTATTCGAATACCGAAATAGAATTTGAATATTCAGTTCTATCCCCAGTATAAAGTAAAGCTGAGGTGCGGGGAACCATAATTACATAATTACTCACAAATATGTACACGTTTATTACAGAGAAATGTTCAGTCAGCGTAGTGATCTACTGTTTGATTGGAACACCATGCTGACCTCTGGAACCATCCTGTTGGCTGAACTCCTGCTCATTGTTCTAGCCCTATTACCCGATATTATTTACCGGGCGTACAAGGACATAAATATGAACATGGCAATCGGGCAGCAACAGCAGGTACGTTGTATATCCGGTAGATGAAACATAGCACCCTGCTGGTTATTTGATTTTGATATAATTTCCCTCAAGCAGATACAGTGATGAAACATGTGTTAGCTCTAAGATTGATGAATATTCTGTGGCATAGCCATGAATATATGTGCAAGCTCAGTGGCACCCCCCCCCCAAAGAATTTGTTAGCGTTAGAACACATCTTGTGAGCTCTGCTGTATTTTCCAAATTATACTGTTTTCAGATTTATTGAGGGATCCAGAATTAATAATAGAAAGGCCGATAAATGCCTTCTTATGAACCCTTTCATAAATATTCACCAAAATTGGTGTGTAGTCCAGTGGTAACACGTTGGACTGGTAATCCAGGGATCGTAGGTTCGATTCCCTGTCTGACCCTAATAAAATTAATAGTCTTTCAGATGGGACTTTAAACCGAGGTCTCGTGCCGGTGCTGTACACCGTGCACATAAAAGAACCAGAGGAGGTTCTGGAATGGATCTCTGTCTGTATCATTGCACTATCCTCCAAAAATCTACAATGACTAATCTGTTTAGGAGTCAGGAGGCGTCGCTCTCATATGGGCAACCGGTAGCGATGATAAATAAACATATAACACACATGTAACATCCTTACATTAACTCAATAGATTTTCATTCTGCTGGGTGAGCAATGTTCTATCTTAGCATCTGCTTGAGGGGAGTTATTTCAACAGCAGTCTATGAGAGACTGCCACAATCATATGTATTCCAGCTAGGATATATGCAGACAGTTGTCAGATTGTTAGGTAAATTGCTTCTTGTAAATAGCTGACTTGCATTAAAAGAAGCCATTTGTAGCAGAATTAGAAATTTGCTTCACTTTTCATTTGATAAAAAAAAGTTTGGGAATATCTACTTCACTTTATGTAACATATCACAGTGCTCAAACAAGTAGTGGTTGATATTATAGTATTGAGTTCATAGAAATATATATTACTTTTAACCCTTTCCCTCATAGAAGCACCTCTTGACGCCATTACCGATACGAGATACATTCTGTAGATACATTCTGTAGATACATTCTTCTGTAGATACACTCTGTAGATACATTCTGTAGATACATTCTTCTGTAGATACACTCTGTAGATACACTCTGTAGATACATTCTGTAGATACACTCTGTAGATACATTCTGTAGATACACTCTGTAGATACACTGTAGATACACTCTGTAGATACATTCTGTAGATACATTCTGTAGATACACTCTGTAGATACATTCTGTAGAAACACTGTAGATACATTCTGTAGATAAATTCTGTAGATACACTCTGTAGATACATTCTGTAGATACACTCTGTAGATACACTCTGTAGATACATTCTGTAGATACACTCTGTAGATACATTCTGTAGATACATTATGTAGATACACTCTGTAGATACATTCTGTAGGTACAGTCTGTAGATACACTCTGTAGATACACTCTGTAGGTACATTCTGTAGGTACACTCTGTAGGTACACTCTGTAGATACACTCTGTAGGTACACTCTGTAGACACACTATGTAGGTACACTCTGTAGATACACTATGTAGATACATTATGTAGATACACTCTGTAGATACATTCTTCTGTAGATACACTCTGTAGATACATTCTGTAGGTACACTCTGTAGATACACTCTGTAGGTACATTCTGTAGGTACACTCTGTAGATACATTCTGTAGGTACACTCTGTAGATACAATCTGTAGGTACACTCTGTAGATACATTATGTAGATACATTCTTCTGTAGATACATTCTGTAGGTACACTCTGTAGATACATTCTGTAGATACATTCTGTAGATACATTCTTCTGTAGATACATTCTGTAGATACACTCTGTAGATACATTCTGTAGATACATTCTGTAGGTACACTCTGTAGATACATTCTGTAGATACACTCTGTAGATACACTCTGTAGATACATTCTGTAGGTACACTCTGTAGGTACACTCTGTAGGTACACTCTGTAGATACACTCTGTAGGTACACTCTGTAGATATACTCTGTAGATACATTCTGTAGATACACTCTGTAGATACATTCTGTAGGTACACTCTATAGATACATTCTGTAGGTACACTCTGTAGATATACTCTGTAGATACATTCTGTAGATACATTCTGTAGATATACTCTGTAGATACATTCTGTAGATACACTCTGTAGATACATTCTGTAGATATACTCTGTAGATACATTCTGTAGATATACTCTGTAGATACACTATGTAGATACATTCTGTAGATACACGCTGTAGATACATTCTGTAGATACACTCTGTAGATACATTCTGTAGATACACTCTGTAGATATACTCTGTAGATACATTCTGTAGATACATTCTGTAGATACACTCTGTAGATACATTCTGTAGATACATTCTGTAGATACACTCTGTAGATACATTCTGTAGATACATTCTGTAGATATACTCTGTAGATACATTCTGTAGATACATTCTGTAGATACACTCTGTAGATACACTCTGTAGATACATTCTGTAGATACACTCTGTAGATATACTCTGTAGATACATTCTGTAGATACACTCTGTAGATACATTCTGTAGATACACGCTGTAGATACATTCTGTAGATACACTCTGTAGATACATTCTGTAGATACACTCTGTAGATATACTCTGTAGATACATTCTGTAGATACATTCTGTAGATACACTCTGTAGATACATTCTGTAGATACATTCTGTAGATACACTCTGTAGATACATTCTGTAGATACATTCTGTAGATACACTCTGTAGATACATTCTGTAGATACATTCTGTAGATACACTCTGTAGATACACTCTGTAGATACATTCTGTAGATACACTCTGTAGATATACTCTGTAGATACATTCTGTAGATACACTCTGTAGATACATTCTGTAGATACACTCTGTAGATACATTCTGTAGATACACTCTGTAGATACATTCTGTAGATACACTCTGTAGATACACTCTGTAGATACATTCTGTAGATACATTCTGTAGATACACTCTGTAGATACATTCTGTAGATACACTCTGTAGATACATTCTGTAGGTACACTCTGTAGATACATTCTGTAGGTACACTCTGTAGATACATTCTGTAGATACACTCTGTAGATACATTCTGTAGGTACACTCTGTAGATACATTATGTAGGTACACTCTGTAGATACATTCTGTAGACACATTCTGTAGATACATTCTGTAGATACACTCTGTAGGTACACTCTGTAGATACATTCTGTAGACACATTCTGTAGATACACTCTGTAGATACATTCTGTAGATACACTCTGTAGATACACTATGTAGGTACATTCTGTAGATACATTCTGTAGATACACTATGTAGATACATTCTGTAGGTACACTCTGTAGATACATTCTGTAGGTACACTCCGTAGATACATTCTGTAGGTACACTCTGTAGATACATTCTGTAGGTACACTCTGTAGATACATTCTGTAGGTACACTCTGTAGGTACATTCTGTAGATACATTCTGTAGGTACACTATGTAGATACATTATGTAGATATACTCTGTAGATACATTCTGTAGATACACTCTGTAGATACATTCTGTAGGTACACTCTATAGATACATTCTGTAGGTACACTCTGTAGATATACTCTGTAGATACATTCTGTAGATATACTCTGTAGATACATTCTGTAGATACATTGTGTTACTTCTGTAGATACATTCTGTAGATACATTCTGTAGATACACTCTGTAGATACACTCTGTAGATACATTCTGTAGATACACTCTGTAGATACATTCTGTAGATACATTCTGTAGATACACTCTGTAGATACACTCTGTAGATACATTCTGTAGATACATTCTGTAGATACATTCTGTAGATACACTCTGTAGATACATTCTGTAGATACATTCTGTAGATACACTCTGTAGATACATTCTGTAGATACATTCTGTAGATACATTCTGTAGATACATTATGTAGGTACACTCTGTAGATACACTATGTAGGTACACTCTGTAGATACACTCTGTAGGTACACTCTGTAGATACACTATGTAGATACATTCTGTAGATACACTCTGTAGATACACTCTGTAAATACATTCTGTAGATACATTCTGTAGGTACACTCTGTAGATACATTCTGTAGATACATTCTGTAGATACATTCTTCTGTAGATACACTCTGTAGGTACACTCTGTAGATACATTCTGTAGATACATTCTTCTGTAGATACATTATGTAGATACATTCTTCTGTAGATACATTATGTAGGTACACTCTGTAGATACATTATGTAGGTACACTCTGTAGATACATTCTGTAGGTACACTCTGTAGATACATTATGTAGATACACTCTGTAGATACATTCTGTAGATACACTCTGTAAATACATTCTGTAGGTACACTCTGTAGATACATTCTGTAGATACACTCTGTAGATACATTCTGTAGGTACACTCTGTAGATACATTCTGTAGGTACACTCTGTAGATACATTCTGTAGATACACTCTGTAGATACATTCTGTAGATACACTCTGTAGATACATTCTGTAGGTACACTCTGTAGATACATTCTGTAGACACATTCTGTAGACACATTCTGTAGATACATTCTGTAGGTACACTCTGTAGATACATTCTGTAGACACATTCTGTAGATACATTCTGTAGATACACTCTGTAGATACATTCTGTAGGTACACTCTGTAGATACATTCTGTAGATTCACTCTGTAGATACATTCTGTAGATACATTCTGTAGATACATTCTGTAGGTACACTCTGTAGGTACATTCTGTAGATACACTCTGTAGATACACTCTGTAGATACATTCTGTAGATACACTCTGTAGATACATTCTGTAGGTACACTCTGTAGATATACTCTGTAGATACATTCTGTAGATACACTCTGTAGATACACTCTGTAGGTACACTCTGTAGATACACTATGTAGATACATTCTGTAGATACACTCTGTAGATACACTCTGTAAATACATTCTGTAGATACATTCTGTAGGTACACTCTGTAGATACATTCTGTAGATACATTCTGTAGATACATTCTTCTGTAGATACACTCTGTAGGTACACTCTGTAGATACATTCTGTAGATACATTCTTCTGTAGATACATTATGTAGATACATTCTTCTGTAGATACATTCTGTAGGTACACTCTGTAGATACATTCTGTAGGTACACTCTGTAGATACATTCTGTAGGTACACTCTGTAGATACATTCTGTAGATACACTCTGTAGATACATTCTGTAGATACACTCTGTAGATACATTCTGTAGGTACACTCTGTAGATACATTCTGTAGGTACACTCTGTAGATACATTCTGTAGGTACACTCTGTAGATACATTCTGTAGATACACTCTGTAGATACATTCTGTAGGTACACTCTGTAGATACATTCTGTAGATACATTCTGTAGACACATTCTGTAGATACATTCTGTAGGTACACTCTGTAGATACATTCTGTAGACACATTCTGTAGATACACTCTGTAGATACATTCTGTAGGTACACTCTGTAGATACATTCTGTAGATTCACTCTGTAGATACATTCTGTAGATACATTCTGTAGACACATTCTGTAGATACATTCTGTAGGTACACTCTGTAGATACATTCTGTAGATACATTCTGTAGATACACTCTGTAGATACATTCTGTAGGTACACTCTGTAGATACATTCTGTAGATTCACTCTGTAGATACATTCTGTAGATACATTCTGTAGATACATTCTGTAGGTACACTCTGTAGGTACATTCTGTAGATACACTCTGTAGATACACTCTGTAGATACACTCTGTAGATACACTCTGTAGATACATTCTGTAGGTACACTCTGTAGATATACTCTGTAGATACATTCTGTAGATACATTCTGTAGGTACACTCTGTAGATATACTCTGTAGATACATTCTGTAGATATACTCTGTAGATACATTCTGTAGGTACACTCTATAGATACATTTTGTAGGTACACTCTGTAGATATACTCTGTAGATACATTCTGTAGGTACACTCTATAGATACATTCTGTAGGTACACTCTGTAGATATACTCTGTAGATACATTCTGTAGATACATTCTGTAGATATACTCTGTAGATACATTCTGTAGATACACTCTGTAGATACATTCTGTAGATACACTCTGTAGATATACTCTGTAGATACATTCTGTAGATACATTCTGTAGGTACACTCTGTAGATACATTCTGTAGATACATTCTGTAGATACATTCTGTAGATACATTCTGTAGATACATTCTGTAGGTACACTCTGTAGATATACTCTGTAGATACATTCTGTAGATATACTGTGTAGATACATTCTGTAGATACATTCTGTAGATATACTCTGTAGATACACTATGTAGATACATTCTGTAGATACACGCTGTAGATACATTCTGTAGATACACTCTGTAGATACACTCTGTAGATATACTCTGTAGATACATTCTGTAGATACATTCTGTAGATACATTCTGTAGATACACTCTGTAGATACATTCTGTAGATACATTCTGTAGATACACTCTGTAGATACACTCTGTAGATACATTCTGTAGATACATTCTGTAGATACATTATGTAGGTACACTCTGTAGATACACTATGTAGGTACACTCTGTAGATACACTCTGTAGGTACACTCTGTAGATACACTATGTAGATACATTCTGTAGATACACTCTGTAGATACACTCTGTAAATACATTCTGTAGATACATTCTGTAGGTACACTCTGTAGGTACACTCTGTAGATACATTATGTAGATACATTCTTCTGTAGATACATTATGTAGATACATTCTTCTGTAGATACATTCTGTAGGTACACTCTGTAGATACATTCTGTAGGTACACTCTGTAGATACATTCTGTAGGTACACTCTGTAGATACATTCTGTAGATACACTCTGTAGATACATTCTGTAGATACACTCTGTAGATACATTCTGTAGATACATTCTGTAGATACATTCTGTAGATACACTCTGTAGATACATTCTGTAGATACATTCTGTAGATACATCTGTAGATACATCTGATTTTGTAGTACCTGTAGAAATTCTGTAGATACATTCTGTAGATACATTCTGTAGATACACTCTGTAGATACACTCTGTAGATACATTCTGTAGATACACTCTGTAGATACATTCTGTAGATACACTCTGTAGATACATTCTGTAGATACATTCTGTAGATACATTCTGTAGATACACTCTGTAGATACTCTGTAGATACATTCTGTAGATACATTCTGTGTTTGTAGATACACTCTGTAGATACATTCTGTAGATACATTCTGTAGATACATTCTGTAGATACACTCTGTAGATACATTCTGTAGGTACACTCTGTAGATACACTCTGTAGATACACTCTGTAGATACATTCTGTAGATACACTCTGTAGATACATTCTGTAGATACACTCTGTAGATACATTCTGTAGATACACTCTGTAGATACATTCTGTAGATATACTCTGTAGATACATTCTGTAGATATACTCTGTAGATACATTCTGTAGATACATTCTGTAGGTACACTCTGTAGATACATTTTGTAGGTACACTCTGTAGATACATTCTGTAGATACATTCTGTAGATACACTCTGTAGATACATTCTGTAGATACATTCTGTAGATACATTCTGTAGGTACACTCTGTAGATACATTCTGTAGATACTTCTTCTGTAGATACATTCTGTAGATACACTCTGTAGATACATTCTGTAGATACACTCTGTAGATACATTCTTTGTAGTACACTTGTAGATACATTCTGTAGGTACACTCTGTAGATACATTCTGTAGATACATTCTGTAGATACATTCTTCTGTAGATACATTCTGTAGGTACACTCTGTAGATACATTCTGTAGGTACACTCTGTAGATACATTCTGTAGATACACTCTGTAGATACATTCTGTAGGTACACTCTGTAGATACATATGTAGGTACACTCTGTAGATACATTCTGTAGACACATTCTGTAGATACATTCTGTAGATACACTCTGTAGGTACACTCTGTAGATACATTCTGTAGATACATTCTGTAGATACACTCTGTAGATACATTCTGTAGATACACTCTGTAGATACACTCTGTAGATACATTCTGTAGATACATTCTGTAGATACACTTGTAGATACATTCTGTAGGTACACTCTGTAGATATATTCTGTAGGTACACTCTGTAGATACATTCTGTAGGTACACTCTGTAGATACATTCTGTAGATACACTCTGTAGATACATTCTGTAGATACATTCTGTAGATATACTCTGTAGATACATTCTGTAGATACACTCTGTAGATACATTCTGTAGATACATTCTGTAGATACATCTGTAGATACATTCTGTAGGTACATCTGTAGTAATCTGTAGTAACTTGTAGATAATTCTGTAGATACTCTGTAGATATACTCTGTAGATACATTCTGTAGATACACTCTGTAGATACATTCTGTAGATACACTCTGTAGATATACTCTGTAGATACATTCTGTAGATACATTGTGTTTGTGTTTCTGTAGGTACACTCTGTAGATATACTCTGTAGATACATTCTGTAGATATACTGTGTAGATACATTCTGTAGATACATTCTGTAGATACTCTGTGTATTCTGTAGATACATTCTGTAGATACATCTGTAGATACATTCTGTAGATACATTCTGTAGATACACTCTGTAGATACATTCTGTAGATACATTCTGTAGATACATTATGTAGGTACACTCTGTAGATACACTATGTAGGTACACTCTGTAGATACACTCTGTAGGTACACTCTGTAGATACACTATGTAGATACATTCTGTAGATACACTCTGTAGATACACTCTGTAAATACATTCTGTAGATACATTCTGTAGGTACACTCTGTAGATACATTCTGTAGATACATTCTGTAGATACATTCTTCTGTAGATACACTCTGTAGGTACACTCTGTAGATACATTCTGTAGATACATTCTTCTGTAGATACATTATGTAGATACATTCTTCTGTAGATACATTATGTAGGTACACTCTGTAGATACATTCTGTAGGTACACTCTGTAGATACATTCTGTAGGTACACTCTGTAGATACATTCTGTAGATACACTCTGTAGATACATTCTGTAGATACACTCTGTAAATACATTCTGTAGGTACACTCTGTAGATACATTCTGTAGATACACTCTGTAGATACATTCTGTAGGTACACTCTGTAGATACATTCTGTAGGTACACTCTGTAGATACATTCTGTAGATACACTCTGTAGATACATTCTGTAGGTACACTCTGTAGATACATTCTGTAGATACATTCTGTAGATACATTCTGTAGGTACATTCTGTAGATACATTCTGTAGATACATTCTGTAGATACATTCTGTAGATACATTCTGTAGATACACTCTGTAGATACATTCTGTAGGTACACTCTGTAGATACATTCTGTAGATTCACTCTGTAGATACATTCTGTAGATACATTCTGTAGATACATTCTGTAGGTACACTCTGTAGGTACATTCTGTAGATACACTCTGTAGATACACTCTGTAGATACATTCTGTAGATACACTCTGTAGATACATTCTGTAGGTACACTCTGTAGATATACTCTGTAGATACATTCTGTAGATACACTCTGTAGATACACTCTGTAGGTACACTCTGTAGATACACTATGTAGATACATTCTGTAGATACACTCTGTAGATACACTCTGTAAATACATTCTGTAGATACATTCTGTAGGTACACTCTGTAGATACATTCTGTAGATACATTCTGTAGATACATTCTTCTGTAGATACACTATGTAGGTACACTCTGTAGATACATTCTGTAGATACATTCTTCTGTAGATACATTATGTAGATACATTCTTCTGTAGATACATTCTGTAGGTACACTCTGTAGATACATTCTGTAGGTACACTCTGTAGATACATTCTGTAGGTACACTCTGTAGATACATTCTGTAGATACACTCTGTAGATACATTCTGTAGATACACTCTGTAAATACATTATGTAGGTACACTCTGTAGATACATTCTGTAGATACACTCTGTAGATACATTCTGTAGGTACACTCTGTAGATACATTCTGTAGATACACTCTGTAGATACATTCTGTAGATACACTCTGTAGATACATTCTGTAGATACACTCTGTAGATACATTCTGTAGGTACACTCTGTAGATACATTCTGTAGATACACTCTGTAGATACATTCTGTAGGTACACTCTGTAGATACATTCTGTAGATACACTCTGTAGATACATTCTGTAGGTACACTCTGTAGATACATTCTGTAGATACACTCTGTAGATACATTCTGTAGGTACACTCTGTAGATACATTCTGTAGATACACTCTGTAGATACATTCTGTAGGTACACTCTGTAGATACATTCTGTAGATACACTCTGTAGATACATTCTGTAGGTACACTCTGTAGATACATTCTGTAGATACACTCTGTAGATACATTCTGTAGATACACTCTGTAGATACATTCTGTAGATACACTCTGTAGATACATTCTGTAGGTACACTCTGTAGATACATTCTGTAGATACATTCTGTAGATACATTCTGTAGATACATTCTGTAGGTACACTCTGTAGATACATTCTGTAGATACATTCTGTAGATACATTCTGTAGATACACTCTGTAGATACATTCTGTAGATACATTCTGTAGATACACTCTGTAGTATACTCTGTAGATACATTCTGTAGATACACTCTGTAGATACATTCTGTAGGTACACTCTGTAGATACATTCTGTAGATACATTCTGTAGATACATTCTGTAGATACATTCTGTAGGTACACTCTGTAGATATACTCTGTAGATACATTCTGTAGATACATTCTGTAGATATACTCTGTAGATACATTCTGTAGATACACTCTGTAGATACATTCTGTAGATACACTCTGTAGATATACTCTGTAGATACATTCTGTAGATACATTCTGTAGGTACACTCTGTAGATACATTCTGTAGATACATTCTGTAGATACATTCTGTAGATACATTCTGTAGATACATTCTGTAGGTACACTCTGTAGATATACTCTGTAGATACATTCTGTAGATATACTGTGTAGATACATTCTGTAGATACATTCTGTAGATATACTCTGTAGATACACTATGTAGATACATTCTGTAGATACACGCTGTAGATACATTCTGTAGATACACTCTGTAGATACACTCTGTAGATATACTCTGTAGATACATTCTGTAGATACATTCTGTAGATACACTCTGTAGATACATTCTGTAGATACATTCTGTAGATACACTCTGTAGATACACTCTGTAGATACATTCTGTAGATACATTCTGTAGATACATTATGTAGGTACACTCTGTAGATACACTATGTAGGTACACTCTGTAGATACACTCTGTAGGTACACTCTGTAGATACACTATGTAGATACATTCTGTAGATACACTCTGTAGATACACTCTGTAAATACATTCTGTAGATACATTCTGTAGGTACACTCTGTAGGTACACTCTGTAGATACATTATGTAGATACATTCTTCTGTAGATACATTCTGTAGGTACACTCTGTAGATACATTCTGTAGGTACACTCTGTAGATACATTCTGTAGATACACTCTGTAGATACATTCTGTAGGTACACTCTGTAGATACATTCTGTAGATACATTTCTCTGTAGATACATTCTGTAGGTACACTCTGTAGATACATTCTGTAGATACACTCTGTAGATACATTCTGTAGATACACTCTGTAAATACATTCTGTAGGTACACTCTGTAGATACATTCTGTAGATACACTCTGTAGATACATTCTGTAGGTACACTCTGTAGATACATTCTGTAGATACACTCTGTAGATACATTCTGTAGGTACACTCTGTAGATACATTCTGTAGATACATTCTGTAGACACATTCTGTAGATACATTCTGTAGGTACACTCTGTAGATACATTCTGTAGTACATTCTGTAGATACATTCTGTAGATACATTCTGTAGATACATTCTGTAGGTACACTCTGTAGATACATTCTGTAGATACACTCTGTAGATACATTCTGTAGATACATTCTGTAGATACATTCTGTAGGTACACTCTGTAGGTACATTCTGTAGATACACTTTGTAGATACACTCTGTAGATACATTCTGTAGATACACTCTGTAGATACATTCTGTAGGTACACTCTGTAGATACATTCTGTAGATACATTCTGTAGATACACTCTGTAGATATATTCTGTAGATATATTCTGTAGATATATTCTGTAGATACATTCTGTAGGTACACTCTATAGATACATTTTGTAGGTACACTCTGTAGATATACTCTGTAGATACATTCTGTAGATATACTCTGTAGATACATTCTGTAGATACACTCTGTAGGTACACTCTGTAGATATACTCTGTAGATACATTCTGTAGGTACACTCTGTAGATACATTCTGTAGATACATTCTGTAGACACATTCTGTAGATACATTCTGTAGGTACACTCTGTAGATACATTCTGTAGACACATTCTGTAGATACATTCTGTAGATACACTCTGTAGATACATTCTGTAGTTACACTCTGTAGATACATTCTGTAGATACACTCTGTAGATACATTCTGTAGATACACTCTGTAGATACATTCTGTAGATACATTCTGTAGATACATTCTGTAGATACATTCTGTAGGTACACTCTGTAGGTACATTCTGTAGATACACTCTGTAGATACACTCTGTAGATACATTCTGTAGATACACTCTGTAGATACATTCTGTAGGTACACTCTGTAGATATACTCTGTAGATATACTCTGTAGATACACTCTGTATATACACTCTGTAGGTACACTCTATAGATACATTTTGTAGGTACACTCTGTAGATATACTCTGTAGATACATTCTGTAGATATACTCTGTAGATACATTCTGTAGATACACTCTGTAGGTACACTCTGTAGATACATTCTGTAGATATACTCTGTAGATACATTCTGTAGGTACACTCTGTAGATATACTCTGTAGATACACTATGTATATACATTCTCTAGATACACGCTGTAGATACATTCTGTAGATACATTCTGTAGATACACTCTGTAGATATACTCTGTAGATACATTCTGTAGATATACTCTGTAGATACACTCTGTAGATACACTCTGTAGATACATTCTTCTGTAGATACATTCTGTAGGTACACTCTGTAGATACATTCTGTAGATACATTCTTCTGTAGTTACACTCTGCAGATACACTCTGTAGATACATTCTGTAGATACACTCTGTAGATACACTCTGTAGATACATTCTTCTGTAGATACACTCTGTAGATACACTCTGTAGATACACTCTGTAGATACATTCTGTAGGTACACTCTGTAGATACACTCTGTAGATACATTCTGTAGGTACACTCTGTAGATACACTCTGTAGATACATTCTGTAGGTACACTCTGTAGACACACTCTGTAGATACATTCTGTAGATACATTCTATAGATACACTCTGTAGATACAAAACTTGTATATATTTTGGCATCAATACTACATCACTTTTCTCGCATCATATTGACCCAGTTTTCATACACATGGTTTGTTTTTCTGCTATGCCATATTACAAAACCTTTGGTATGGGATATATACTGTACATATTCGGTCATAAGTCAAGCTTTGTTGCTTCAAACATTTGCTGCTTCATCTTAAAGTCACAAGAAAATCTGTCCTATTTAGAAACAGCGTTATAATTACATCAATACTTCATTTAAGTCATTTGTTTTATCGTTAATGTTATGAGAGATGTCGACTTATAACTGAGTATGTACAGTATCTATGTAAGCAAGTACAATAATGCATACCATTTCTGACAACATGTTATCTCGCCTAGAGCTCAGTAGCATCAGCGGGCTATATATGACAGGCTGGCATGAATGTACAGTGTGTTTGCTA
>CM026391.1:66826891-66874103 GCA_014843695.1 Archivesica marissinica
CTGTAGATATACTCTGTAGATACATTCTGTAGATACATTCTGTAGATACACTCTGTAGATACATTCTGTAGATACATTCTGTAGATACACTCTGTAGATACATTCTGTAGATACATTCTGTAGATATACTCTGTAGATACATTCTGTAGATACATTCTGTAGATACACTCTGTAGATACACTCTGTAGATACATTCTGTAGATACACTCTGTAGATATACTCTGTAGATACATTCTGTAGATACACTCTGTAGATACATTCTGTAGATACACGCTGTAGATACATTCTGTAGATACACTCTGTAGATACATTCTGTAGATACACTCTGTAGATATACTCTGTAGATACATTCTGTAGATACATTCTGTAGATACACTCTGTAGATACATTCTGTAGATACATTCTGTAGATACACTCTGTAGATACATTCTGTAGATACATTCTGTAGATATACTCTGTAGATACATTCTGTAGATACATTCTGTAGATACACTCTGTAGATACACTCTGTAGATACATTCTGTAGATACACTCTGTAGATATACTCTGTAGATACATTCTGTAGATACACTCTGTAGATACATTCTGTAGATACACGCTGTAGATACATTCTGTAGATACACTCTGTAGATACATTCTGTAGATACACTCTGTAGATATACTCTGTAGATACATTCTGTAGATACATTCTGTAGATACACTCTGTAGATATACTCTGTAGATACATTCTGTAGATACATTCTGTAGATACACTCTGTAGATACATTCTGTAGATACACTCTGTAGATACACTCTGTAGATACACTCTGTAGATACATTCTGTAGGTACACTCTGTAGATACACTATGTAGGTACACTCTGTAGATACACTCTGTAGGTACACTCTGTAGATACACTCTGTAGATACATTCTGTAGATACATTCTGTAGGTACACTCTGTAGATACATTCTGTAGGTACACTCTGTAGATACATTCTGTAGGTACACTCTGTAGATACATTATGTAGGTACACTCTGTAGATACATTCTGTAGATACATTCTGTAGGTACACTCTGTAGATACATTCTGTAGATACACTCTGTAGATACATTCTGTAGATACATTCTGTAGATACACTCTGTAGATACATTATGTAGATACATTCTGTAGATACATTCTGTAGGTACACTCTGTAGATACATTCTGTAGATACATTCTTCTGTAGATACATTCTGTAGATACACTCTGTAGATACATGCTGTAGATACACTCTGTAGATACATTCTTCTGTAGATACACTATGTAGATACATTCTGTAGGTACACTCTGTAGATACATTCTGTAGATACATTCTGTAGATACATTCTTCTGTAGATACATTCTGTAGGTACACTCTGTAGATACATTCTGTAGGTACACTCTGTAGATACATTCTGTAGATACACTCTGTAGATACATTCTGTAGGTACACTCTGTAGATACATTCTGTAGGTACACTCTGTAGATACATTATGTAGGTACACTCTGTAGATACATTCTGTAGACACATTCTGTAGATACATTCTGTAGATACACTCTGTAGGTACACTCTGTAGATACATTCTGTAGACACATTCTGTAGATACACTCTGTAGATACATTCTGTAGATACACTCTGTAGATACACTATGTAGGTACATTCTGTAGATACATTCTGTAGATACACTATGTAGATACATTCTGTAGGTACACTCTGTAGATACATTCTGTAGGTACACTCCATAGATACATTCTGTAGGTACACTCTGTAGATACATTCTGTAGGTACACTCTGTAGATACATTCTGTAGGTACACTCTGTAGGTACATTCTGTAGATACATTCTGTAGGTACACTATGTAGATACATTATGTAGATATACTCTGTAGATACATTCTGTAGATACACTCTGTAGATACATTCTGTAGGTACACTCTATAGATACATTCTGTAGGTACACTCTGTAGATATACTCTGTAGATACATTCTGTAGATATACTCTGTAGATATACTCTGTAGATACATTCTGTAGATACACTCTGTAGATACATTCTGTAGATACACTCTGTAGATATACTCTGTAGATACATTCTGTAGATACACTCTGTAGATACATTCTGTAGATACATTCTGTAGGTACACTCTGTAGATATACTCTGTAGATACATTCTGTAGATATACTGTGTAGATACATTCTGTAGATACATTCTGTAGATATACTCTGTAGATACATTCTGTAGATACATTCTGTAGATACACTCTGTAGATACATTCTGTAGATACATTCTGTAGATACACTCTGTAGATACATTCTGTAGATACATTCTGTAGATACATTATGTAGGTACACTCTGTAGATACACTATGTAGGTACACTCTGTAGATACACTCTGTAGGTACACTCTGTAGATACACTATGTAGATACATTCTGTAGATACACTCTGTAGATACACTCTGTAAATACATTCTGTAGATACATTCTGTAGGTACACTCTGTAGATACATTCTGTAGATACATTCTGTAGATACATTCTTCTGTAGATACACTCTGTAGGTACACTCTGTAGATACATTCTGTAGATACATTCTTCTGTAGATACATTATGTAGATACATTCTTCTGTAGATACATTATGTAGGTACACTCTGTAGATACATTCTGTAGGTACACTCTGTAGATACATTCTGTAGGTACACTCTGTAGATACATTCTGTAGATACACTCTGTAGATACATTCTGTAGATACACTCTGTAAATACATTCTGTAGGTACACTCTGTAGATACATTCTGTAGATACACTCTGTAGATACATTCTGTAGGTACACTCTGTAGATACATTCTGTAGGTACACTCTGTAGATACATTCTGTAGATACACTCTGTAGATACATTCTGTAGATACACTCTGTAGATACATTCTGTAGGTACACTCTGTAGATACATTCTGTAGATACATTCTGTAGACACATTCTGTAGATACATTCTGTAGGTACACTCTGTAGATACATTCTGTAGACACATTCTGTAGATACATTCTGTAGATACACTCTGTAGATACATTCTGTAGGTACACTCTGTAGATACATTCTGTAGATTCACTCTGTAGATACATTCTGTAGATACATTCTGTAGATACATTCTGTAGGTACACTCTGTAGGTACATTCTGTAGATACACTCTGTAGATACACTCTGTAGATACATTCTGTAGATACACTCTGTAGATACATTCTGTAGGTACACTCTGTAGATATACTCTGTAGATACATTCTGTAGATACACTCTGTAGATACACTCTGTAGGTACACTCTGTAGATACACTATGTAGATACATTCTGTAGATACACTCTGTAGATACACTCTGTAAATACATTCTGTAGATACATTCTGTAGGTACACTCTGTAGATACATTCTGTAGATACATTCTGTAGATACATTCTTCTGTAGATACACTCTGTAGGTACACTCTGTAGATACATTCTGTAGATACATTCTTCTGTAGATACATTATGTAGATACATTCTTCTGTAGATACATTCTGTAGGTACACTCTGTAGATACATTCTGTAGGTACACTCTGTAGATACATTCTGTAGGTACACTCTGTAGATACATTCTGTAGATACACTCTGTAGATACATTCTGTAGATACACTCTGTAAATACATTCTGTAGGTACTCTGTAGATACATTCTGTAGATACACTCTGTAGATACATTCTGTAGGTACACTCTGTAGATACATTCTGTAGGTACACTCTGTAGATACATTCTGTAGATACACTCTGTAGATACATTCTGTAGGTACACTCTGTAGATACATTCTGTAGATACATTCTGTAGACACATTCTGTAGATACATTCTGTAGGTACACTCTGTAGATACATTCTGTAGACACATTCTGTAGATACACTCTGTAGATACATTCTGTAGGTACACTCTGTAGATACATTCTGTAGATTCACTCTGTAGATACATTCTGTAGATACATTCTGTAGATACATTCTGTAGACACATTCTGTAGATACATTCTGTAGGTACACTCTGTAGATACATTCTGTAGATACACTCTGTAGATACATTCTGTAGGTACACTCTGTAGATACATTCTGTAGATTCACTCTGTAGATACATTCTGTAGATACATTCTGTAGATACATTCTGTAGGTACACTCTGTAGGTACATTCTGTAGATACACTCTGTAGATACACTCTGTAGATACACTCTGTAGATACACTCTGTAGATACATTCTGTAGGTACACTCTGTAGATATACTCTGTAGATACATTCTGTAGATACATTCTGTAGGTACACTCTGTAGATATACTCTGTAGATACATTCTGTAGATATACTCTGTAGATACATTCTGTAGGTACACTCTATAGATACATTTTGTAGGTACACTCTGTAGATATACTCTGTAGATACATTCTGTAGGTACACTCTATAGATACATTCTGTAGGTACACTCTGTAGATATACTCTGTAGATACATTCTGTAGATACATTCTGTAGATATACTCTGTAGATACATTCTGTAGATACACTCTGTAGATACATTCTGTAGATACACTCTGTAGATATACTCTGTAGATACATTCTGTAGATACACTCTGTAGATACATTCTGTAGGTACACTCTGTAGATACATTCTGTAGATACATTCTGTAGATACATTCTGTAGATACATTCTGTAGATACATTCTGTAGGTACACTCTGTAGATATACTCTGTAGATACATTCTGTAGATATACTGTGTAGATACATTCTGTAGATACATTCTGTAGATATACTCTGTAGATACACTATGTAGATACATTCTGTAGATACACGCTGTAGATACATTCTGTAGATACACTCTGTAGATACACTCTGTAGATATACTCTGTAGATACATTCTGTAGATACATTCTGTAGATACACTCTGTAGATACATTCTGTAGATACATTCTGTAGATACACTCTGTAGATACACTCTGTAGATACATTCTGTAGATACATTCTGTAGATACATTCTGTAGATACATTATGTAGGTACACTCTGTAGATACACTATGTAGGTACACTCTGTAGATACACTCTGTAGGTACACTCTGTAGATACACTATGTAGATACATTCTGTAGATACACTATGTAGATACATTCTGTAGATACACTCTGTAGATACATTCTGTAGATATACTCTGTAGATACATTCTGTAGATATACTCTGTAGATACACTATGTAGATACATTCTGTAGATACACGCTGTAGATACATTCTGTAGATACACTCTGTAGATACATTCTGTAGATACACTCTGTAGATATACTCTGTAGATACATTCTGTAGATACATTCTGTAGATACACTCTGTAGATACATTCTGTAGATACATTCTGTAGATACACTCTGTAGATACATTCTGTAGATACATTCTGTAGATACACTCTGTAGATACATTCTGTAGATACATTCTGTAGATACACTCTGTATCTGTAGATCATTCTGTAGATACATTCTGTAGATACATTCTGTAGATACATTCTTCTGTAGATACATTCTGTAGATACACTCTGTAGATACATTCTGTAGATACATTCTGTAGATACACTCTGTAGATACATTCTGTAGGTACACTCTGTAGATACACTCTGTAGATACATTCTGTAGATACATTCTGTAGATACACTCTGTAGATACATTCTGTAGATACACTGTAGTACATTGTAGTAATCTGTAGATACATTTCTGTAGATACATCTGTAGGTACACTCTGTAGATACATTCTGTAGATACATTCTGTAGATACATTCTGTAGGTACACTCTGTAGATACATTCTGTAGGTACACTCTGTAGATACATTCTGTAGATACACTCTGTAGATACATTCTGTAGTACACTCTGTAGATACATTCTGTAGATACAGTACACTCTGTAGATACATTCTGTAGATACACTCTG
The DNA here is from genome assembly GCA_014843695.1 of Archivesica marissinica. Lineage (NCBI taxonomy): Eukaryota > Metazoa > Mollusca > Bivalvia > Venerida > Vesicomyidae > Archivesica > Archivesica marissinica. The sequence goes on from CM026391.1 coordinate 66,832,839, forward strand.
TAGATACATTCTGTAGATACACTCTGTAGATACACTCTGTAGATACATTCTGTAGATACATTCTGTAGATACATTCTGTAGGTACACTCTGTAGATACATTCTGTAGATACATCTGTAGATACATTCTGTAGATACACTCTGTAGATACATTCTGTAGATACACTCTGTAGATACATTCTGTAGATACACTCTGTAGATACATTCTGTAGGTACACTCTGTAGATACATTCTGTAGATACATTCTGTAGTACACTTGTAGATACATTCTGTAGCTCTGTAGATACATTCTGTAGGTACACTCTGTAGATACATTCTGTAGGTACACTCTGTAGATACATTCTGTAGATACACTCTGTAGATACATTTGTTTTTGTGGTTTTGTGTACACTCTGTAGATACACTCTGTAGATACATTCTGTAGATACATTCTGTAGATACACTCTGTAGATACACTCTGTAGGTACACTCTGTAGATACACTCTGTAGATACACTCTGTAGATACATTCTGTAGATACACTCTGTAGATACATTCTGTAGGTACACTCTGTAGATACATTCTGTAGGTACACTCTGTAGATATACTCTGTAGATACATTTGTAGTAACTCTGTAGATACATTCTGTAGATACATTCTGTAGGTACACTCTGTAGATACATTCTGTAGGTACACTCTGTAGATAATCTGTAGATTTTGTGATATTGTTTGTGTTTTGTAGGTACACTCTGTAGATACTTGTGTACATACTCTGTAGATACATTCTGTAGATATACTCTGTAGATACATTCTGTAGATACACTCTGTAGATATACTCTGTAGATACATTCTGTAGATACATCTGTAGTACATTTGTTTTGTGTTTTGTGTTTTGTGTTTGTGTTTTGTACACTCTGTAGATACATTCTGTAGATATACTCTGTAGATACATTCTGTAGGTACACTCTGTAGATACATTCTGTAGATACATTCTGTAGACACATTCTGTAGATACATTCTGTAGGTACACTCTGTAGATACATTTGTGTTGTGTTTTGTGTTTGTGTTTCTGTAGATACACTCTGTAGATACATTCTGTAGATACACTCTGTAGATACATTCTGTAGATACACTCTGTAGATACATTCTGTAGATACACTCTGTAGATACATTCTGTAGATACATTCTGTAGATACATTCTGTAGGTACACTCTGTAGGTACATTCTGTAGATACACTCTGTAGATACACTCTGTAGATACATTCTGTAGATACACTCTGTAGGTACACTCTGTAGATATACTCTGTAGATACATTCTGTAGATACATTCTGTAGGTACACTCTGTAGATATACTCTGTAGATATACTCTGTAGATACACTCTGTATATACACTCTGTAGGTACACTCTATAGATACATTTTGTAGGTACACTCTGTAGATATACTCTGTAGATACATTCTGTAGATATACTCTGTAGATACATTCTGTAGATACACTCTGTAGGTACACTCTGTAGATACATTCTGTAGATATACTCTGTAGATACATTCTGTAGGTACACTCTGTAGATATACTCTGTAGATACACTATGTAGATACATTCTCTAGATACACGCTGTAGATACATTCTGTAGATACATTCTGTAGATACACTCTGTAGATATACTCTGTAGATACATTCTGTAGATATACTCTGTAGATACACTCTGTAGATACACTCTGTAGATACATTCTTCTGTAGATACATTCTGTAGGTACACTCTGTAGATACATTCTGTAGATACATTCTTCTGTAGTTACACTCTGCAGATACACTCTGTAGATACATTCTGTAGATACACTCTGTAGATACACTCTGTAGATACATTCTTCTGTAGATACACTCTGTAGATACACTCTGTAGATACACTCTGTAGATACATTCTGTAGGTACACTCTGTAGATACACTCTGTAGATACATTCTGTAGGTACACTCTGTAGATACACTCTGTAGATACATTCTGTAGGTACACTCTGTAGACACACTCTGTAGATACATTCTGTAGATACATTCTATAGATACACTCTGTAGATACAAAACTTGTATATATTTTGGCATCAATACTACATCACTTTTCTCGCATCATATTGACCCAGTTTTCATACACATGGTTTGTTTTTCTGCTATGCCATATTACAAAACCTTTGGTATGGGATATATACTGTACATATTCGGTCATAAGTCAAGCTTTGTTGCTTCAAACATTTGCTGCTTCATCTTAAAGTCACAAGAAAATCTGTCCTATTTAGAAACAGCGTTATAATTACATCAATACTTCATTTAAGTCATTTGTTTTATCGTTAATGTTATGAGAGATGTCGACTTATAACTGAGTATGTACAGTATCTATGTAAGCAAGTACAATAATGCATACCATTTCTGACAACATGTTATCTCGCCTAGAGCTCAGTAGCATCAGCGGGCTATATATGACAGGCTGGCATGAATGTACAGTGTGTTTGCTAAAGTCGCACTGATTTCAGAATGTGTGTGCTCTAATATCTCATTGATTTCGGTATTTACATTGTACACTGAATGTACAGTGTGTGTGCTAAAGTCTTATCACATATGTTGATTTTTGTCAGCATTCATACTGATTTCAGTATTTTAGCATGCAAGAAGTATTTTGGAACTGTTGTATTGCCGTCATACGAACAACCAGTCATATATTGCATAGTTACATAGAACGGTATTAGTTACCCACGTTCTAGCCATAGGATATATCTCCATACAAATCCCGATCGCATGCTTCATCCTGCCATAAGTAACCGGATAGGGATTCCCAAATTCAGAGCTAACATATGTATGCACGACCATATTTCATTTTTGGTCCAGTACCTATAATTTACATTTTGTGTTATTCATTTTTTGGAGACCATTTCTTTCCAAACTATTGACCATTCATTCACAATCCATGATGCTGCGAATGGTGTTAGAGATTAATAAACACAAGTGATTTGATTGGCTGAATCTGAGATCTGTGCAGTATTCTCGTCGAGACAGAGTACATATACATGTACATTCCAATGTTCTGCATAAGTGGTACAAATGGATACGTAGTCCAGTGGTAGCACGCTGGACTGGTAATCCAGGGATCGCAGGTTTGTCTCCCGTCTGACCCTAATAAAATTAACAGTCTTTCAGATGGGACGTTAAACCGAGGCCTCGTGTCGGTGCTTTACACCGTGCACGTAAAAGAACCAGAGGAGACTCCTCCAAAAATCTAAAATGACTAATCTCTTCAGGAGGTGTCGCTCATATGGGCAACCGGTAGCGACGATAAATAAACGTAAAACACACACACATATACACACACACATTAGTGGTACAGATGGATCTGTAGTCCAGTGGTTAGCATATTGGACTGGAACTCCAGTGGTACAATCCCCCGTCTGACCCTAATCAAATTAACAGTCTTTCAGATGGGAATATAAAACATGCAGCGATGCTTCTGGAATTAGGCCGTATGCATTGTGTACTATTCCACAAACTCACTCATGTACTTCTGGGGGTGTCGCCCAAAAATTGTGTGGGGACGTCTCGAAATAAATAAATCCGAAACCATAAGCATCCCTGGTTCTTTTACATACCCGTTCATAGAACAGATACTAGAGACCTCGGTTTAAATATAGGCCCATCAGGAAGACTGCTGGAGCCGTTACGATTGTGCTCTTAGGCAAGGCATTTAAATTCCACGTTGCCTCTTCTCTCTCCCTCGTGGCGATGGATTCCATCAGGAATTAGGTCTCGAGAGTGATTAATATAAGTAATGTAAGAACTTGTTTCGCAATCGAGCTAAGACAATTTGCATAAACTAAGACTGCTAATATTATTGGGGTCAGATGGGGAAGGGGGGGTCCATAGATTCGCAGTCCAACTTCTTACCCGTCTATAACAGTAGACTGTTTGTGGACTGCAAATTTAGCATGGATAAGGTTTTTATGCATTGAAACTGGCCTCGTTCCTTCTTCACCTGGCAGTTGATTGCTTTCTGTAGCTTATATCCTGTGTCTAACATTTGTCTGTGTTATACAGGGTTATTGAAGCTAGTGTGCATGTAATGAGCCTGCAACTCTACTGATCTATGGAACTTACCGTCTGAATGCACATCGATGTCTTTCTGTTCTAACACTTAACCCATTCAACACCAAGTAACTGACATGGACTGGTCCATGATATTTTCAGACCAATAAATTAATAAGGAAATTACATTTGGACCAGTTCATTTATCAAAATAGGTAATATTTGTCTAAAAATAGTCATATTACTGGCAAAAAGTGCAGATCCTGATGAGACGGCTCGTCACGAGCCGGCCCATCTGGATCTACACTTTTTATAAGCTTATTGAGAGGTCTGTGGTGTTGAAAGGGTTAAACTACCGAATAAATTGGACGGAATGTGCAAACGACATAGATCAGCCACGGCTGATCAGGATCCATATTGTTTGCTATAGTTCCACTATCCGAATAGCAAACAGCATAGAGCCTGATCAGACGGCATATTCTGTGCTGTCTGATCTGGCTCTATGCTGTTTGCAAAAGCGACTTTAGTCGTGATTGGCAGGTTACGGGTTTAGACAAAGTCCGAATATTTGTATATACATTTATGTCTTCTTTAGCATTACCAAGGACTCTTGTAATTAAGGTAAATAAGAGAACAGAGTCGCTGAACGTTTGTACTTTTAGACTTAGAATCAAGCCGGGCACCAATTCATTAGTAAACCATTTTCAGTTTTTAAATTTTATTATGCTACAAATACGATGTAGTACAGTGAAATCCCACTACGGTAATCTGAACAGCCACCGGACCACAGGTTAAGTTCCGTTTGGAAGGGTTTATCATTTTAGAGGGGTTTGCATAGGTTTCTCCTATTTTAACAACTCTGCAATGCTTAGAAGGTGGCTGAGACATGTTTATGGTAATAGTTAGAAAATAAGTGTTTAATTTTAAGTCTACAATACATTCTGACGTAACAAATTTGTGTTTGTTTACAATGAACAAAGAAGGGAAATGTTCGGGACCAAGAAATTTGTTGTATTTGGATAGAATTCCAGTTTGTGGAAGTCGTGATAGCGCAGTGGATGCGGTTCGCTTCAGGTGCGAAAGATCCGGAGTTCGAGCCCCGCTGGAGCTGTTACGATTGTGTCCTTAGGCAAGGCATTAAAATTCCATGTTGCCTCTTCTCTCTCCTCGTGGCGATGGATTCCATCAGGAATGAGGTCTCGAGAGTGATTAATATAAGTTAAAAAAACTTGTTTTCCAATCGAGCTAAAATAAATTGGTATAAACTAATTCCAGTTTAGACGGGTTCCGTGTTTTTTAGGGATTTCACTGTACATGCATGCATTGGAAGAGCATGAAGCGTTGAGCATGCAGATGATTTAGTTTTAGATTGACACTGTTTGCCTGTACATGTATGTTATGTTTATGGTTAGTTAGTAGGTAAACCCAGTATTATCGGTATATCGTTTTATGATTTAAAAATTATACGTATTGAGATAGCTTCCTTTGTACCCCTGGTAGTTTCCATTACCGTTCATACTCACTCGGTAAACCGTTCATACTCACTCGATAGACCATTCATACTCACTCGGTAAACCCGTTCATACTCACTCGGTAAACCCATTCATACTCACTCGGTAAACCCGTTCATACTCACTCGATAAACCGTTCATACTCACTCGGTAAACTGTTCATACTCACTCGGTAAACCATTCATACTCACTCAGTAAACCATTCATACTCACTCGATAAACCGTTCATACTCACTCAGTAAACCATTCATACTCACTCGATAAACCGTTCATACTCACTCAGTAAACCATTCATACTCACTCAGTAAACCATTCATACTCATTCGGTAAACCATTCATACTCACTCGATAAACCATTCATACTCACTCGGTAAACCATTCATACTCAGTAAACCATTCATACTCAGTAAACCATTCATACTCACTCGGTAAACCATTCATACTCACTCGGTAAACCATTCATACTCAGTAAGCCATTCATACTCACTCGGTAAACCATTCATACTCACTCGGTAAACCATTCATACTCACTCAGTAAACCATTCATACTCACTCGATAAACCATTCATACTCACTCAGTAAACCATTCATACTCACTCGATAAACCGTTCATACTCACTCGGTAAACTGTTCATACTCACTCGGTAAACCCATTCATACTCACTCGGTAAACCATTCATACTCACTCGATAAACCGTTCATACTCACTCAGTAAACCATTCATACTCACTCGATAAACCGTTCATACTCAGTAAGCCATTCATACTCACTCGGTAAACCATTCATACTCACTCAGTAAACCATTCATACTCACTCGATAAACCGTTCATACTCACTCAGTAAACCAGTCATACTCAGTAAACCATTCATACTCACTCAGTAAACCATTCATACTCACTCGGTAAACCATTCATACTCAGTAAGCCATTCATACTCACTCGGTAAACCATTCATACTCAGTAAGCCATTCATACTCACTCGGTAAACCATTCATACTCACTCAGTAAACCATTCATACTCAGTAAACCATTCATACTCAGTAAACCATTCATACTCACTCGGTAAACCATTCATACTCACTCAGTAAACCGTTCATACTCACTCGGTAAACCATTCATACTCACTCAGTAAACCATTCATACTCACTCAGTAAACCATTCATACTCACTCAGTAAACCGTTCATACTCACTCGGTAAACCATTCATACTCACTCAGTAAACCATTCATACTCACTCGGTAAACCGTTCATACTCACTCGGTAAACCATTCATACTCACTCGGTAAACCATTCATACTCACTCAGTAAACCATTCATACTCACTCGGTAAACCATTCATACTCACTCAGTAAACCATTCATACTCACTCAGTAAACCATTCATACTCACTCGGTAAACCGTTCATACCCACTCGGTAAACCATTCATACTCACTCAGTAAACCATTCATACTCACTCAGTAAACCATTCATACTCACTCGGTAAACCATTCATACTCACTCAGTAAACCATTCATACTCACTCAGTAAACCATTCATACTCACTCGGTAAACCGTTCATACCCACTCGGTAAACCATTCATACTCACTCAGTAAACCATTCAAACTCACTCGGTAAACCATTCATACTCACTCGGTAAACCATTCATACTCACTCGGTAAACCATTCATACTCACTCAGTAAACACGTTCAAACTCACTCAGTAAACCATTCATACTCACTCAGTAAACCATTCATACTCACTCAGTAAACCATTCATACTCACTCGGTAAACCATTCATACTCACTCAGTAAACCATTCATACTCACTCAGTAAACCATTCATACTCACTCGGTAAACCATTCATACTCACTCGGTAAACCATTCATACTCACTCAGTAAACCATTCATACTCACTCGGTAAACCATTCATACCCACTCGGTAAACCATTCATACTCACTCAGTAAACCATTCATACTCACTCGGTAAACCATTCATACTCACTCGGTAAACCATTCATACTCACTCGGTAAACCATTCATACTCACTCAGTAAACACGTTCAAACTCACTCAGTAAACCATTCATACTCACTCGGTAAACCATTCATACTCACTCGGTAAACCATTCATACTCACTCGGTAAACCATTCATACTCACTCAGTAAACCATTCATACTCACTCAGTAAACCATTCATACTCACTCAGTAAACCATTCATACTCACTCGGTAAGCCATCCATACTCACTCGGTAAACCATTCATACTCACTCGGTAAACCATTCATACTCACTCAGTAAACACGTTCAAACTCACTCAGTAAACCATTCATACTCACTCAGTAAACTATTCATACTCACGCAGTAAACCATTCATACTCATTCAGTAATCCATTCATACTCACTCAGTAAACCATTCATACTCAGTAAACCATTCATACTCACTCAGTAAACCATTCATACTCAGTAAACCATTCATACTCACTCAGTAAACCATTCATACTCACTCAGTAACCATTCATACTCACTCAGTAAACCATTCATACTCACTCGGTAAACACGTTCATACTCACTCAGTAAACCGTACAGATTTACTTCCGTTTCAATGTGATTAACATTAGTATTGTATAACATGTATCGCGAAATGGATTGACCGATTTATAATATACAGAAATACAAATAATACCGATCCCCATGTTTGTTTGCATGTTTTGATATTACCATTAGTTGTGGTTGTTTTGTTAAGCACGTCATAATGTAGCATGACATCGATTTCAGACGACGCCCCAAGCATCTGGGTTATTGTTTCCACACATTTGACCCACAAGATGGCAGCGTATAGACAATCACATTGTATTTGGTCACATGATTTCAATCTATTGATTACATAGATTTCTGGTCTGCCTCCGTGGTCGAGTGGTTACGGTCGCTGACTTGTATACCACTGTAACCTATTATCACTGATATCAAGGGTTTGAACCCTGCTCAGGCTGTGTCTCATTTATATGTAAAAGTTGGCAGTTTCTTACGGAGGTTGGAGCGCAAAGTACTGGTTAACCGTTGGAGCCTGCCCACCAAGAAAGGTGTTGTTAGGTAAACTGCCCGCTGGCGATATAGCCCAAAATTGTGCTGATGCAGGCGTAAAACCCAAACAAACAAACAGATCTCCAATGATAGCACAAGCCTGGGTTATTGACCCCTCGAGCGTTACATTAATTACAACAACAATACAAACATTGAAGATCAAATATCTATTATACGCCATTGTTTTCACTTTATTGATAAGATTTCTACATATTTTGACCCACAAGATGGCGTCTTTGTGTGGTATTTGGATATGTATTGGAATGTATATTCAACTGGATGACATTTTCTAGGTCATGTTTTTCTGTTTAATAATCTTATTTTGTCATTCCATATATTTGTAAATCAACCTCTGTGTGCATACAATCGACCTTCAAGGTCACACAATTTCAAGGTCATGACTTCACGCAATTTTTGCTTAAAAGATAGGAACCCAACATTAAGTCCCGATTCTGGGAAAGAGATAATGCACTTTGAGGTGAGTATGGATGGTAGATACTTCCAGTTCCTCAGCCCTGCCCGATGTACTGTAGATGTAAACATGTAGGAACTTTAACCCTTTCAACACCAAGACCTCTAACTAGGCTTACAAAAAGTGTAGATCCAGATGAGCCGGCTCGTGACGAGCACTTTTTGCCAGTACATTGTAATTTTTTTTAGAAAAAATTACCCATTTTGATAAATGAACTGGTCCAAATGTAATTTTCTTATTAATTTATTGGTCTAAATATATCATGCACCAGTCCATGTCAGTTACTTGGTGTTGAATGGGTTAATATCATGCACCAGTCCATGTCAGTTACTTGGTGTTGAATGGGTTAATATCGTAATGAATGCATATATATATCCCATTATATCTCTTCACTTTGATTTAGCACAGAACTCAAGGAAAAGACAAGTTTACGATCAATTTCACTAAGTCCTCGGGAAAATTGACGATATCGCAGATAAATATCATTGAAGATCACGATAACCATAATATAGGTAATGCAGCGTAGGGGGCTTGCTAACCACACATGGAGGGCTTGATAACCATGCGTGGAGGACTTGCTAACTACGCGTGGAGAATTTGCTAACCACTTACCATTACTGGGCTCAAAAATGGGCACTCGTTTCAGGAAATCCGGTTTTTTTTTCGGGTTTACTTTTGGTCTTAACTCTTTGCATGCTGGGTAAAATAAAGGCTATAAATTGTTTAAATAATTGTAGCAGATGATAATTCAGTAACATTTTTGTCTTATTTTGTATCTCAAATCTCTGGAAATATGGAAATATGTCATGCAATTTCATTAGAATTGTGTCGTTATGAAGCAATTCTAATCAATTGCCATCATAAATTTGACTATATCTTCACCTAATTGGGCAAAAAGAAAAACGCTTTGAAATTGGCAAAGAAAAACGCTTTGAAATTGGCAAAGAAAAACGCTTTGAAATTGGCAAAGAAAAATGCTTTGAAATTGACAAAGAAAAACGCTTTGAAACTGGCAAAGAAAAACGCTTTGAAATTGGCAAAGAAAAACGCTTTGAAATTGGCAAAGAAAAACGCTTTGAAATTGGCAAAGAAAAACGCTTTGAAATTGGCAAAGAAAAACACTTTGAAATTGGCAAAGAAAAATGCTTTAAAATTGGCACAGAAAAATGCTTTGAAATTGGCAAAGAAAAACACTTTGAAATTGGCAAATTTACAGTGTCGCCCTGTTACCCATTCGCTGATGCATTTCACATCACACATTCTGAGAATCATTTTGCCAAACATTGAGCAAATAACTGTCCCCTTCATGGACATCGTTACCTACATCTATGCCACCAATTCACAGTATTGAACAAACACTGGAGAACCCGCGAAATTAAGTCATAAGTAACGAATAGCGAATATACTATTCGAATATATTCGGTCTGAAAGGTATTCGAATATTCCATAGAATTCTATCAAAAACTCAAATTTTTGAGGACAATGAAATATTTTTTCCGAATTATGGAATAGTATTCGGATATTCGGATGTTCGATCGAATATTCGAAAATTAGTTGCCATCCCTAGTCATAAGCAAATTGTTTAATGTAATAGATATTGACATGACAGTGGGCGTTGCTCTGGCACTGCGGAAATGTCTCTATAATCATAGCATCTGTATATTCCATGGTTGTGAATCTTCCTCTGTTTTTAGAGGATATCCGATTAGCGCGCTCCCTTCTCACCAATGCAACCCGGGTTCCTCGGACCGGGAAGTATGTGAGATGGTACGGTGGTCGCCAGATCGGACAGGTGGGTTTTCTCCGGGTACTACGGTTTCCTCCCACACGAATGACCACATTTAAGCTTTCATCCGAGCCAACGAGAGTGATTAATATAAGTTGTTAGAACTTGCTTAGCAATCGTTGTAAAATAAATAAAGTTTAAGCTTTTTAGAGGATTTTGTGGTCAAATTCTTGGCAAATTCTTGGCAAAAATAAATATCGTCCGATTTCATCTAAGTTGTTCAGAAAAGATTCCATCTAGTGTATGGATCCGTACACCAGGTGTTCCATGTACAGTGTATGGATTCGTACACCAGGTGTTCCATCTCTGATATTTGAACTCTGTACACTCGGCGTATATGAAACTATTTCCGCTGTGTTATCCGACAGAAGCGTTAGAAAGTTGAGTGTGTATATATATAAAGACATATTTTGATTAATTTGCGAAGTTTATCAAATTTTATATAAGGCCAAAGTCAAAGTACAGGAGTACATTACAGACACGTTCCATTAATTTATGCCAAAGTTTGAAACAAATATACAAGCGAAGATTTCCTGAAATTGTGTTCCATTATATTTACACTTTGTGAAACTCACTCTCTAATATTTATTTATTTAAAAGTTTTATTTTTATTGTAGCAGTTTTTCTAATCTTTTCTAACACACGGATTTAGTGTTGTATAGTCTTGCATGCTGGTAGATTGATATGGGCTTTCTTCTGTAACGCCCCCACAGGACAGGTCCTTGCCTCGCGTGGTTTCTTATGTGTTGCTTCCACAGGTCCTTGCCACACGTAGTTTCTTCTGTGACGCCCCCACAGTTACTTACCTCACATGGTTTCTCCTGTAATGCCTCCACAGTTCCTTACCTCATGTGGTTTCTTCTGTAATACCTCCACAGTTCCTTACCTCACATGGTTTCTCCTGTAATGCCCCCACAGTTCCTTACCTCACTTGGTTTATTCTGTGTCCTTACCTCAATGGTTCTCCTGTATGCCCCACAGTTCACCTCACTTGGTTTTTCTGTGATCCCTCTTCAGTTCCTTACCTCACATGGTTTCTCCTGTAACACCTCCACTGGTCCTTACCTCATGTTGTTTCTCCTGTAATGCCTCCACATGTCCTTGCCTCACATGCTTTCTCCTGTAACACCTCCACCGGTCCTTACCTCATGTGGTTTCTCCTGTAACACCTCCACCGGTCCTTACCTCACATGGTTTCTCCTGTAACACCTCCACCGGTCCTTACCTCACATGGTTTCTCCTGTAATGCCTCCACATGTCCTTACCTCACATGGTTTCTCCTGTAACACCTCCACCGGTCCTTACCTCATGTGGTTTCTCCTGTAGCACCTCCACATGTCCTTACCTCACGTTGTTGCTCCTGTATCACCTCCACCGGTCCTTACCTCATGTGGTTTCTCCTGTAATGCCTCCACATGTCCTTACCTCACATAGTTGCTCCTGTAACACCTCCACCGGCCCTTACCTCATGTGGTTTCTCCTGTAATATCTCCACATGTCCTTGCCTCATGTGATTTGTTACTAATACATTGTCTTGTATGAACTTCACACACAGATCAAGTTATTGTTGTCTGATAAATTAGACTCACTGTGATTTTGCAAGATTTGTCGTAATACTAATAATACTATACTACATGCACTAACAATACACATATTAATTAGTATTAGTACTAGCGTGTGGGTGTGTCTATCAAAGAATGTGGGTGTGTCTATTAAAGTATGTGGGTGTGAGTATCAAAGAGTGTGGGTGTGTCTATCAAACAGTGTGGGTGTGTCTATCAAACAGTGTGGGTGTGTGGAGAGAAGGGTAAATTAAGCAAAATGGTTACTAAAATATAAATGATAATGCCATATGAATATTGTATTCACCTAGCTAGTCGCAGACACATGACTTGTATGGACTGAAAAATGTTGGTGTAGAACTACTAGGGCTGTCACGATATGCCTGAAGCGTCCCACGATATATTGCAATACCCGAATTGTGATACGCCCACGATATATTGCAATACACGAATTGTGATACGCCCACAATATATTGCAAAACACGTATTGTGATATGCCCACGATATATTGCAAAACACGTATTGTGATACGCCCACGATATATTGCAAAACACGTATATTGTGATACGCCCACGATATATTGCAATACACGTATTGTGATACGCCCACGATATATTGCGCTTCATTTGTGGATGTTGCAATGTGTAGAAGTTTCCAACAAGAGGTCAGGTTTGTGAACATTTATTCAACTGTTACGACTTGAGTATGATTTGACCGGATGTAACACGGTCGTATTAAGTTTGTAAGCAAAAACAATGGCTGAACGAGTCCGATTGCACAATTGACACAAAACGATTTCACCAAGATGTCAAATAACAACACAATCTGGGAGATTTGTAATCTATACAGAAGAATTGCAGAAAGAGAATGATAAAAAAAGTAAACTACCGAAGATATCGTGCAAAACCCGTTACGTGTCTTTGTATCGCGGTACAATACAACTATATATCAAAGGGAGATCACTGTTCCCTATTGACTAAATATAATTTTGCTCTATATCAAAGGGAGACCACTGTTCCCTATTGACTAAATATAATATAACTCTATATCAAAGGGAGACCACTGTTCCCTATTGACTAAATATAATATAACTCTATATCAAAGGGAGATCACTGTTCCCTATTGACTAAATATAATATAACTCTATATCAAAGGGAGACCACTGTTCCCTATAGACTAAATATAATTTAGTCTCAATAGTATTGTGACAATTTCCTCATGGCACGTACACCGATTTCCTTGCTACCAATTGCTTGAGTGATGTTTACCTCCCCCCGCTAAAGTTTCTAGACCGCTGTGTTTCCCCGCGCTTTCCATGTTAAAGCGACATTACATTGCAAAAAGAAATGAAATGCATTTTTTTTTCACGTATAAAAATGCATTGCTACTACAAATTCTTCCGAATATATTCGAACACTAACATTGAATCAATAAACAGCGTTATTGTGGATTGAAAGTAGGATTTCATATAACGGCCATCTGAATTTACGTTTGTTTGTCATCGGAGTCAATAATAAGCCCGAGATAATTTAACTAAGAATAGTCTACGAATAAATAGGCACAAATATGAGATCATTATAACGGTAAATCTATAACATAACTCGTGTTTTTCAGGATACACTACAATATTACGCATGGATGTTTACATTATTTTGTTTATGTCAACAAACCGCGTATATGACGTTTGTTTATTAGTTGAAATACTCAGTATTTGAAGCAAATATTTGGGAAAAAATTATACCTACCATATAATAGGAAAATACATTCTGTAGAAATTTTTGTTTTCACTGATGTAGTGTCGCTTTAAACCAAAGGTTTTAAGTTTCTATACCACTGTGTTTCCCCGCGCTTCCCATGTTAAACTATAGTACGCAACAAAAGTACTAGCTACCAACACATTGCCAAAGGACTCGATACCTGAATATCGAACTGAAAATAATTTTATATAACTCTTGTCAAGTTTTCGGCCCCATGGAGAAACTATTTTTAGCTCATCTGAGCAAAGCTCATTTCATGTATTACCGCAATGTGTCTCTCCTTCGTCCGTGAACATTATCAAACCTCTTCTCCTCAGTAAACATTGGGTCTATAGCCATAATTTATAGTCATGATACTTGGGTAGGTGGGAGGTAGCATAATTATTAAAATCACGTCATTACATAATCCAAGATGGCCACTGTCTAAAAATAGCATCAATTCTTAAAAAATCTTTTTCTCACAAACCGCCAGCCGGATGTTGATGAATCTTGGTAGGAATAATTGATGTAGAATTCTCTTTCAAAGTTGTTCAAATGGGTGTGGCCCAGGAGGTCAAGTAGGGGCAAATATTATTTTTGAGCGAATAAGATCATGTCTTATATCAAATCGAAAGTATCGATGAGGCGATCGCTCTGATGCATTTGTTATCAATTTTTTTTTAATGGAGGTTGTCGCGGATAAAATATGAGTCTGATTTTGGCAATATTTGTTGGTACAAATTTAGAAAATACTGCAATTTATTGAAATTTTAATTGAAAACCATTCAATCCATTTTTTTTATATTCGAATACGATTTTAACATTCGAACATTAGTTTCCATCCCTAATTATTTTATATATTGATTTAGATTTTGATTTCCCCGAAAATAATTATACAAATTACATACATGTATCTTTCAAAATATGTGGTTTTGTTCCCTGGCAAAAGTTTTACAAAAAACATTTCTTGCAAAATGTTCATTTTCTTTCTTCAGAATGTGCGTCTTTCCTGGGAAATGTTTTACAATGACAGTTCTTGCGAAATTTGTGTATTGCTTCCTGTACATTTGCAAAATAAGTGTATTTTATTATCTTAGAAAGTACCAATTATTTTGTAGATGATTATTTCATGTGAAACATGAGAGGGCGAGGTATTGACGAGGGTTGTTGTAAGTAGTCAATTACTCACCAAACATATAACATTATATATAACTATTAATGACTTGTGGTCTGTGTTTCCTGGTACAAAAATCTATTATTATTAATTCATTATACAGCAATAAATGAGGTTGATTTTAGCAGTTTTGTGTCATAATATATATTTTTCCTGGAATAATTTATAATACAACAATTAATGAGGTTACTTTTAGCTATGTTGTTTCATACAAAAATTAGGTTCGCAGAATCATTTATTAAACAGCAATTAAGCAGTGATTTTTTTAGCTAACTTGTTTCATACAAATTAATTTCCTGGAATCCTTTATTATACAGCACTAGTTTCTCTTTAGCTATCCATGACAATTCAGACTTATTGAACTTGTGATAAACCATTATGCCTTAGTGGTAACACACTGGACTGGTAATCAGGGATCGCAGGTTCGATCACCCGTCTGACCATAATAAAATTAAGTCTTTCAGATGGGACGTTAAACCGAGGTCTCGTGTCGGTGCTTTACACCGTGCACGTAAAAGAACCAGAGGAGATTCTGGAATGGGTCTCTGTCTGTATCATTGCACTATCTAAAATAACTAATCTCTTCAGGAGGCGTCGCTCATATGGGCAACCGGTAGCGACGATAAATAAACGTAAAACACACACCATTATGCCTGGGTTTGCTGGAAAACGGATGAGATACTCTAGATTGTTGCTATACTTGTTTATTTCTGTATATCTCAAACATGCAAATTCTTACAGCCTTCATAAAAGCTTCGGGGAATTCATCACTTACTGTCGTATTTGTTTGTTTCTAGATTCATTCTTTCTATGTATGCATTGCCTGCATTTTAGTCGTGCTTTGCCAATATTTATTAAGGGGACGGAATTTTGTGAGAGTGATTTTAATTGCTTTTAGCGTCACAACTTCATACTATTAGTGAAATATAGCTACACGTAATAATGATATAACCTACATCCGGAAGTATTCATGTACTAATGATATAAACTGCATTCGGAAGTATTCATGTACTAATGATATAAACTGCATTCGGAAGTATTCATGTACTAATGATATAAACTGCATTCGGAAGTATTCATGTACTAATGATATAAACTGCATTCGGAAGTATTCATGTACTAATGATATAAACTGCATTCGGAAGTATTCATGTACTAATGATATAAACTGCATTCGGAAGTATTCATGTACTAATGATATAAACTGCATTCGGAAGTATTCATGTACTAATGATATAACCTACATCCGGAAGTATTCATGTACTAATGATATAAACTGCATTCGGAAGTATACATGTACTAATGATATAAACTGCATTCGGAAGTATTCATGTACTAATGATATAAACTGCATTCGGAAGTATTCATGTACTAATGATATAAACTGCATTCGGAAGTATACATGTACTAATGATATAAACTGCATTCAGAAGTATTCATGTACTAATGATATAAACTGCATTCGGAAGTATTCATGTACTAATGATATAAACTGCATTCAGAAGTATTCATGTAATAATGATATAAACTGCATTCGGAAGTATTCATGTACTAATGATATAAACTGCATTCGGAAGTATTCATGTACTAATGATATAAACTGCATTCGGAAGTATTCATGTACTAATGATATAAACTGCATTCGGAAGTATTCATGTACTAATGATATAAACTGCATTCGGAAGTATTCATGTACTAATGATATAACTGCATTCGGAAGTATTCATGTACTAATGATATAAACTGCATTCGGAAGTATTCATGTACTAATGATATAAACTGCATTCGGAAGTATACATGTACTAATGATATAAACTGCATTCAGAAGTATTCATGTACTAATGATATAAACTGCATTCAGAAGTATACATGTACTAATGATATAAACTGCATTCAGAAGTATTCATGTACTAATGATATAACTGCATTCAGAAGTATTCATGTACTAATGATATAACTGCATTCGGAAGTATTCATGTACTAATGATATAAACTGCATTCGGAGTATTCATGTACTAATGATATAAACTGCATTCAGAAGTATTCATGTACTAATGATATAAACTGCATTCGGAAGTATTCATGTACTAATGATATAAACTGCATTCGGAAGTATTCATGTACTAATGATATAAACTGCATTCGGAAGTATTCATGTACTAATGATATAAACTGCATTCGGAAGTATTCATGTACTAATGATATAAACTGCATTCGGAAGTATTCATGTACTAATGATATAAACTGCATTCGGAAGTATTCATGTACTAATGATATAAACTGCATTCGGAAGTATTCATGTACTAATGATATAAACTGCATTCGGAAGTATTCATGTACTAATGATATAAACTGCATTCGGAAGTATTCATGTACTAATGATATAAACTGCATTCGGAAGTATTCATGTACTAATGATATAAACTGCATTCGGAAGTATTCATGTACTAATGATATAAACTGCATTCGGAAGTATTCATGTACTAATGATATAAACTGCATTCGGAAGTATTCATGTACTAATGATATAAACTGCATTCGGAAGTATTCATGTACTAATGATATAAACTGCATTCGGAAGTATTCATGTACTAATGATATAAACTGCATTCGGAAGTATTCATGTACTAATGATATAAACTGCATTCAGAAGAATACATGTACTGCAAGTGCCATGACATTGGGGTTACTACCCCCACTCAATATCTTTTCCTCCAAACCCCTCCCAGGGCCAGTTAATTTTCAAAATATTTGTTCCACAATAGTCAGTGGGGATTGGTAAGATGGAAACTACCCCTCGTATTAAATAGTATTGCTTTCAATGTTGAATCGGTGAAAATATCAGGAGTCATTCTATGTAATATGTTTGGGAGAAATGAGACAGCGCGCTATTGCACCCTTAAATTATGTTATTGGAAGTCGTGATAGCGCAGTGGATGCGCATTCTCTTCAGGTGCGAAAGGTCCGGAGTTCGAGCCCCTCTGGAGCCGTTACGATTGTGTCCTTAGGCAAGGCATTTAAATTCCACATACCATTTCTCTCTCCTTCATGGCGATGGATTCCATCTTGAATGAGGTCTCGAGAGTGATTAATATAAGTTGAAAGAACTTGTTTCGCAATCGAGCTAAAATAAATTTGTATTAACTAAATTGTGTTATTTAATAAATTTCAACAAAATATGGTTAAAAGTCACAATTTGACAATTTTTAATAGTAGTGCGTTACAATGTGCCAGTGTATCTTACTGGACAATATTTTGTATGAAAATTGTAAAATAAAAATATTTAAGAAGTGAGGTCCCATTCCCAGGGGCAAAATAGTCACTCTAGGGACCCTGACTTCTCCCCTGGGAATGGGACCTCACTTCTTAAATATTTTTATTTTACAATTTTCATACAAAATATTGTCCATTAAGATACACTGGCACATTATAACGCACTACTATTAAAAATAGAATGAGCCATGGAAATATAATTTGAACGTACACTGAAAGTATGACTCTATCCTCTAGATATTCCTCCATATACACGCCACTCTTCCTTTTCATAAACTTGTCAGTTTTAAATGCTTAAGTATCATTTCATGGTGGAGTTTTTAATGGGTTTGTATTTCTGCCAAAACAATATGATTTAAGACTTTTTGCTAAAAACATGCACATGCATTAGAATTAGTCCATATATCTGCTCACACCCCGTACCACAAAATACTATTCGTATTGACTATATTAAAAAAGAACTTAAAAATGTTTACATTGATTGCGTACATGTGAAGCGTCTCCATTCACTAGGGGTCTGTCCCCCTTGAGAGGTCTGTCAATAAGTATGAAGTATCCTCCATCATGGGGGTCTGGCCATATATATTAAATATCCAGTTCAGGGGGGACTGCCCCATTGTTAGAGGTTGTGTCCATATGTATGAAGTACCCTCCATCAGGGGGTTGTCCCCGTTGAGATTGCCCATATTTCTGTAAAATTAGCTCTCTTAGAAGGCAGACAATAGCATAATTAAGGCTACAAAGTGTTCTTCAGTTAAATTGATAACCCTAAATTATATGGTTTTAAAATTATTTCGACATCCGTTGCAAGGATTATATGTATGTAAGTATGTTCCATTAATGTCAAAGCCCTTGCGGGGACATAGACATGTTTTCCTGAGCAGGCTTAGCCGACCTAAGTGGTTAACCAGTACTAAGCAATGTGTGTGAGGTGCCTTGCTCAATGACACTACATACGTGGCCTCACTGAGTATCGAACCCGGGACCATTCGATTCCAAGTCCGATGCTCTACACTGGACCATGGACGCCACCCAAGTATTTTATTAATATGTATCTTTGATTGCATTTGAATAAATATTGTGTATACTAATGATAATGCGCTGCAGTATTTAATACTGTCTTATGTTGTGTTGCACGTTGTTATTATGTTGCCGTGTGTTATGCAACGTGTGTGTTATACCCAGATTCCAGTATTCTATGTCATAATAATAAAGACTTTATTTAACGAACGAACTCATTTGCAAGATTAATATTACTAAGCACAATTTGCATGACTAATACAAATGTAATCAGACATATGTATACAACAGTTTCCTTTACAGCCAATTAATATCATAGGCAATGTACTGTCCTCGTAGATAAAGTTTCAGGAACAATCTTTTCCATTTAATATGTTAAAGTCCTCGTAGATAAAGTTTCAGGAACAGTCTATTCCATTTAATATGTTAAAGTCCTCGTAGATAAAGTTTCAGGAACATTCTATTCCATTTAATATGTTAAAGTCCTCGTAGATAAAGTTTCAGGAACATTCTATTCCATTTAATATGTTAAAGTCCTCGTAGATTAAGTTTCAGGAACATTCTATTCCATTTAATATGTTAAAGTCCTCATAGATAAAGTTTCATGAACAATCTTTTCCATTTAATATGTTAAAGTCCTCGTAGATAAAGTTTCAGGAACAGTCTATTCCATTTAATATGTTAAAGTCCTCGTAGATAAAGTTTCAGGAACATTCTATTCCATTTAATATGTTAAAGTCCTCATAGATAAAGTTTCAGGAACATTCTATTCCATTTAATATGTTAAAGTCCTCGTAGATTAAGTTACAGGGACCTTCTATTCTATTTAAGATGTTAAAGTCCTCATATATTAAGTTTCAGGAACATTCTATTCCATTTAATATGTTAAAGTCCTCATATATTAAGTTTCAGGAACATTCTATTCTATTTAAGATGTTAAAGTCCTCATAGATTAAGTTACAGGAACATTCTATTTATATGTTAAAGTCCTCATAGATTAAGTTACAGGGGAATTCTATTTAAAATGTTAAAGTCCTCATAGATTAAGTTACAGGGGAATTCTATTTAAAATGTTAAAAGTCCTCATAGATTAAGTTACAGGCACATTATATTCTATTTAAGATGTTAAAGTCCTCATAGATTAAGTTACAGGAACATTATATTCTATTTAAGATGTTAAAAGTCCTCATAGATTAAGTTACAGGAACATTCTATTCCATTTAATATGTTAAAGTCCTCGTAGATTAAGTTACAGGGACATTCTATTCTATTTAAGATGTTAAAGTCCTCATATATTAAGTTTCAGGAACATTCTATTCTATTTAAGATGTTAAAGTCCTCATAGATTAAGTTACAGGAACATTCTAATCCATTTAATATGTTAAAGTCCTCATAGATTAAATTACAGGGACATTCTATTTATATGTTAAAGTCCTCATAGATTAAGTTACAGGGGAATTCTATTTAAAATGTTAAAAGTCCTCATAGATTAAGTTACAGGCACATTCTATTCTATTTAAGATTGTGCTCTCCAACCCCGCTGTCACATGTTACCAAAGTCACCAATACATACATTAAATATATTATTTTATTGGTATTTCATTCCCGGTATTGGAAGGATCTCGCCAACGTTTACTAATGCTCCTGTCTGAGCCCCGCTAAGGAGCCACAATGTTAATGGTGACCATTAACCCTTTGCCTGCTGAGTAAATAAAATCACATTTGCAAACAACATAGAATCAGATCAGCAGCTGGTTGATGTGCCTAGCATATCCTAGGGGTGGGTTGATGTGGCTATCATATCCTAGGGGTGGGGTTAGTAGGGTGGCTGTCATATTATAAGGGTGGGGGTAGTAGGGTGGCTGTCATATTATAAGGGTGGGGGTAGTAGGGTGGCTGTCATATCCTAGGGGTGGGGTTGTAGGGTGGCTGTCATATTATAGGGGTGGGGTTGTAGGGTGGCTGTCATATCCTAGGGGTGGGGTTTGGGGTGTAGGGTGGCTGTCATATTCTAGGGTGGGTTGAGGTGGCTGTCATATCCTAGGGGTGGGGGTTGTAGGGTGGCTGTCATATCCTAGGGGTGGGTTGATGTGGCTGTCATATCCTAGGGGTGGGGTTGTAGGGTGGTTGTCATTTTCTAGGGTGGGGTTGTAGGGTGGCTGTCATATCCTAGGGGTGGGGTTGTAGGGTGGCTGTCATATCCTAGGGGTGGGGTTGTAGTGTGGCTGTCATATTCTAGGGGTGGGGTTGTAGGGTGGCTGTCATATCCTAGGGGTGGGGTTGTAGGGTGGCTGTCATATCCTAGGGGTGGGGTTGTAGTGTGGCTGTCATATTCTAGGGGTGGGGTTGTAGGGTGGCTGTCATATCCTAGGGGTGGGGTTGTAGGGTGGCTGTCATATTCTAGGGGTGGGGTTGTAGGGTGGCTGTCATATTCTAGGGGTGGGGTTGTAGGGTGGCTGTCATATCCTAGGGGTGGGGTTGTAGGGTGGCTGTCATATCCTAGGGGTGGGGTTGTAGGGTGGCTGTCATATCCTAGGGGTGGGTTGATGTGGCTATCATATCCTAGGGGTGGGGTTGTAGGTGGCTGTCATATCCTAGGGTGGGGTAGTAGGGTGGCTGTCATATCCTTATGGGGTGGGGTTGTAGGGTGGCTGTCATATCCTAGGGGTGGGGTTGTATGTGGCTGTCATATCCTTATGGGTGGGGTTGTAGGTGGCTGTCATATCCTAGGGGTGGGGTTGTAGGGTGGCTGTCAATCCTAGGGGTTTGGGGTGGGGTGGCTGTCATATCCTAGGGTGGGGTTGTGTGGCTGTCATATCCTAGGGGTGGGGTTGTAGGGTGGCTGTCATATCCTAGGGGTGGGGGTTGTAGGGTGGCTGTCATATTATAGGGGTGGGTTTGTATGGGTGGCTGTCATATCCTAGGGGTGGGTTGTAGGGTGGCTGTCATATCCTAGGGGTGGGGTTGTATGGTGGCTGTCATATCCTAGGGGTGGGGTGTGATGGTGGCTGTCATATCCTAGGGTGGGGTTGTAGTGTGGCTGTCATATCCTAGGGGTGGGGGTTGTAGGGTGGCTGTCATTCTAGGGGTGGGTTGTAGGGTGCTGTCATATCCTAGGGGTGGGGTTGTAGGGTGGCTGTCATATCCTAGGGGTGGGGTTGTAGGGTGGCTGTCATATCCTAGGGGTGGGGTTGTGGGTGGTGTTTTGGGTGGGGTTTTGGGTGGTGTTTTTGGGGGGTTGTGGGTGGTGTTTTGGGGTGGGGTTGTAGGGTGGCTGTCATATTCTAGGGGTGGGGTTGTGGGTGGCTGTCATATCCTAGGGGTGGGGTTGTAGTGTGGCTGTCATATCCTAGGGGTGGGGTTTAGTGTGGCTGTCATATTCTAGGGGTGGGGTTGTGGTGGCTGTCATATCCTAGGGGGGGTTGTAGGGTGGCTGTCATATTCTAGGGGTGGGGTTGTAGGGTGGCTGTCATATCCTAGGGGTGGGGGTTGTAGTGTGGCTGTCATATCCTAGGGGTGGGTTGATGTGGCTGTCATATTCTAGGGGTGGGTTGATGTGGCTGTCATATCCTAGGGGTGGGTTGTAGGGTGGCTGTCATATTCTAGGGGTGGGGTTGTAGGGTGGCTGTCATATTCTAGGGGTTGTGTTTGTAGGGTGGCTGTCATATCCTAGGGGTGGGGGTTGTATTGTGGCTGTCATATTCTAGGGTGGGGTTGTAGTGTGGCTGTCATATCCTAGGGGTGGGGTTGTAGGGTGGCTGTCATATTCTAGGGGTGGGGTTGTAGGGTGGCTGTCATATCCTAGGGGTGGGGTTGTAGGGTGGCTGTCATATTCTAGGGGTGGGGTTGTAGGGGTGGCTGTCTATGGGTGGGGTTGTAGGGTGGCTGTCATATCTAGGGGTGTGGTGTTTAGGTGGGTGGCTGTCATATCCGTGGGGTTGTAGGTGGCTGTTATCCTGGGTGGGTTGTATGGTGGCTGTCATATCCTAGGGGTGGGGGTGGGGTTGTAGGGTGGCTGTCTAGGGTGGGTTGTAGGGTGGCTGTTATCCTAGGGGTGGGTGGGTGTCTATCCTAGGGGGTTGTGTGGCTGTTATCCTAGGGGTTGGGTTTAGGGTGGCTGTTTATCCTAGGGTGGGGGGGTTGTAGGGTGGCTGTCTTTCTAGGGGTGGGGTTGTAGGGTGGCTGTTATCCTAGGGGTGGGGTTTAGGTGGCTATCATATCCTAGGGGTGGGGTTGTAGGGTGGCTGTTATCCTAGGGGTGGGGTTGTAGGGTGGCTGTGTATCCTATGGGTGGGGTTGTAGGGTGGCTGTTATCCTAGGGTGGGGTTTAGGGTGGCTGTCTTTCTAGGGTGGGGTTGATGTGGCTGTCATATCCTAGGGGTGGGGTTGTAGTGTGGCTGTCATATTCTAGGGGTGGGGGTTGAGGTGGCTATCCTAGGGGTGGGGTTGAGGTGGCTATCCTAGGGGTGGGGTTGAAGTGGCTTGTGCAGTACAACTAAGGTAAACATTCCAGTTAGCAATTTGTTTCATTACACATCAATTGCAACATTTTGACCCAAAATTATGTGGGGTAAATTTATTTTCATTTTTTTTCTTTCAGAAGGTAAGTTGTTGAATTGTTTGTATTGTATTGAGTGTTTGAAAAACACCTTCCCCAAAACAGAAATTTCTTCTCTTTGTTTTACGTATGTGTATTTTACGTTTATTTATCGTCGCTACCAGTTGCCCATATGAGCGACGCCTCCTGAAGAGATTAGTCATTTTAGATTTTTGGAGGATAGTGCAATGATACAGAGAGAGACCCATTCCAGAGTCTCCTCTGGTTCTTTTACGTGCATGGTGTACAGCACCGACACGAGACCTCGGTTTAACTTCCCATCTGAAAGACTGTTAATTTTATTAGGGTCAGACGGGGGATCGAACCTGCGATCCCTGTATTACCAGTCCAGCGCGTTACCACTGGATTACAGATCCGTCTATACTCTCTTTGTTTTACCCCGGTAAGAGATTGTTTTACCCGGAAAGAGATTGTTTTACCCCGGCAAGAGATTGTTTTACCCCGGTAAGAGATTGTTTTACCCCGGTAAGAGATTGTTTTACCCCGGTAAGAAATTGTTTTACCCCGGTAAGAGATTGTTTTACCCCGGCAAGAAATTGTTTTACCCCGGTAAGAGATTGTTTTACCCCGGCAAGAGATTGTTTTACCCCGGCAAGAGATTGTTTTACCCCGGTAAGAGATGGTTTTACCCCGGTAAGAGATTGTTTTACCCCGGTAAGAGATTGTTTTACCCCGGTAAGAGATTGTTTTACCCCGGTAAGAGATGGTTTTACCCCGGCAAGAGATGGTTTTACCCCGGTAAGAGATGGTTTTACCCCGGCAAGAGATGGTTTTACCCCGGTAAGAGATTGAAGTATGACAATGATTATTTTTTTCATTACAGATGCAGTTCGACTCTAGCCTCATACCTCTCCGCCAACTATCGCAAGACGAAACGGCAAAGTTTGTCTTCCCCTATTTCACACCAATGACTAGTCTTCAAAATATACACAGCAAACATATCAAACCTAAGCCAATAAATGTACAACTAAATTTCACATTACGTTCACATGCCGACAAATATGTCCTTTGATACAGTGAAGTGTGTCCAAATCAATGTTTACCTCATAAATTACTTATTGTTACAGTGTTTCCAAAAAATAATTTACCTCATATTACTTGTTATACAGTGTGTGATCAATAACGAAATACCCCATAATGTGCCGCTTGGTACAGGGCCTCCAAAAATACTTTCACCTGATAATTTTTGATGTTTTTTTTATGTAGTTTCTTCAAAACGAGTTTTTTTCGTAAATTACTTTTTGATGCAGTGTGTTCAAACAGGTAATTACCCTATGACTTGCTTTTTTGATACAGTGTGTCTATAAAATACTTTTACCTCTTAACCTGCATTTCAATAGGTAAGTTTTATGTTGAATATTAAAAAATTAATATCGTGGATAATGTACCGGTAAATCTAGTCCAGAATATTACGTATCATTGTGATAAATGATTTTTATTTTATGTTTTCCAAAGAATTAGCGAAATAATTCAGTAAAATATTGATAATCTCACTACATAGTTTAATGGTTCCCAACTACGACAATTTAGTTTATACAAATTTATTTTAGCTCGATTGCGAAACAAGTTCTTACAAGTTATATTAATCACTCTCGAGACCTCATTCCTGATGGAATCCATCGCCACGAGGGAGAGAGAAGAGGCAATGTGGAATTTAAATGCCTTGCCTAAAGGCACAATCGTAACGGCTCCAACGGGCCTCGAACTCCGGACATTTCTCACCTGAAGCGAGCGCGCATCCACTGCGCTATCACGACTTCCACAAATTGACAATAATATATTGTCCATGTAGACACTCCCGAAGTCAATCTGTCAGTGATGTCATTTCATTTGCATGTACAATTCTTCTTATCCAGACTTTCACAAATGAATATTATACAGATTTAAATGTATAGTCTAGAAGTCTGTATTTATCCAAGAATTTATTCCATTTAGAGTGTAATTAGACTGGTATCAGAATTAGACTTGGATCAGAATTGGACTCAAAATGAATATATTTCCAAACAGCTGTTTATGCCAAAATGTTGACCTGTTTATAACTTAATAGTGTAAACTTTACATTTTTTATATGAATTTTTCACCATTTTGTTGAATTTATTATTATATGTACGCCTAAAATTTGCAAGAAAACTATGTGTCCTTGAAATCCAGATTTATAAACACGTAACTTATTAAATACATTACACACAGTCATATGAACTGAGGGCGGATATTTTCCTACTTTTGACAATTTACAAATATATGTATGGTTAAATGTTTTCCTGTGCGAAATATCTCACGACTTGCGAGACCGGCGTTGAATTTACATGAAACCGCTGAATTTTCAGTGCAAAATCAAACATACTTTTACATAGAATGTATTGAAGGCAACATCGACATCAAATATCAAAACATTGCGTTAGGAAGTACACAGGAAAGTATTTGTTTTGCTGCGATGTGATCAACTATTGATGTGATCAGTTATTGATTGATGTGATCAGTTATTGATATGATCAGTTATTGATATGATCAGTTATTGATGTATCAGTTATTGATGTATCAGTTATTGATGTTGTTTTGTTGATGTGATCAGTTATTGATGTATCAGTTATTGATGTATCAGTTATTGATGTATCAGTTATTGATGTTGTTTTGTGTGTGTTTTGTTGTGTTGTTTTGTGTTGTTTTGTGTTGTTTTGTGTTGTTTTGTGTTGTTTTGTGTTGTTTTGATGTATCAGTTATTGATGTATCAGTTATTGATGTATCAGTTATTGATATGATCAGTTATTGATGTATCAGTTATTGATGTATCAGTTATTGATGTATCAGTTATTGATGTGAAATTTACTTGTCTAGTTGTATTGCCTGCCTTAAGATTCAATTCTCAAAAGTTCTAACAAAAATTGAGCTGTTCAAGACAGTAGTTCTCGACAACTCTAAGCTATGTTTTTAATAATATTCCAGGTAGAAAGGGTACCTGTATATAATGCTGTGTATATGTTTGTGTAGTCTAGTCATTTATTTTATCCAAGGCTGTAAGCTTGGTTATATTATAGTTACTTTTATAATATTTGTATAGTTATGTTTTATTTGGTGTAATATACATAGTTCCCACGGCCTGTGAAAACCGTCAAAAACACTGATAAGATCTTATCTTGGCAGCCATTTTGACTCGCAAGTTTTATTAACGGCAATTTCATGATTTTACTAGTAATTCTTTAATTGCAATAACTTTATTAATTTTGGTTTCGTAATATAAAATTTGGTATGATTTTAAAGGTATTGAAATGCACTTTTTAAATATTAATTTATTTTTTGACAATGATGTATGGATTATAAATTATAAGAACTTGCACCTATTTTTGAAAGTCTATTTTCGCAGTTGAAATATTAATATACACGTAAATTATTATGTATTCATTATTGATACGAAATTTGTGAAATGATACAAAAAAGATGTCCATTGGGAGCTTTCCAACACCGTATGAACAATGGTGATGGGATGAAAAATAAATATTTTATGAAGAAGAAAAAAATTACGCTACTATATATTATAATATCTAATCAACTTTGCCAATCAAAATGGCAGCCACAGTAGGAATGATGATGTCACACAGGAACTATGTATTGTTTCTATGGTAATTGTGATGTAGATTATGTAAATAGAATATGTTATTAAGTTGTTGTTTATGACTCTGTCTGTATCACATTGCCAGGTATTGATGAAACTTTGTGGTTATATAGAGGACTGGCTGGTCAAAGTGGAAGTGATTTGATTTTGAGAGACCTGAGGTCAGGGTGGTCACGGAAGTGTCCATACACATTGATTATATACCACTGTAAAATCAAGCATTTGTTCTTGTGTTAAATACATGTACAAGCACTCGTTTTGCATCTAGTGCAGCAGCTATCCTCTGGTTCAAACATATTGTTTCTAGTTGCCATGTAATTTATGTAATTAGAAGATTACGTCTGGCTATGTTATGTTACTATATTATATTGTGCTATATTTTAACTTACGTGGAATTAATAGTGAGAATTCTTGACTTAGATGTTTGTACTGTTTTTTTAAATCGAATTCTGTAGATATGAATCCTCTTGATTATTGGGGTTAGTAGGTCAAATGTCAAAGTCACAGCTATCTTAAATTAAAGAATGGTTTCTGCTCAACTGTGAATGATTGTATATACAATTTTTTTGCTGTATAGGGATTGGATATATACCGTCATAATTTCTTATATGTACACACGTGTAATAACCCATGGAATGATTCTGATTGGTTGAGAGAATAATCCTTAAAATTTGTAAATTAAACTTTAAAATATGCATATTTCTGTTTGAATTGGTGGTACATAACATTAATGGTGAGACAAACTACGATTTATGCAATTTTAAAAATATAAATATAACGCTGTTTAACCCATTCAACCCCAAGTATCTGACATGGACTGGTGCGTGATATTTTCAGACCAATAAATTAATAACAAAATTACCTTTGGACCAGTTCATTTATCAAAATGGGTAATTTTATCTAAAAATAGTAATAATTATTACTGGCAAAAAAGTGCAGATCCTGGATCTACACTTTTCATAAGCCTATTTAGAGGCCTGTGGGGTTGAAAGGGTTAAAATATAAATATAACGCTGTTTTGTGTAGTATAGGGACTTCATGAAAATTAGTGATGTCATGACAATTTGCACCAAAATGAAAGTAGCAGCGTTATTTTATGCAAAAATATGATTAAAACCCAATATGGTAATGTGATAAAAAGGCTCGCTTACCCCTTTCAACACCACAGACCTCTAAATAGGCTTACAAAAAGTGTAGATCCAGATGAGCCGGCTCGTAGCGAGCCGTCTCATCAGGATCTGCACTTTTTGCCAGTGATATGACTATTTTTAGACATAATTACCCATTTTGATAAATGAACTGGTCCGAATGTAATTTTCTTATTCATTTATTGGTCTAAGAATATCATGGACCAGTCCATGTGAGTTACTTGGTGTTGAATGGGTTAATAGCAAAATTCCAAAACTCAGTTTCATAAAATATGATATGAAATCACCACTCATATATCAGTACACATATTTAATTATTTTAAATTTAAAAATCTTTCAGAGTTTTATATTTATACATGTCCTATCCTTTGATTCAAATTAGCAATCGTTTGGTACATGGCAATGATGTGCAGGGGCGTATCTATGCAATAGGGGCGGGGCATCTGTGCTTGTTACAACAATGCAAACTCACAACCTCTTTGATTTGAATTGAATTGCCAATGTCTTAGATTAGCAATGGTTTACTTACAGTCTTGTTCTTGTGACATTCAGACCATGTGTACAGTTTTACATGTTTAAATACTTACATTTAATGACCTTGACCTACTTACTGACCTACTTTCCTGTTTAATAGCTTATATAAATATTATGTTCATTGTAAATATTTTCATTTTGCTTGTTATGAATAATTTTAACTCTGAATTGTTTTTTGTTACAATTTCTGCTACATTCTAGGAAATATTCAGCACTTTGTCTTCGCATTACATTAGTGGAAGAAAATCGCTACAGACAAACCTGTGTGAAGCAACCATTAAATGGATCTATAGAATGTGGCTGCTAAGCACGGGTGCCTGCTTAATTATGTAATAAAATGCCAGGTTGAAAATTGGAAGCCAACCAATTACAATTTTATATACATGTATCGAGATCTTAATTACCTTCATGATATCTTCCTTAATTATTTATCATGAGATCTTCCTTAATTAGTGTAATGAGATCTTCCTTAATTAGTGTAATGAGGTCTTCCTTAATTAGTGTAATGAGATCATCCTTAATTATGACAATCAGATCTTCCTTAATTAGTGTAATAAGATCATCCTTAATTAGTGTAATGAGATCTTCCTTAATTAGTGTAATGATATCTTCCTTAATTAGTGTAATGATATCTTCCTTAATTAGTGTAATGAGATCTTCCTTAATTAGTGTAATGAGATCATCCTTAATTAGTGTAATGAGATCTTCCTTAATTAGTGTAATGATATCTTCCTTAATTAGTGTAATGATATCTTCCTTAATTAGTGTAATGAGATCTTCCTTAATTAGTGTAATGAGATCATCCTTAATTATGACAATCAGATCTTCCTTAATTAGTGTAATGATATCTTCCTTAATTAGTGTAATGATATCTTCCTTAATTAGTGTAATGAGATCTTCCTTAATTAGTGTAATGAGATCTTCCTTAATTAGTGTAATGAGATCTTCCTTAATTAGTGTAATGAGATCTTCCTTAATTAGTGTAATGAGATCTTCCTTAATTAGTGTAATGAGATCTTCCTTAATTAGTGTAATGAGATCATCCTTAATTAGTGTAATGAGATCTTCCTTAATTAGTGTAATGATATCTTCCTTAATTAGTGTAATGATATCTTCCTTAATTAGTGTAATGAGATCTTCCTTAATTAGTGTAATGCGATCTTCCTTAATTAGTGTAATGTGATCTTCCTTAATTAGTGTAATGAGATCTTCCTTAATTAGTGTAATGTGATCGTCCTTAATTAGTGTAATGAGATCTTCCTTAATTAGCATAATGAGATCTTCCTTAATTAGTGTAATGAGGTATTCCTTAATTAGTGTAATGAGATCTTCCTTAATTAGCATAATGAGGTATTCCTTAATTAGTGTAATGAGATCTTCCTTAATTAGTGTAATGAGATCTTCCTTAATTAGTGTAATGAGATCTTCCTTAATTAGTGTAATGAGATCTTCCTTAATTAGTGTAATGAGATCTTCATTAATTAGTGTAATGAGATCTTCATTAATTAATGTAATGATAACATAATGAGATCTTCCTTAATTAGTGTAATGATATCTTCCTTAATTAGTGTAATGAGATCTTCTTTAATTAGTGTAATGAGATCTTCCTTAATTAGTGTAATGAGATCTTCCTTAATTAGTGTAATGATATCTTCCTTAATTAGTGTAATGAGATCTTACTTAATTAGTGTAATGAGATCTTCCTTAATTAGTGTAATGAGGTCTTCCTTAATTAGTGTAATGAGATCATCCTTAATTAGTGTAATGAGATCTTCATTAATTAGTGTAATGAGATCTTCCTTAATTAGTGTAATGAGATCTTCCTTAATTAGTGTAATGAGATCTTCCTTAATTAGTGTAATGAGATCTTCATTAATTAATGTAATGAGGTCTTCCTTAATTAGCGTAATGAGATCTTCCTTAATTAGCGTAATGAGATCTTCCGTAATTAGTGTAATGAGATCTTCATTAATTAGTGTAATGAGATCTTCCTTAATTAGCGTAATGAGATCTTCCTTAATTAGTGTAATGAGATCGTCTTTAATTAGTGTAATGAGATCTTCTTAATTAGTGTAATGAGGTCTTCCTTAATTAGTGTAATGAGATCATCCTTAATTAGTGTAATGAGATCTTCATTAATTAGTGTAATGAGATCTTCCTTAATTAGTGTAATGAGATCTTCCTTAATTAGTGTAATGAGATCTTCCTTAATTAGTGTAATGAGATCATCCTTAATTAGTGTAATGAGATCTTCATTAATTAATGTAATGAGGTCTTCCTTAATTAGCGTAATGAGATCTTCCTTAATTAGCGTAATGAGATCTTCCGTAATTAGTGTAATGAGATCTTCATTAATTAGTGTAATGAGATCTTCCTTAATTAGCGTAATGAGATCTTCCTTAATTAGTGTAATGAGATCGTCTTTAATTAGTGTAATGAGATCTTCTTAATTAGTGTAATGAGATCTTCCTTAATTAGTGTAATGAGATCTTCCTTAATTATCTTCCTGAGGTCTTCCTCCTACATGGTAGCGACGATAAATAAACGTAAAACACACTCTACAGAATGTATTTTTCTATTATTTGTATAAATTTTTTCCAATTATTTGCCTCAAAATATTGAGTATTTTAACTAATAAGCAAACGTCGTATACGCGGTTTGTTGACATAACAAAATAATGTAAATAGAGTCGACATTCATGCGTAATATAACTCGTGTATCCTGAATAACACGGTATATGGTACATATTTACTGTTATATCTCACATGTGTGCCTATGCATATTTTTAGCTGACCAGTCTTAGTTAAATTATCTTTAAACGACATTATCTCACGTTTAGTATTGACTCTGATGACAAACAAACGTCAATCTAAGAGCGTGGATGATCCGTTATATGAAATCCTACTTTCAATTTTGAAAGTTTGTACATCACAAAAACACTGGTCATTGATTCAATGTTAATGTTCAAATGTATTCGGAAGAATGTGTAATAGCAACGCATTTATACGTGAACAAATGCAATGTATTTACTTTTTGCGATATAATGTCGCTTTAATGAATTGTAAATGGACAACTGGGACAAATATGGTATTCACCATTTTACTTGTTTTACGTTTAAGAAATACAACATTGATTATTTATTAACCCTTTCAACACAACAGACCTCTAAATAGGCTTACAAAAAGTGTAGATCCAGATGAGCCGCATCAGGATCTGCACTTTTTGCCAGTGATATGACGTTGATATGATCAGAAACTCAATACTGCCCAATTAATAGTCTCGGTGTTAACCCTTTCAACACCACAGACCTCTAAATAGGCTTACAAAAAGTGTAGATCCAGATGAGCCGGCTTGTGACGAGCCGTCTCATCAGGATCTGCACTTTTTGCCAGTGATATGACTATTTTTAGACATAATTACCCATTTTGATAAATGAACTTGTCCAAATGTGATTTTCTGATTCATTTATTGGTTTATGAATATCATGGACCAGTCCATGTCAGTTACTTGGTGTTTAAACTGGTTAAGAAATACAACATTGATAATTTGTTAATTGTATTGTATATAGTTTAAATCGTGTATATAATTTTATATAAATTGTGTTCTTTATTACACTACCGGTACGCTTTAAAGTTGTTTTAATTATAATCTTTGATTTATATTCTTTACATGAATTATGTTGTTGATCAGTGACGATTTTCAAGTGTTGAGTTTGTTGAGTTTGTGTTCTCGAATCAGACGACGGTTAATCGGTATTCGGCGCTACAGATCGGGTAAAGGTGTTCGGTTCTGCTCGAGAATTGGTTAACCAGAGAACCGGTATCGAGGATGATGTCCTGGAACTGAGTCGTGTGTGTGCTGTAGAAACCAACGGCCATAAAATAACTGATGTTCCTAGTCGAACATGCCTCAAACACCATTCTAACGCGGGTGGCAGGTGTTAACCCGTTCCTTCATAGAGAATTAGGTTAATATACTATTATATCTCCATACAAACGACAGCCATTTAGCTACCATGCAGTGGATAAGTAGTCACCATATCTATCCCACCCATAGATATTACTGGGACTACATGAGATTCTGGCCTTTATTATGAACATTGATTTGGCTACTACATTGTATGTGGTATTGATAATGGCATCAAGAGATGCTTCTATGAGGGAAAGGGTTAAAGAAAACGCTGTGAGAGATCGGAGTTTTTTTACATATTGTAGATTGTTTTCTTTGTTTGTACACAATTTCATGTTTTGGACAGTGAATACACATATACTGTAATGTATGGTGTACAAATAGATCCAGAGGTACCAACTGTCTGGTGCACCCATATTTTATAAATATAATATTGGTGCAACACAATTTGACAGACGGATCTGTAGTCCAGTGGTAACACGCTGGACTGGTAATCCAGGGATCGCAGGTTCAATTCCCCGTCTGACCCTAATAAAATTAACAGTCTTTCAGATGGGACGTTAAACCGAGGTCTCGTGTCGGTGCTTTACACCGTGCACGTAAAAGAACCAGAGGAGACTCTGGAATGGGTCTGTCTGTATCATTGCACTATCCTCCAAAAATCTAAAATGACTAATCTCTTCAGGAGGCGTCGCTCATATGGGCAACCGGTAGCGACGATAAATAAACGTAAAACACACACACAATTTGAAGGAACTTGTTTGTACATAATTTTCAAATAGTGACAAATTGATGCTAGCACTTGAACTATTTCACGTCGGATATAACATTGGTTTTTTTTTTTTACTTATATTAATCACTCTCGTTGGCTCGGATGAAAGCGTATATGTGGTCATTCATGTGGGAGGAAACCGGAGAACCCGGAGAAAACCCACCTGTCCGATCTGGCGACTATCGTACCATCTCACATACTTCCCGGTCCGAGGATCAAACCCTGGTTGCATTGGTGAGAAGCGAGCATGCTAACCACTGCGCTAATCCGACAGCCTAACATTGCCTTCATAGTATAATTGTGCAAAGTAACAAAACAATTGTCATTTGTTTTATAGACGGGCATTATGTTTTCTCTAAGAACAATTAATTAATTTTTTTCAGCCCAATTAATACATCTACCAAGAACTAGAGCTACAATTTGTATTTAAACACCGACAGCATAGATAAATATGCCCACAATTTGTATTTAAACACCGACAGCATGCCCACAATTTGTATTTAAACACCGACAGCATAGATAAATGTGCCCACAATTTGTATTTAAACACCGACAGCATAGATAAATATGCCCACAATTTGTATTTAAACACCTACAGCATAGATAAATATGCCCACAATTTGTATTTAAACACCTACAGCATAGATAAATATGCCCACAATTTGTATTTAAACACCGACAGCATAGATAAATATGCCCACAATTTGTGTTTAAACACCTACAGCATAGATAAATATGCCCACAATTTGTATTTAAACACCGACAGCATAGATAAATATGCCCACAATTTGTATTTAAACACCTACAGCATAGATAAATATGCCCACAATTTGCCAATATATGTGGACGCATTACTGTTATATCTCACATTTGTGTCTTATACATATTTAGACTCGTCTGATGTTATCTCTAAGTGACAGTATCACTCGCTTAGTATAGACTCTATAATCAACGTCAATTTGCAAGCGCGGCTGACCGTTATATGAAATCCTACTTTCACTTTTGAGAGTTTGTAGATTGCAACAAAACACTGATTATTGACTGAATGTTAAGTGTCCGAATTATTTGGAAGAATTTTGTGTAGCAATGTCGTTTATACGCAAAAATGAAATATTTTTGGCGATGTAATGTCGCTTTAACTACAATGTAATGTGTATGTATATGAGGATGTATTTTAGAATGTAATGTATGCTTATTCCAGAATATGCTGTTTTACTTAGAATTTCTTCCTTAGTAGATTATTTGATGGTCTTAAGACTTGACAATAATCGTTACGTATTTGTTTGGGTGTTTTGTTGTAGTACCAATAGTAGGCACGTATTTGTTTGGGTGTTTTGTTGTAGTACCAATAGTAGGCTCATTTTATATGCATCTGCAAAAGTATTCAATGTAATATATTCATTGCCCAGGCTCATTCTAGAGGGTGACATAGGCGAAATATTTACCCTAGGGCCCATGACTTCTCCCTAAAAAAAGTTAAAAACAAAAATAACCATTTCATACAAATACTTTGTCCAGTAAAAGTAAAGTGTTTGTTTATTATAGTGTCACCCCTATTTAAAGGGCCATCCATTTCTGACTTATGTGACAGATGGATCTGTAGCCCAGTGGTAACACGCTGGACTGGTAATCCAGTGATCGCAGGTTTGATCCCCCCTATGACCCTAATAAAATTAACAGTCTTTCAGATGGGACGTTAAGCCGAGGTCTCGTGTCGGTGCTTTACAACGTGCACGTAAAAGAACCAGATGAGACTCTGGAATGAGTCTCTGTCTGTATCATTGCACTATCCTCCAAATATCTAAAATGACTAATCTCTTCAGGAGGCGTCGCTCATATGGGCAACCGGTAGCGACGATAAGTAAACGTAAAACACACACAAAAACTTCTGAGACACCTCCTTTTATGAACATCAGTACTTCCCGAATCCTATGTTTGTATGCCATGCTGGTAGGCAATCGGTAACCATTATTTATCTAGCTAGCGGCTCACCAACCAGCCATATCAGAACGAACCCCTAACGAGTATCGAACCTTCGACCTCCCACTCCATAGGCAGACACCTTAACCACTAGGCCACAGAGATGGTAAGATACACTGGCCCACTTTCTATTCAAATATTGTATTTAACCCTTTCAACCCCACAGGCCTCTAAATAGACTTACAAAAAGTGTAGATCCAGATGAGCCGGCTCATGACGAGCCGTCTCATCAGGATCTGCACTTTTTGCCAGTAATAATTATTACAATTTTAGATAAAATTACCCATTTTGATAAATGAACTGGTCCAAAGGTAATTTTCTTATTAATTTATTGGTCTAAACATATGATCCATGTCAGTTACTTGGGGTTGAAAGGGTTAATGGCCAGAATGTGTGGTTTTGTGTTAAGTAATATCATTCAAGGATGTAATCAGGCACTTTCTCACTTCTCCCAAAAGTGTTGACCTAGAATGAGCCTGTGTCGCAAACTCTCCTTTTTCTTCTCGTAATAATATGTCTCGGTTGCTACGGCTCTTACCAGGGTCTATCCTATTGTAGACTCGCTGGAGTTGTCTAGGGGGTTTCTTCGTTATTATATGTATTAATGATAACTCAACACAGTATTACATTTCTTCTATATAATATCTTGTTTAAATTGGCATCAGAAATATCCATATATATATAATCAGTGATCTATATATATATACATCGTATCATTAAAAGCTTATTTAACAATCCATTTGTGTGAGCCGACTATGCGCTTACACAGTATATTTAACATCCAATCTTTCTAATCCGTCATTACTCAATATCACTATAATCTAATCACTGTTTCTGATTAGATTAACTTTTAATCAACTTCGATATGGTTCGCCGAAACTCTATGTTTCTTCTGTGGCTGAACAATTTAATTATTCGACAAATCTTTATAAGTTATATTTCTTATAATGTCAATAATATCTAAGTATCATAAATACAGTTTATATGTTCTATATACTAGATTGAGATCACGACCTTTCTCGCTCCTGGAGTTAGGCTCTAGTGTGTCTGATTTATGTTAATAAAATCCATTTCTTATATACATAATTGAATCAGTGTATATATGATATAACAATTCCTAAAACATCTGTTATTCCTAAACATCTGTTATGTTATCTAATATTACACCATCAAACCAGTTCGGTGCCTTTGTATTACATAACTGGACATCTGCAACCACGGCCTTGTTATCTAATATTACACCATCAAACCAGTTCGGTGCCTTTGTATTACATAACTGGACACCTGCAACCACGGCCTTGATAAACTGAGATTAGGCCTAACATCTTAAGACATTTCCCGCGCGAAGCGAGATTGATAATTTTAGGCGCGAAAATAATAGCAGACGATTATGCATAAAACAAATATATATATATTACATGGTAAACATTTGGCCATATATAGAAACAGTTTAATGTATTTATATAATACATTACTATTTATATATAACAATAATAAATATTTCGTGCAAATTGGGGTTTTGCACAATCCTCCCTACCCGGGGAGAAGTTTGACATCGCCCGCTATCGGCCGATTTACAAATCTTCATTCCTTTGAATATACAGTAGAAAACAATCATAATATCAATACATCATATGTCCTAAAATAGCATTTCTTTCGCTAGGTACCAACATTCTAATCATAGAGGCAATAACTATTTACTGAACAACTGAAATAATACCAAGTACATTTACTAAGTCAAACATCACAGTCATTGAACTCTACTGAGAAAGTCTGCTAGAACATTTTGAGTCCCTTTGATATGTTTAATGGTCAGATTAAATTCTGAGAGACACAGTGCCCATCTTAAGAGGCGTTGATTGGACGTTTTCGACCTACTTAACCATACAAGGGGATTATGATCTGAATTAATTATTGTTTTGCTTGTGCTTACATATATGCGAAAATGTTCGATACCGGCCACTATAGCTAATAATTCCTTCTCTATTGTAGAGTAGTTTTTCTCTCGTGGAATAAGTTTTCGGGAATAAAATGCTACTGGGTGTGGTACTTGGTCAACGGTCTGAGTCAGTACAGCCGAAATTCCCAAATCGGAAGCATCAGTATAGAGTTCGAACTCTTGGTTAAAGTCAGGGGCCTTCAGTATGGGTTTATTGGTTAAAGCTTTCTTTAAGGATTCGAAAGCAAGTTGATGTTTATCGCTCCACTGAGTTATGATGTTCCCTGATCGCTTGCCCTTTAATAAGTCAGTCAGGGGAGCGGCGATCTCAGCGAACTGGGGAATGAATTTCCTGTAAAATCCTACTGATCCCAGATATCCTCGTAATTGTTTCTTGGTCTGTGGGGGAGAGATATTACTAATACACTCAACCTTGCTGGAAATTGGTTTGATTTTTCCCGACCCTAATTCATGTCCCAAGTACTTGACTGTTCCAGACCCAATTTTACACTTCTTCGGATTCAAAGTAACACCACTATCCTCTAGTCTATGAAATGTCCAATCCAAGTGATTTATGTGCTGTGACCATAAATTGGATCGAACAGCAATATCATCCAGATATGCGTCGGCAAATCTATCACGGATGGGTTCTGTCGGGGATTGAGCGATTATCTCGTTTATGGCCCTCTGGAAGGTAACTCCACCGTTTTTTAAACCAAATGGGAGAGTTAATGGTTCAAACAAGCCCCAGGGGGTTATGAACGCTGCAATTTCACTAGCTCGAGGGGTTAGCGGAATCTGCCAGTAACCTTTATTAAGATCTAAAATTGATATCAGACTCGAACCTGCGACCTGATCAATGAGATCGTCTAATCTCGGGATGGGGAAGGCTTCTCCTCGAGTCAGGTCATTAATTTTCCGATAATCAATACATGGTCGCCATTCTGAGTCTGATTTGCGTACCAATATTATGGGAGAGG
The DNA here is from genome assembly GCA_014843695.1 of Archivesica marissinica. Lineage (NCBI taxonomy): Eukaryota > Metazoa > Mollusca > Bivalvia > Venerida > Vesicomyidae > Archivesica > Archivesica marissinica. The sequence continues at coordinate 66,871,963 of CM026391.1, forward strand.
CCCACTGGCTTCTGCTAGGGCGGATAATTCCTAACTCCAACATTTGATCTAGCTCAGTTTTTAATATTTGTTTCTTTTCTGGAGACATGCGGTAGTAAGGCTGGACTACGGGTGAAGCACCTTGCACATCAATATCATGGGTAACATCGTGGAAACGTCCCAGTTGTCCAGAGAATAAACGGGGGTAACGGTCAAATAACTGACTAATATCGTCCCTGTGGTCTGGGTTTAAATGACTGATATCCGGCCAGGTTTTCTTAGGTACAGATTCAAGAGGACTGCAAGGATCGAATTCTTTCTCAATGTCCGTAGGGGCTTGGTAATCTAATAGGGTAGGGTCTTGGGACTCATACACCGGACTACTATCAGCTAGAGCTGCACCCTCCTCCCTACCTGTCCAGGGCTTCAACTGGTTTACATGCATAACACGGTATTTTACTCTCTTATCAGGCATGTATATAATATAGGTATGCGACGCTACCTTTTCGTGTACCGGATACGGTCCCTGGAGGGCATTCTTCAGCTTATTACCTTTTAACGGTAATCGTACTAACACTAATTCACCACGCTGGAATACACGCATTTTCGCTTTCTTACTTCTGTCATACTTTGTTTTACGACCATCTGCGGCCTGTTGTGCATTCTCGCTGGCGTCACGTAACGCTTCAGCTAATCTATGACATAATTCTTGTACATAGTTATTTATGGGGATCCCTTCATCCCGCTCATTTCTAGCCCAGAGATCATAAGTGGAATCTAGATTATCTCTAGGTTCGCGCCCATATAGAAGGTAGAAGGGAGAATATCCTGTGCTAGAGTGCTCTGCACTTCTATATGCAAATAATAGCCAGGGTAGCATCTCATCCCAAGACGATAAAGAGTTCTCCCCAAGGATTCTAAGCATGGTTTTCAATGTACCATTATATTTCTCTATTGATCCGTTGGTTTGAGGCCTGTAACTCGTGCTAGTTAAGTGACGTATATCGTGCTCGGCTAGGAAGCGTGTGAATGTTTCAGCTATGAAAGCGCTTCCTCGGTCAGTCAACAGGGTCTGGGGTTTTCCATGTCGAGATATTATCTCGATCAGGGCTTTTTGTGCATTAACAGCTGTCGCTGCGGCGCATGGGAAAGATTCCGTATATTTAGTGGCATGATCAATAAAATTCAAGATATACTGGTTCCCATTTATAGTTTTCTTCATGGGTCCAACGAAATCAGCGGATATAAATTTGAATGGTTGGGATATAATGGGCAGGGGTTTCAATGGGGCTACAGTGGCTTTCTGTCCCTTACCCGCTCTCTGGCACGGCCCACAGCTATGGCAGAATCGTTTAACATCTGCGCGGATTCCCGGCCAAAAGAAGCGGCGCTTAATGCGCTTCAGGGTCTTACTAGGTCCCTGGTGTCCCGTACTTAAACTGTCATGGGCGAGTCCCGTTATATGATCACGGAATCCCCGTGGAACTACCACCTGATCATATATTTTCCAGGGTCGAACTTTGGACGTGTCTTGAGGTTGTTCTCTCCTCATAAGTAGTCGGGGTTCGAGCTGGATGTAATATCCTTGCCGAATAGGTGTTCCTTCTTGAGCCATTTCCCAGAGGGGTGCTAAGGTCGGGTCATTATTCTGTTCTTGCAATAATTTATCAGGACTCAAATCGTCAATAGAGGGAATATTTTGGGGTTTAACTGTACTGGCTTTCTCAGAGGGGGAATTGATCTCAATTGTATTCCGAAAAGGTAAGACATTGTGATTTGTATCGGTCGTGTTTTCTGAGTCTGGGTTGGACGTGACAATTTCATCAAACGGGATAATTTTCTTATTTGAGCGTGTAACCACGCCACAGGTAATCAAATCAGTGACAGGGGCAGTTTCACAGTCGTTACCTATTATAAGATCCACCCCCGCGGTGCATCTGTGTTTTAATACAGCCACCTTCAATGTTCCTTGGTATATTGGACAATCGACGCTAATCTTTGCTATCGGATAATTACCAGGGATATAATTGACACCGCGGATTGTTACCCGTTCACCTGTGTATTCTAAATGATCAGCGGTCTGATCAGTAGCCGACAATAAACTAATTGTCGCACCTGAATCTCTCAAATACGTCACTTGTGCGGTGTTATTATTTATGCGT
>CM026391.1:66875103-67043816 GCA_014843695.1 Archivesica marissinica
CATGTACAAGACCCGCTCTGATATGTAAATGTTACACGGCCATGTACAAGACCCGCTCTGATATGTAAATGTTACACGGCCATGTACAAGACCCGCTCTGATATGTAAATGTTACACGGCCATGTACAAGACCCGCTCTGATATGTAAATGTTACACGGCCATGTACAAGACCCGCTCTGATATGTAAATGTTACACGGCCATGTACAAGACCCGCTCTGATATGTAATTGTTACACGGCCATGTACAAGACCCGCTCTGATATGTAAATGTTACACGGCCATGTACAAGACCCGCTCTGATATGTAAATGTTACACGGCCATGTACAAGACCCGCTCTGATATGTAAATGTTATACGGCCATGTACAAGACCCGCTCTGATATGTAAATGTTACACGGCCATGTACAAGACCCGCTCTGATATGTAAATGTTACACGGCCATGTACAAGACCCGCTCTGATATGTAAATGTTACACGGCCATGTACAAGACCCGCTCTGATATGTAAATGTCAGGCCATGTACAAGACCCGCTCTGATATGCAAATGTTACGGCCATGTACAAGACCCGCTCTGATATGTAAATGTTACACGGCCATGTACAAGACCCGCTCTGATATGTAAATGTTACACGGCCATGTACAAGACCCGCTCTGATATGTAAATGTTACACGGCCATGTACAAGACCCGCTCTGATATGTAAATGTTACACGGCCATGTACAAGACCCGCTCTGATATGTAAATGTTACACGGCCATGTACAAGACCCGCTCTGATATGTAAATGTTACACGGCCATGTACAAGACCCGCTCTGATATGTAAATGTTACACGGCCATGTACAAGACCCGCTCTGATATGCAAATGTTACACGGCCATGTACAAGACCCGCTCTGATATGTAAATGTTACACGGCCATGTACAAGACCCGCTCTGATATGCAAATGTTACACGGCCATGTACAAGACCCGCTCTGCTATGTAAATGTTACACGGCCATGTACAAGACCCGCTCTGATATGTAAATGTTACACGGCCATGTACAAGACCCGCTCTGATATGTAAATGTTACACGGCCATGTACAAGACCCGCTCTGCTATGTAAATGTTACACGGCCATGTACAAGACCCGCTCTGCTATGTAAATGTTACACGGCCATGTACAAGACCCGCTCTGCTATGTAAATGTTACACGGCCATGTACAAGACCCGCTCTGTATGTAAATGTTACACGGCCATGTACAAGACCCGCTCTGTATGTAAATGTTACGGCCATGTACAAGACCCGCTCTGCTATGTAAATGTTACAGGCCATGTACAAGACCCGCTCTGATATGTAAATGTTACACGGCCATGTACAAGATCCGCTCTGTATGAAATGTACACGGCCATGTACAAGACCCGCTCTGTATGAAATGTTACAGGCCATGTACAAGCCCGCTCTGCTATGTAAATGTTACAGGCCATGTACAAGACCCGCTCTGCTATGTAAATGTTACACGGCCATGTACAAGACCCGCTCTGATATGTAAATGTTACACGGCCATGTACAAGACCCGCTCTGCTATGTAAATGTTACACGGCCATGTACAAGACCCGCTCTGCTATGTAAATGTTACACGGCCATGTACAAGACCCGCTCTGCTATGTAAATGTTACACGGCCATGTACAAGACCCGCTCTGCTATGTAAATGTTACACGGCCATGTACAAGACCCGCTCTGATATGTAATTGTTACACGGCCATGTACAAGACCCGCTCTGATATGTAATTGTTACACGGCCATGTACAAGACCCGCTCTGATATGTAATTGTTACACGGCCATGTACAAGACCCGCTCTGATATGTAATTGTTACACGGCCATGTACAAGACCCGCTCTGATATGTAGTTGTTACACGGCTGTGGTTGTTGTTGTTACACGGCCATGTACAAGACCCGCTCTGATATGTAATGTTACACGGCCATGTACAAGACCCGCTCTGATATGTAAATGTTACACGGCCATGTACAAGACCCGCTCTGATATGTAATTGTTACACGGCCATGTACAAGACCCGCTCTGATATGTAATTGTTACACGGCCATGTACAAGACCCGCTCTGATATGTAAATGTTACACGGCCATGTACAAGACCCGCTCTGATATGTAAATGTTACACGGCCATGTACAAGACCCGCTCTGATATGTAATGTTACACGGCCATGTCAAGACCCGCTCTGATATGTAATGTTACACGGCCATGTACAAGACCCGCTCTGATATGTAAATGTTACACGGCCATGTACAAGACCCGCTCTGATATGTAATTGTTACACGGCCATGTACAAGACCCGCTCTGCTATGTAAATGTTACACGGCCATGTACAAGATCACTCAATGAAATAAAATACCCTCTTACACTATAAACACAAATATTCTCTATTTTCATATCTGGACAGCTCAAATGAAATTGATCCATAATTATTATAAGTTCAGCCGGAAAATGGAAATAACAATCGAGTTATAGTGTTGCTATTTCTAGTTTGAATCCTTTGTGTTTACTAAGCACAATTATTATTATTATTATATACCAAACTTATATAGCGCTCTTTTCATCTAAATATAAAACGTTCAAAAGCGCTTTACAGCCTAAAATATCACAAATATTGATAAAAACTTCCACATACAATGAGATAAAACAAGACAAAATTAGCAAACACAATTACAATGGATTCTAAATATGCTATAAAATATTAGGATCTAAAATTATAACAATTAAAATATAGGTAATAATTAAATAAAATGTGTTCATTTGCAGTCTTAATCCTGATTGAGCACAGACACAGTTCGATATTTATGTTCCATATGAACATTTAAAAAGGTGTGTCTTCAAAGCCTTCTTGAAAGAACACAATGTTGTTGCACTTCTAAGATTTGATGGAAGAGAATTCCAAAGTTTTGGAGCAGCAGTCATGAAACTTCTATCTCCGTATGTGACAGTCCGACTTATTGGTAACACAAGAGTAGCTGCTTCATTTTTAGACCGTAAGTCTCTCCTTGGTATATAAACCTCAAGCAAGTTTCTCAAATAAATCGGTGCTTCTCCATTCAATGCTTTATATGTGTGAGTCAGTATTTTATACTTTATTTATTCTTTCTTGAACTGGTAGCCAATGAAGTTCTTTTAGAATGGGCGTTACATGACTGAAACGGGATGTTCTGGTTATGATGCGAGCTGCTGTGTTTTGAACAGTTTGTAATTTATTGGAAGTGTTTCTTGGCAAGCCGTACAACAGTGAATTACAGTAGTCGAGCCTGGATGTAACGAGTGAGTTTATGAGAGTTTTCGTGGCGTCTGTTGTTAAATACTGCCGAATGTGTCCAATCCGCCGGATCTGCGCATAACATGATTTTGTCACGGAATTTACATGTTTGTCCATATCCATTCTTGAGTCTAGGAAAGCTCCTAGATTTCTCACACATGTTGATGGTTCTGTATTTGAGTCTCCTACTTTCACATTTATGTTTTCAATGTGTTGAAAATTTCGCTGACTAGAAAACATAATCATTTCAGTTTTATCAGTATTGAGTTTTAACATATTGGCATGCATCCAAGCAACAATGTCTTGTAGACAGTTTTCCATTCGAAGTAGTGTCTCTGCTTGTGAAGCTTGAACGGTTGGTTTGAATGAAAGGTAAAGCTGGGAATCGTCAGCATAAAAGTGATGGTTCAGTCCATGGTGTTTACAAATGGCTCCTACAGGCTTGGTATACATAGTGTAAAATTTCGGGCCTAAAACAGACCCCTGTGGAACACTGAAATTCATGAGCACTGAGTTGGATAGTTTTCCATCGATACATACTGCTTGATAACGGTCGGTAAGATAAGATGATATCCATTGGAGAGGTTTTCCAGTAATTCCAAAATGAAATTCGAGACGCTGTAAAAGTGTTCTATGGTCGATGGTATCAAATGCAGCAGATAGGTCCAAAAGCACAAGGATTGTAGCATTGTTCTGGTCCAGAGATTGGAGTATATCGTTTTGGACTTTCAGTAAGGCAGTTTCTGTGGAATGAAACGTCCTGTACGCAGACTGATGTACCTCGTGTAAGTTATTACTTGTCAAATGTTCATCAATTCGACTATTTACTACTTTTTCCAGAATCTTCGAGACATAAGGCAGGTTTGACACTGGCCTGTAGTTCTTCAAAGTGTTTTGATCAAGGCTTGGTTTTTTCAGCAAAGGTCTTACCCGGGAGATTTTGAATGACTTTGGTACATTTCCTGTTTCCAATGAAATATTTACAATTTTTGTCACTATTGGTAGGATTTCACTAAGACAAGATTTCAGTAGCCATGTCGGAATTGGATCAATTTCACAGGATTTATTTGGCCCTTTTTTAATGAATTGTTCGACTTCTTTCTCATATGATGGACAGAAATTGTTCAAGCAGCTTATGTGAGGGAGTTTCTCTGTTTCAATGTTCAATGGACCCAGTTCCGACTGGGAGTTTGAAGATATGTCATTTCTAATGCCTTCCACCTTAGAAATGAAGAAGTCACTGAATTCCTGTGCTAATTCATTGGGATTTTTGCCTGATGTAAGAGCTATTTCACTAACGCCTACAATGTGTCCCGAACCTTTGCGTGTTTACAGGAATTTTGTGAAACACTACGGACACTATCAGATACGGAAGCGGATGCACTGCGCATACAGCGAAATCCCAACACAGGGGCATACACAGTCAAATGTTTCATGGACAATCTGCAGAAGTTCTTGCAGGTAAGGTGAACCGTCTACGTTCGAATTCCAATGGAGGGGGGGGTATTTCTAGTGTGGAACTATCCAGCTGGCTTGCAGAATGTCGGTGGTTCCATCCTGTTTTTTTTTAATTTAACGTCGCTACTGGTTTCCCATTTGAGCGACGGGCAGTTTACCTAACAACACCTTTCCTGGGCAGGCTCCAGCGGCGGTTAACCAGTACTTGGTGCACCAACCTCCGTAAGAAACTGACAACTTTTTCATATAAATGAGACACGGTCTGAGCGGGGCTCGAACCCGTGACCATCAGAGATGATAGGTCACAGTGGTATACAAGTCAGTGACCTTAACCACTCGATCACGGAGGCGGTCTGGTTCCATCCTGATGCCCACCCGAACCTTAAATACTGCTCGGATGGGCACCCGGGATTTTACTCCACGGCAAATAGATGAATAGTCGCCATATTATGACCTAAGCTGTTGGTGCGACTTATACCCCCTCCCCAAACAAACAAAACAAACAGTGTAATCCACAGAACTTCCAAGATCTAGCATAGTTTAATCTAAGAATCCATTTAGTAATAGAAAAGGCCAACCCAGTATACACTGACGAAACCGTAGGAGGCACAGACGTACAGGCTATATAACAAGCACGTTATAAGGCAATGTACTAGTAATTATAAGTCAACGTTTTTATTGGCATAAACATGTACATGCTCATCGCCAAGAAACATGATTGGCGGTTACATACACAGTTACAGAAAAGCCTGATATATATGGTATGAGTAAGCATAGCAATAGCATTTACGAAATACAATCAGTGTTGCTTAACAATATAATTGGTATTCAGTGTCTCACAAATCATTATTATACCCTTTTACGTGTTGCTAAATAATTTATATATTTAGCTAACTTGACAAGTATTCTTTTTGGTGTTGAATTCATGAGTGTTCTAAGCTTATTAATGGTTGGCCATGAACAATACTATCTAGGTAAATGTGTATTTCTTATATCAGCATAATGACAAACTAATACAACACCACCACCACCACCACCACCACCACCACCACCACCAACAACAACAATCGTTTATTGCGTAAAACATCTATAAGATGCTTAAAGCAAATACAATAGTTGCCGACCCGGGTTTTTGTCGTTGTGTGTTCTATGATTCGTGTTGTAGTAATAATGTATGTGTATGTCAGTTGGGGAACTCGCTTGCTGTGAGGTACCGGGGCGGGTCGGGCTATAATTAAAATATCCAATTCACAATTTAAATTTTACGAACAATTTAATTCTTATTTATTTAACCTGGTTCAGATTCTGGATTAGCGTAATGCAGCCAGAATATCGGGGTATATATTAGTTAGTGCTGGATTCGAACGCACACATAACCAGATTGGGTAGCCAATGGGTGAATTTTGAAACACCCACCTATCCAGGTTGGGCAGCCAATGGGTGAATTTTGAATCTTCATGGACCCAGAATGCCCATGACAAACACGTTTATTAGTATCCGAATATGCAACAGAACAAACAATTAATGTGTATACTGCTTGACACTAATCTCCTGTCATCATATTGCACAGACGAGTAATATAGATGCTGCATAATAACTATCTAGTGTGAATGGCAGTAATTATTTGCATAAAGATATGAAATATTTGATGTGCTTAATTGTAACGAACAAAATTTCTAAATTATAAATGTATGAACTCTTCGAAATTTAGTAAGGTTGAAAACGGTTACTTATTAGTTATGAAATTGAAGTCTCTATAAATAAATTGACTCCCTTATTGTATATACAAAATGTACATCTAATAGGAATGAACAGGCTTTCAATTTGAGCTTTATAGCATAGTTACACATTGTAGTGGATACACAAACATAATTACCAAGAGGTCTCTTTAAAGCAGCATTACATCGTATGAAATAAAAGATATTTGAAAAATTCAACTTTTACGTATGTGTAGCAATGCTGCTACACATTCTAACATTATACTTTGTATTCTTATGTTCATTTGGTAATCAGTGTTTTTTTGCGATAAAACAATATCGAAACTGAAAGTAGGACTTTCCGAGTCGATCGGTCACGCACTTGTTTACAACCGGAACGCATCGTCCGCACTTGTTTACATTTGGAATGCATCGTCCCCATTTGTCCCCATTTGTCCCACGTTGTCATTTGTAATTAAATTACTTGATATGTTGATACATACCTTTGTTAGCTAAGTCTTTTAGGGACATTTCTACATCCCCGCGAGATGTTCGACATTAGAGGAAGATAGATAGATAGTATTTTATGTTCAAAATATATACGTTGTTTTCTACATCCTCTGTTGTTTCACGCATGCGCACTGTGTGTGTTTACATTTCGACTATTTCGATTTTTGTAAATACACACACATTAGTATTTATATTTTACCCAAAACATCCTTTATTACAATATAATGCTGCTTTAACATGCACATATCTGATCAGGAGGAATCCCAGGTTACTGGTACTGACTGTAGTTTGCCGTTTACCCGTGAAAAGATGCTCAACTTCACTGCAGCGAGACCAGAGCTCTACAATGCCAGTGTCTTCACCCACGACTTCAACAATTACCTAGAAGTAAGAATCAATAGAAGTCGACTACATATCAATTATGAAAATAAATTAATAGTTCATTCAAATTTATTTTAGTTCGATTGCGAAATAAGTTCTTACAACTTATATTAATCACTCTCGAGACCTCATTCCTGGTGGAGTCCATCGCCACGAGGAATGTATGTATGTATGTATGTATGTATGTATCATTAATGTCAAAACCCCTTGCGGGGACCTAGACAGAAGAGGAAGAGAGAAGAGGCAACGTGGAATTTAAATGCCTTGCATAAGGGCTCACTCGTAACGGCTCCAGCGGTGCTCAAACTTTCACACATGCTCTACCACTGCGCTATCATGAATTCCACAATAAATTAATAAAGCAGTAAAGGACATCATTATCGGCATATAATGAATTCTAGCATAGTCACTATAAAAAAATTAATTCATCTTGATTCGCTTGTTCTAGCTGGTGATGGGGTGACACTTGGACCGTATTCTAGTATACACCTCGAAACAAGAGTTGTCAATGGTTTAACCTTCAACACCACATACCTCTAAGTAGGCTTACAAAAAGTGTAGATCCAGATGAGCCGGCTCATGATGAGCCGTCTCATCAGGATCTGCACTTTTTGCTAGTAATATATAAATTTTTAGACAAAATTACCCATTTTGATAAATGAGCTGGTCCAAATCCAAATGTAATTTTCTTATTAATTTATTGGTCTAAATATATCATGGACCAGTCCATGTCAGTTACTTGGTGTTGAATGGGTTAAATAGTATTTATTCCAATAAAAATTTACATGTATAACACAAAAAAATGTTACAAATTACATAAATTGTGAAATGATTTGGATTGGAAAACAAGTTTTCAGAAAAAGAGTTTTCATTGACATAGTAACATAGCATGTAAATTAAGTGGCAATACCACCAAAGTGCTAAACAACAAATGTAACAAAAGAGTAACACACACAGAGTTTGTGGAAACCACGTGATCTCTCTTGCAACGCAAACTCCCTATTAAATATGACGTTTGCATTTGTCAACTTCACATTCAATCTGTGGATGGAACAATATCAACAAATGCATGTGCCACCCTGATCAAATTACGAAATACTTACCTACAGTGTAGCTATTTAACATGCGAGTAAAGTAATGAGAGACATCGGTCAGTTACTTTCCCTGAATACTTCCTATAGGTAGCTAGGTCTTTTTAAGTGAATCCTCTGTTTTTATCGTTGATTCCTTTGCACAATATGCTAGCAGTTGTCATTCACTTTGTTCATCTTAGTTTTAATAAATTACTATATCCCGACAGCTATCCTATGCAGAATGTTCAATGTGTACTTATTTGTAAACATTTCTTATCAATTAATTAACAAGATTTTGATAAAATCACAAGTACCATACCGCAACATATTGTAAGGGTAACAACAGTAAAAACAAAGGATTCCAACTAAAAGGTTATATTTACATTTCGGGATAAATCGGACCTTATCTTCCAAAGGAGGTAATAGAAAAACTAACGATGTCTCTAATTGATTGAATCAAATGATTCACTAAGGAAGATTAGTTCTGAACTAATTAGGTCACCCTCTATAAATCAATCAATAAATCAATATATCTATGTGTACGCAGTTTTTAATTGTATGTAGATTCCAATTTCGTACTGGTTATCAAATGGCTACAGTGCTAACTACACAGATGATTTCTACATCTATGATCAGCTCATTGGAGGGGAGATGGGGGCATTCACTACAAACGTAACGACGAAACCAGGTGACTAATACTAATACGATACAAGCCATATGCTTCAATTTATCCTGGATACCTCACATGTAAAAGGTTGATCAGAGAAAATAGTATGTACACTGTATAGGAGCTTTTTTAAAACTTTATTTATTTTACAACGATTATAATAATAATAATAATAATAATAAAGACTTTATTTAACGAGAGTACTCATTTAACAAAAGTTAATCTACCATGAGGCCCTCAACATATATACAATCAAATGCAATCAAAAGATAGCACTATAAGTGAGAACTGCACATTGGAATAATATAGTAATGTAAAAGCTGAAAAATAGAGAAACTATATTTAATATGTAATGGAATATGATGATATATGGAATTGGCTAGCAGAGTAGAAAATGGGAATGAGACAATTAATGATACTAGATCTATCTAACAATGTGCAGATTTGACTTGTAGTGGTATCTTCAAAATATGTATGAAATCAACTTAAAGACAGCAATTTTCCGATTCTAATAAATATAGCAATGGCAATACACGTTTATAATAACAGTAGAAGTACGCGATTAGGTCCACCTTAAGTAGAGAATTTTGAACTGTTGGATAGTTGGAGCATTTTGAACTGAGTGAGGCAATGAATTCCAAATAGATGATCCTGAAAATTCAAATGTATTACGAAATAATTCACAATTTGGTCTTGGTGTGTATAATTGATATTCTGAGGTTGATCTTTGCGAAGCAAGTTTCAACAACTTATATTAATCACTCTCGTTGGCGCGGATGAAAGCGTAAATGTGGTCATTCGTGTGGGAGGAAACCGGAGTACCCGGAAAAAATCCATCTGACCGATATGGCGACCAGCGTACCATCTCACATATTTACCGGTACGTGGATCGAACCCGGGTTACATTGATGAGAAGCCTGGGAACAGGCATTGGTGTATTTTGCCTGGTCAGTCATATAACTGTTATTTTAACACCGAGACCATTAATTTGGCCGTATTGAATTTTTGATCAAATCAACTGCCATGTCGCCAGATCGGACAGGTGGGTTTTCTCCGGGTACTCCGGTTTCCTCCCACATGAATGACCACATAGCATGAATACATAGCAGTGATTCTTATCACATAAATTCCTTTTCGTCCAGAACACATTTAAATGTGTCATTATGTATGACAAAGTTTCCATTTAATCGCATTTCTGATTATTTTATTAATTTATGGTTTTAATTCCTAGTCTTGGCCGGCGGCTAATTACTCAATTATCGATTTGAAAATATGCAAGATCTTGGAATATTTATACATGATTGTACATGTATGCGTATATTGAGTTCTTTGGGAATGCTTTATCTCCACGTAGATGGGCAGTTCGTGCTTACGTCATAGTTCCAAGCCAAATTGCTATGTTCAACCCAAATCGCTTATTCTTATTCGTAGATTTCGTGTACGGTACCAACTTGAAGTATGTTGCGATCTCCGTGGGTACAACATTACACGCCATGCTTCTCGGCTACGAGGAAGGAGGTCCTATCATGGCGAACTGGGAACAGTTCATGAATAAACAAGTACGCCTATCATTTTACTGTTTACATTCTCGGATGGTTAGTGATAGAGGCAGTAATCCCACAAAACAGGTGGCAGTAAATGAAAGCTGAAAAGTAGAATTGAAGATCAAATTTAACTCTAACCCTGATGCCCAGAGTACTGCCAATTGTCCCAAGATTACTGCCACTTGTATATTTCGTTACTGCCTCTATCGTTAACGTTCTCCGGGATTTCTTACTATAGGATATAGTCTGTGTAATCCATGACCATGTCTCTCTGATCAATAGTAAGCTAGTATATAAATTAGTATTTATAATTATTATTCTATATTTATTTATCACACAATTATTTTGAATCCGCATTGACAAGATTGACAATCAATAAGTGTACTTTGTTAACATGTACTCTATAGGCCAACACATCTTATGTGGAATTCGTATCTCGACAGGGAAATGTGAATATAACAGTGTGAAGACGTCGAGTACGTCGCGGGAACTCACTGTTTTGAGAACTTGATAGGGACGCAAGCTAACTTCCTTGAACGCAGAGCCGGCACGTTTGACTTGGCGTTTCCGCGTTATATTATACAAATATAGTTAGCTCGATTGCGAAACAAGTGTCTATAACGTTAGATTAATCGCCTCGAGACCTCATTCCTTGTGGAATCCATCGACACGCGGGAGAGAGAAGAGGCAATGTCGAATTTAAATGCGTTGCCTAAAGGGCATAATCGTAACGGCTACAGTTGGGCGCGAACTCCGGGCCTTTCGCGCCTGAAGCGAACGCCCTACCACAGCGCTATCACGACTTTCCATGCTCTTTACCAGGACTACTTATGAACTCTTTACGTTCTGACTACTCGGAGGTTGACTGCATGGAGCAACATGGTAGCATCTACTACGTCTATGCAGTCATCACCTAGTACTTCGGGGGACGCAATCGACGCCGTGCGTACTAGTACGGTGTCTTGCCTGGAGCTCATAGAAAGGTGGTAGGATTGGATAGACTGCCTGCGAATGGGTTAGTGGGCGGGAACGAACTTCGCATAGACGCATTCAGATTGCTGATGCATGACCGGCAAGCCAATTACGACATTAAATCGTAAGCGTCCCAACCACGTGTTATTCAATTGTTTCAGGAACGACATGCGATGACATATAAGCATCATAGAGCCCTTATCGACACTAATATCCACCCAATAATGAACTTACATGTTATGCTACATTTCAGTTAGCTACGATGCCCGATGGATTGAAGGTGGGATTTCAAATATCCTCTCATAAACGATGGCATTGGATCTCTGTACAAAGGGTAAGCACCACATTCTATGATCAAGTAACGTGCACGTGTTACATGCATGATCCTGTAGCTTTGTTTATAGTGGCCTCCGCCGAGGAATGTGGTGACTGGTTTTTCTAGGAAGTTTATTTTGCTACGTCGGTTGTGGGTCTGGTAGCCATCCTGAGGTGGCTTCCTCTTCCTCTGACCCAGGGTGACAAGTCCTGCCTCTTTCTGTAAGCGATCCCTTATAGGCCCACATCCCGACACATTGTTCACCCAGCAGTAGCAGAAACCAGCACAGCTATCCTCTTCAATGGTCTTCGTGACGTCAAGGTATCCCCAGACTATTCCCCTCATGCCGGTCTCAAACAAAATACACGATCGATCGAGTCTGTGTCGAAGAGACGAAGTCTTGAATAAGCTGCTACAGCAGGACGGTCCTAGGTCACGACGTGCACGTTGTGGAGGAAGCCTTTGCCCCATATAATTTATATATAAAACCTATATATATAGGTGGCAATAATGAAATACATGAAATTAGAAAATTGAGTGTATTTATTTATAAAGCTTTTGAAATACGGACATTAAATAATATGTTATGATACTTTGTATTTATCTTACATTGATGAAATAATTAGAAATTGAGTGAGTTTATGTACAGGGATATTGTAATGCGATCATTATATAATCATGTTGTATTGAGTGAGTTTATGTACAGGGATATTGTAATACGATCATTATATAATCATGTTGTATTGAGTGAGTTTATGTACAGGGATATTGTAATACGATCATTATATAATCATGTTGTATTGAGTGAGTTTATGTACAGGGATATTGTAATGCGATCATTATATAATCATGTTGTATTGAGTGAGTTTATGTACAGGGATATTGTAATACGATCATTATATAATCATGTTGTATTGAGTGAGTTTATGTACAGGGATATTGTAATACGATCATTATATAATCATGTTGTATTGAGTGAGTTTATGTACAGGGATATTGTAATACGATCATTATATAATCATGTTGTATTGAGTGAGTTTATGTACAGGGATATTGTAATACGTTCATTATATAATCATGTTGTATTGAGTGAGTTTATGTACAGGGATATTGTAATACGATCATTATATAATCATGTTGTATTGAGTGAGTTTATGTACAGGGATATTGTAATACGATCATTATATAATCATGTTGTATTGAGTGAGTTTATGTACAGGGATATTGTAATACGATCATTATATAATCATGTTGTATTGAGTGAGTTTATGTACAGGGATATTGTAATACGATCATTATATAATCATGTTGTATTGAGTGAGTTTATGTACAGGGATATTGTAATACGATCATTATATAATCATGTTGTATTGAGTGAGTTTATGTACAGGGATATTGTAATACGTTCATTATATAATCATGTTGTATTGAGTGAGTTTATGTACAGGGATATTGTAATACGTTCATTATATAATCATGTTGTATTGAGTGAGTTTATGTACAGGGATATTGTAATACGATCATTATATAATCATGTTGTATTGAGTGAGTTTATGTACAGGGATATTGTAATACGATCATTATATAATCATGTTGTATTGAGTGAGTTTATGTACAGGGATATTGTAATACGTTCATTATATAATCATGTTGTATTGAGTGAGTTTATGTACAGGGATATTGTAATACGTTCATTATATAATCATGTTGTATTGAGTGAGTTTATGTACAGGGATATTGTAATACGATCATTATATAATCATGTTGTATTGAGTGAGTTTATGTACAGGGATATTGTAATACGATCATTATATAATCATGTTGTATTGAGTGAGTTTATGTACAGGGATATTGTAATACGTTCATTATATAATCATGTTGTATTGAGTGAGTTTATGTACAGGGATATTGTAATACGATCATTATATAATCATGTTGTATTGAGTGAGTTTATGTACAGGGATATTGTAATACGATCATTATATAATCATGTTGTATTGAGTGAGTTTATGTACAGGGATATTGTAATACGATCATTATATAATCATGTTGTATTGAGTGAGTTTATGTACAGGGATATTGTAATACGATCATTATATAATCATGTTGTATTGAGTGAGTTTATGTACAGGGATATTGTAATACGATCATTATATAATCATGTTGTATTGAGTGAGTTTATGTACAGGGATATTGTAATACGATCATTATATAATCATGTTGTATTGAGTGAGTTTATGTACAGGGATATTGTAATACGATCATTATATAATCATGTTGTATTGAGTGAGTTTATGTACAGGGATATTGTAATACGATCATTATATAATCATGTTGTATTGAGTGAGTTTATGTACAGGGATATTGTAATACGATCATTATATAATCATGTTGTATTGAGTGAGTTTATGTACAGGGATATTGTAATACGATCATTATATAATCATGTTGTATTGAGTGAGTTTATGTACAGGGATATTGTAATACGATCATTATATAATCATGTTGTATTGAGTGAGTTTATGTACAGGGATATTGTAATACGATCATTATATAATCATGTTGTATTGCATACTTTGCCTTCTCCACATAATTGTCACCACTATTTGTAAATAGTTTGTATATATATTGTTGTACCACATGGGTTATATTGACCTACTGGAGTTTGAAATAAACATTCTTACCATATATAGGTACACTGCAACCACGATTTGCTTAAAAGTATTTGTTTATTATAGGACCTAGTGTCACCCTTTTGAAAGAAACCCCATTTCTGACTAACACCTCTCATGAACAGCAGTACATCCCGAATCATGTCATTGCATGCTAGGTACCAGGCTAATAGGCAATCAGTAGCCATTATTTAACTAGCTGAAGGCTCATCCATATGCTATGAGAATGAACACCTGACGAGGTTCGAACTTTCGACCTCCCACTCCTTAAGCGGACTCCTTAACCACTAGACCACGGACTGTATTAAATCAAATTGTATCAATATTTACAATATTTGAAATGGAAATACTTGTGTCTATTTCTGAATGCATCCTATTGTTTGTTCAGACAGCCCGCCATCTTCGGAATCGAATTTGGTTCAGATCTTCCAGCTACGTATATATAATCAGCTAATCAGCTATAGAAATTGATATCGTATTGACGTTTGTCTTTCAGCTACTTGTCCAGAACGCCATATATGGTATTGTTATCGTATTGACGTTTATCTTTCAGCTACTTGTCCAGAACGCCATATATGGTATTGTTATCGTATTGACGTTTATCTTTCAGCTACTTGTCCAGAACGCCATTTGTTGTTTGGTTTTTTTGTTTGTGGTTTGGTTGTTTGTTTGGTTTTTTTGTTTGTGGTTTGGTTTGTTGTTTGGTTTTTTTGTTTGTGGTCTATGGTATTTTTATCGGATTTACGTTTATCTTTCAGCTACTTGTCCAGAACGCCATATATGGTATTGTTATCGTATTGACGTTTATCTTTCAGCTACTTGTCCAGAACGCCATATATGGTATTGTTATCGGATTGAGTTTAGCGTGTCCTATCCTGATAATTGCAACTGGAAACTTGATAACTGGACTGCTGGCTACTCTGTCGCTGTGTTGTTGCACGACGTGTGTAGTGGGCGTCATTGTGTTAGGCGGTTGGAAACTCGGGGTAAATACGTTACGCTTCTGCATTGGGAATAGCGCCTGTCCGGTAGAGCATGTCCCATTAAGCTCTCCGATGTGACGCTAAATAACAGCATATAACGAATGTCCGGTAGAGCCTGACCCATAGAGCTCTCCGATGTGACGCTAAATAACAGCATATAACGACTGTCCGGTAGAGCCTGTCCCATAGAGCTCTCCGGTGTGACGCTAAATAACAGCATATAACGACTGTCCGGTAGAGCCTGCCCCATAGAGCTCTCCGGTGTGACGCTAAATAACAGCATATAACGACTGTCCGGTAGAGCCTGTCCCATAGAGCTCTCCAATGTGACGTTAAATAACAGCATATAACGACTGTCCGGTAGAGCCTGCCCCATAGAGCTCTCCGGTGTGACGCTAAATAACAGCATATAGCGACTGTCCGGTAGAGCCTGCCCCATAGAGCTCTCCGGTGTGACGCTAAATAACAGCATATAACGACTGTCCGGTAGAGCCTGTCCCATAGAGCTCTCCGATGTGACGCTAAATAACAGCATATAAAGACTGTCCGGTAGAGCCTGCCCCATAGAGCTCTCCGATGTGACGCTAAATAACAGCATATAACGACTGTCCGGTAGAGCATGTCCCATAGAGCTCTCCGATGTGACGCTAAATAACAGCATGTAACGACTGTCCGGTAGAGCATGCCCCATAGAGCTCTCAGATGCGACGCTAAATAACAGCATATAACGACTGTCCGGTAGAGCATGTCCCATAGAGCTCTCAGATGCGACGCTAAATAACAGCATATAGCGACTGTCCGGTAGAGCCTGTCCCATAGAGCTCTCAGATGCGACGCTAAATAACAGCATATAACGACTGTCCGTTAGAGCATGTCCCATAGAGCTCTCAGATGCGACGCTAAATAACAGCATATAACGACTGTCCGGTAGAACCTGTCCCATAGAGCTCTCCGATGTGACGTTAAATAACAGCATATAACGAATGTCCGGTAGAGCCTGCCCCATAGAGCTCTCCGGTGTGATGCTAAATAACAGCATATAACGACTGTCCGGTAGAGCATGTCCCATAGAGCTCTCAGATGCGACGCTAAATAACAGCATATAACGACGGTCCGGTAGAGCATGCCCCATCTAACTATCCGATGTGACGCTAAATAACAGCATATAACTACTGTCCGGTAGAGCATGTCCCATTAAGCTCTCCGATGTGACGCTAAATAACAGCATATAACGACTGTCCGGTAGAGCTTGTCCCATATAGCTCTCCGATGTGACGCTAAATAACAGCATATAACGACTGTCCGGTAGAGCCTGTCCCATAGAGCTCTCCGCTGTGACGCTAAATAACAGCATATAACGACTGTCCGGTAGAGCCTGTCCCATAGAGTTCTCCGATGTGATGCTAAATAACAGCATATAACGACTATCCGGTAGAGCCTCTCCCATAGAGCTCTCCGACGTGACGCTAAATAACAGCATATAACGACTGCCCGGTAGAACCTGTCCCATAGAGCTCTTCAATGTGACGCTAAATAACAGCATATAACGACTGTCCAGTAGAGCCTGTCCCATAGAGCTCTCCGATGTGATGCTAAATAACAGCATATAACGACTGTCCGGTAGAGCCTCTCCCATAGAGCTCTCCGACGTGACGTTAAATAACAGCATATAGCGACTGTCCGGTAGAGCCTGTCCCATATAGCTCTCCGATGTGACGCTAAATAACAGCATATAACGAATGTCCGGTAGAGCCTGTTCCATAGAGCTCTCCGATGTGATGCTAAATAACAGCATATAACAACTGTCCGGTAGAGCATGTCCCATAGAGTTCTCCGATGTGCCGCTAAATAACAGCATATAACGACGGTCCGGTAGAGCCTGTCCCATAGAGTTCTCCGATGTGCCGCTAAATAACAGCATATAACGACTGTCCGGTAGAGCCTGTCCCATAGAGTTCTCCGATGTGCCGCTAAATAACAGCATATAACGACTGTCCGGTAGAGCCTGTCCCATAGAGTTCTCCGATATGCCGCTAAATAACAGCATATAACGACTGTCCGGTAGAGCCTGTCCCATAGAGTTCTCCGATGTGCCGCTAAATAACAGCATATAACGACTGTCGGGTAGAGCCTGTCCAATAAAGTGTACATTATAGGCGTGGCTGCGTCAAACTATTACACGGCATGATCAATATTGTTAAAAGCTATATCTATCTATTTTTGTCTATGGACATACCCTTTCAAAAAAGAGTGCCCCAAACAAGTCCACAATATTGTTTTGCCTAATATCTTAGATATGCATAGTTTGGTCGAATTAGATGACATGAATGGCCACTCATGGCGAATATTCGTGGAGGTGATTGCGGAACTAGGTCTTGTTGAATCTGCATTTACTACCCGACTCAACAAGACTTGCACCGGTTGTGTGCGAATTAGCCACAATATGTTTTTATAGTCGTGATTCTGGGCGCATTGTCTTGATTCGTTCTTGTATCGCATCGTGTCCAGAGTCGGTGTAAGCAGTTTGTGTTCGTGCGCGCGTGTGGTGTAGATTTGAATCGCAATAGAGATTTCGAATTATTTTGTGTGAGTAAGCTGTCCAGTTGGCCTGCGGGGGGTCTGTGGTTCTGTAGCCACTATATGACCAAACCTTCTAACATCTACACCGTGTATGTATAGAGAGATTAAACTTAAACCATTCTATGTTTTCAGATTCTTGAGGCGATGAACATGTGCATGATTGTGGGACTAGCTGTGGACTATGTTGTTCATCTGGCGGAGGGATACACACTCTCGCTACATCACGATCGATTGTCACGTGTTCGGGATATGCTCGATTTAATGGCAGTATCCGTGTTTTTCGGCGCATGCACAACACTGGGTGCTTCTATGTTCATGCTATTTACCGTTCTATCGTTCTTCACACAATTTGCCACTATCCTCTTTTCGACGATAGCCTTCTCGTTATTATTTTCTATGGGACTTTTCGCTACACTATTAGGAATTATGGGCCCAGAGGGTGACACAGGAAATATAGTTGCTATTTTTAAAAGACTTTGCTCTTGGAAAAATCAACGTAACGGAGCGACGGAATGATTTTGGCCCTGCAAATGTTCAAAGTAGGCGTGATAGGCCCCGCTAATTAGCAAGCTAAGACCAGTCAGTATACATGTAGGCCCTACCAGTTACAAAATGCCATATTCCTCTTTACTTATATCGCAAATTAATATAGAGATCTATACCTTTGTTAAAATAATTCGTCAAGCACATGTTCATAGAGAAGTACAGTCTACACCTGTTATGGCAAAGTCGGTTATGTCGAATTATCTGGTTATCTCGAAGTCAGACCAAAGTCCCATTTCAGACACTATCAGGTTATATATAACTGGCTCCGTTTATATCGAATTTCGTTAGGTCAAATGTCGGTTATATCGAAGTATTTTGTTCGGTCCGACGAAATTCGACATGGCGGATTTAATTTGATCATATTTTATTGCCAATCAATAGTGACTGTTATGCACAGAACGATAAATACATAGTATGAAAATACAAATGGTTTGGGCCACAAGTTCTGGCAACATTAGATAACGGCCCGCACCAGGATTGGCGGGTGTAGACTGTAGTAAGGTTTGTAATATATTCACCTTTGTTTAATTCCAATATCAACATTGTTATAAATAATGGTGTAATAAGATTAGGTTACTCCTTTTTTATTTCTCTCATTTCCCCATGTCCACATCACTCTCCATAACTCATCTGTGACATCCGTGGTCCAGTGATAGAGCCTCGGATCTGGAATATATCGTCCCGGGTTCGATACTCGGTTAGGCCACATATGTAGTGTCATTGAGCAAGGCACCTCACGCACATTGCTTAGTACTGGTTAACCACTTAGGTCGGCTAAGCTTGCCCAGGAAAACATGTATACGTCCCCGCAAGGGGTTTGACATTAATGGAACATATATGCATACATACAAAAAATACCTCTCATACACATAAATAAAATGCAAAAATGCATAACGTAGATAAGTTATCACAAAGGAATATGTAAAAGAAATGCCTAGTTGGATCACAGGGATTCGGCACGTTTGGTGGTACTAGTATATATATTTAAGTACAGGGATTCTACTCTGTGGGATGTCAGATTTCGCATCGATCAGTAAAATGGCCCTATCTGAAACAATTTTGTACAAAGCTGTCCAAATATAACGCCTATCCCGATTCTTTATATTGTTCTTCATATATAAAAAAACATCTTGTTACATTCTAATAATCCAATCAGAACGCTCGTTTCAACGCTCGTTTCAACGCGAATTGCGCCGCTTTAGAAATTTTCAAAACAAATTGAAAATGCTACGAAATCTCTTTTTGACGTACATTTTTGCCGAATAAACCTACACGTTAGTGGAAACACATTTTATTCATAATGTTATTCACAGTTAAAACTCTCCCGTCGAAGATTTGTTGTTGTTGCTGACAAAACCCGTGTCCTAGTATGGAAATGTGACCTGCTATGGCCAATGTATGTGGCAATTGTTTGCAAAGTATACATGCATGCAGCTTAAAGTTGTGTTTTATTTGAAGAACAATATAAAGACTCGGGATAGGCGTTATATTTGGACAGCTTTGTACAAAATTGTTTCAGATAGGGCCATTTTACTGATCGATGCGAAATCTGACATCCCACAGAGTAGAATTCCTGTACTTAAATATATATACTAGTACCACCAAACGTGCCGAATCCCTGTGAGTTGGATGTATAACTGTTCGTGTAAAAAGTGTATAATTATTATACTCATACGAAAAAGATAGTGTGCACTAATAGAAGCAATAAATAGGGTACTGGTGCGGGCCATTGTCTAATGTTGTCCAAACCATTTGTATTTTCATGCTATGTATTGTATCTTTACGTGTATGACATATGTACTATTGATTTGCAATAAAATATGGTTAAATAAATAAATAGGCAAATTTGGTATCAAAATGTGCACAAAATGTATTGGCTACACAATGTTCTACTTTCAATTGGAATTTGATCATTATCAAAACATTGTTTTACATGTGAATATGAGTATATATTTGTTCCTCTAACCAAGTGCACACTCTTTTACTTCTTCTTTGTTTATAAAGCACTCCTTCACTTATGAAGATTAGGTACTGGCGCCGTAATAAAAAGTGTTTATTAAGTGCTAGAACAGAAAGTGCTCATTAGAAAGGATACAGTGAATAGACATATTTTTAAATATATTTTTAAGTGTTTTTTTTTATATAAAACTATGTACATAATTGTGGCAATTTATGCAAAATATATTGGGGGTAAGGACAGACACAGGGATCAGGGCCTTGAAGGCGTCCACTGTGTCTGCAGCATATATATTGGGCGGTAGCATGTTCCACTGAGTGACGGCTCTAGGATAGAAAGAGTATTTGTACGAGTCTTTAGATGCGTGAATGTGTTTGTAGGTATAGGTGTTACTGTGTCTGGTTCTGGGGTCTGAAGGAATAATTAGATTACAGGGTGGTTGAATGGCGACTACATGGTGTATGATCTTATAAAACATGATGAGTCTGGTACGGATTCTTCGAATGTCCAAGGTGGGCCAGTTAAGGGTAGTGAGCATATCAGTTGCAGAACTTGTATTGTGGTAGCGGTTGGATGTATAGCGGGCTGCACGGCGTTGTACTTTCTCAATTTGACTAATTTGGCTTTTGGTATGTGGGTCCCAAACAGAAGAGGAGTATTCTAGTTTGGGTCTGACTAGGGCTTTATAAGCATGGTCTTTTACTTTGGTAGAGTTGACTTTTAAGTTTCTGCGGAGGAATCCTAGTGACTGATTAGCTTTGCTTGTTATAGAGTTTATATGCTTATCCCAGTTTAAGTTATTCTGTAAAGTGAGGCCTACATATTTTGCATGTTTGACAATTTCAAGGGGGTGGTTGTGAAGTTTGTATGTAAATTTAACTTGGTTTCTTTTTTGTGTGACATTTAGAACATTACATTTATCAGGGTGAAAATTCATGAGCCAATCCTGCTCCCACCTACCAGCAGCTTCTAGGTCAGATTGTAAGAGTTTTGCATCAGAAGTGTTGTTAATTTCTCTATATATAATGCTGTCATCTGCGAATAGTCTAAGGGTACTATGATTGAGGTATTCAGGGAAGTCGTGTATATAGATAAGAAAGAGGATAGGCCCCATGACAGTGCCTTTGGGTACTCCGGATGTGACTGGTACAGTGTCTGATGTTTCCCCTTCCAGGACAACTGCCTGGGTCCTATCTCTCAAGAAGTCAGATATCCAATGAAGAGCATTACAATTGATACCGTAGAATTGTAGTTTATAGAGGAGGTGACGGTGAGAAACTTTGTCAAATGCTTTCGCAAAATCCATATTGATGACATCGGTTTGAATATGTTTGTTGTTAGATTCCGTTAGGTTTTGGAGAAATGAAATTAGCTGTGATTCGCAGGAACGGGAAGATCGAAAGCCATGTTGTAGATCTAGAGGATATTATTGTTTTCTAGGTGTGACATTACATTACTTGAGATAATATGTTCGAGGAGCTTGCAGCAAATACATGTGAGTGAAATTGGTCTGTAATTGATCGCATCATGCTTGTCTCCTTTTCGTGTGAGTATATATATATATATAACCATGACAAGTGTATGCATATTGTACATTATATGTTTATAACTGGAAATAAAATTGGTTACCCGATTGGGGGCTGAAAATGAAAAAACGTTACTCTTGTGAATTAAAGTATCAACAGACAAACTTTATGATCATTGTATTATATTGTTGGCTGGTTCCAAGCGAAAATGTGCGCTCGGACAGTATTCAGAAATGTGGCAAGAACATGATTATTACCCATTTCCCCCATCTCTTTACATTACTGTATACTTTAAAGGGATTATTAGCTATAGCTATGCCGTTTAAATTTCGATATCAAATAGCGTACACATTGTTGCCATAGGAAGAACAAGATAATGGCATTGCATTTTGTTAATTCCGTGTGTCGCCGGCCGGCCAATGTTGTCCCTCCTTAACACATTGCCAAAACAGTAACATTAATTATTCATTTTCTTTACTTTGCGGAATATATTTCCGACGAAATATTGTTGACGTCAATATGTTTGTGACGTCACAGCTAACTCGGAACACTAGAGCATGAATCGGTGTTCCGATTGGTACACTAGAACATGAATCGGTGTTCCGATTGGTACACTAGAGCATGAATCGGTGTTCCGATTGGTACACTAGAGCATGAATCGGTGTTCCGATTGGTACACTAGAACAAGAATCGGTGTTCCAATTGGTACACTAGAACATGAATCGGTGTTCTGATTGGTACACTAGAACATGAATCGGTGTTCCGATTGGTACACTAGAACATGAATTGGTGTTCCGATTGGTACACTAGAACATGAATCGGTGTTCCGATTGGTACACTAGAACAAGAATCAGTGCTCCAATTGGTACACTAGAACATGAATCGGTGTTCCGATTGGTACACTAGAACATGAATCGGTGTTCCGATTGGTACACTAGAACAAGGATCGGTGTTCCGATTGGTACACTAGAACAAGAATCAGTGCTCCAATTGGTACACTAGAACATGAATCGGTGTTCCGATTGGTACAATAGAACAAGAATCAGTGCTCCAATTGGTACACTAGAACATGAATCCGTCCGGGTTCTCAATTACTTTTGAATTTCTATTCTAAGCAGTAGCGGGGTAACCACCCAAGAGGCACATATGGATTAATATGTTCGGGCTCCTCTACTGTCCTATTTCTACGTAAAGCAGATGTTTGATTAAAATGATAGACACGAGTATTGTGATGGTACATGTATACTCTTAGTCTGCAATGCGTAAATATGATACATGTTTTGACTCCAAGATATTCAGTGGCGGATTACCCAATAGGCAAAGTAGGCAACGTATGCATAAAGGAAGTAACAGAGGAATAAAATGCATTCTAAATCATAACTGTGTGTGCTTTAGCGGCAGCAAATTTCATGAACAGTGTATACACAAATGATACGCCAGTAAATGTACTGCCTGCTATGACTTCAGACTTCGCTTGTGTGGTGTGGTGTGTGGTGTGGTGTGGTGTGGTGTGGTGTGGTGTGGAATGAAAGTTTAATATAATCGTATCAAGGACAGACACATGCCTGCTTGGCTATTTTGCACAGTTCTACAGCTTAACCCATTTCATTCTGGATACCGTTTAAACAGTATTTGCAAAGAACATAGAGCCATATCAACCGCAACGGAACGTGCCGTCTGATCAGACACTATGTTGTTTGCTATTCAAATGATCTTGCTAAGACACTTGGCTATGTAGCAAACAACATAGGTCCTGATCAGCACTGGACTGGTGTGCGTGCGTGTGTGTGTGTGCGTGCGTGCGTGCGTGCGTGCGTGCGTGCGTGCGTGCGTGCGTGCATGATATTTGCCTTTAAATTACATTTAGCAACGAGACGCCATATTAATGTCTATATCTGCTGCATCCGTAAAACTCATCACACAATACACTGTACTGTGTATGTGTACATCTTGCCCCCCCCCCTCTCACTGCAAGGTGCAACACAAGGTTTATAAGCCACACTATGCATGTTGTAAATATCTTCTGAAAATGCAAAATCTATGTATACGCCAGAAGCGTTCATGTTGTATTCATGACAGTCACAGAAGTGTGATATTATCTTGACACGTGTTTCATTTGCAGACGCCAAATATGTACGTATATATCTATGCTTGACAACTGTTGCTACAAATTAAAATGCATTAATTATTACATCTCATTTGTTAACAGACAGAAAGTATTCTTCAATATTATCAACATTGTGGCCAGTATGGAACTTACCTAAATAACTTCCGATAGCAACTCGGATAGGTTCGTTCGATGTTACCTTCATTCACGTCATAATTCCCTTGTAAATACATCCCAACGCCAATCATAATGGTTTCAGATATTGCTTCAAAGGCCTTTTGTCCTTTTGTCCTTACGTTGATATTACATTGCTCAGTACTGATTAACCACTAAGCTTGCCCAGGAAAACATGTCTACATCCCCGCAATGGAACATACATAGGCCTACATGGATGACACAGCATTTCTCCAACTCGCATGGCCGTAATGCTCGCCATTCGGGGCTGTTGGCTGACTAATAAGTTTATTTAAAGTCGCCACCGCATAAATGCATTTGGGCGACTGATTTCGGGCTGGTCGTTTTAGAACTCGTTATTATACGTGTACATGTAGACATATTATGTATATTGACTGAGTTGTTAATCTTTGCGGTGTTTTGCGTGCGTACGGTTCGATGAAATCATTTCCGTCTTTTATTAGCCTTTCCCGTCCAATCAAAACCGGGGTTGACAGACAAGCGCTAAAATCAAAATATGTTGACAGTCTGAAAAAAAGAGTGGAAAAACGAAAACAAAAACATAAGAGATGGAGAAGACAAAAACAGGTAAATGACAGCATACAAATCTGGTGCCATTACTTTCGTAACACTTATTGAACGTTGCTATATAATGATCAACGTTTAATTAACGTCATATTTGACGTATTGTCAGTCGTTGACGATTCAAAAAGTAGTTTTGTCGTCTATTTTCGCGAATGACATTTTCAAGTATTTTAGGTCAGACGGTGTTATTGATATATTGGTCTGGGATTGGTTGAAAAAGTGTAGGGAAGCCCTTAAGAGTTATTGATACATGAACTGAAGGCCAGTCTGTTTAAAACTACTGTCTTTTGTGCCAAACTATTTTGGGCGAATATATAATGGCACTGTGACTGTCACGACTGTAATTCTGTATGTTATAATGGTGGCCTATGGAAATTGCAATAGCGGTGTCTGACCTGCAGCAGAGGATCCCACCCTATGCATGTATTATATTCTGTATCTTACGTAGTAGAACCAAATACTGGAACCCAGGCTACGATGAGTCGTATTTATATATGTTGCAGTGTAGGGCCTGTTACAGCTTCACCTCCTAGTTGCTCGTTCGCCCTGGTTCGATTCGCCTATCGATACAATCTACATCCCCGCACGGGGGTTCGACATTAGAGACAGATAGATAGATCACATTTAAATAATAATATAATGCATGTAGTTATGTTTATGCCAAATAACACAGGTCTGCATTAGCAGTGGACATAAATTATATTCACATGGCTGGCAAATTTAATATTTTTATTTCATGAATTGATATGGAAAAGCAGCACACTGGAGCATTTTGAAAAATTATGACAATATATACATAGCTTGTCTCTTTTGGGGCAAAACTATCCACCATACAAACGTTACCTACTACGAAATATATATATATAGTCGGTTCAAAAGCTGTACTGTTACTATCTTGCCGACTCCAAAATCAAAAGAAAATTTATCTTAACAACCTGGTGCGAACATGTATTTAGGGCGAAACGACCGGACACCTTTAAATTGGCACGTTGGTTTTATTTTGAATCTGGACCTGTTTATTTACTGACTAACGTTACAACACCTTTAGAACAGTGTAAGCGCAACAGGATGTTGATGCCTATAAGTAACTTTGAGTCACCATCACAGAGACTGCCAGAGAGTCACTCACAAGAGAATCTCATCTACAGCATCACCAACAAGGCAAACCGGACTTTGTTTTTCTCTACATGTGAAACATGAAGGACTCTATTATTCAGGGTTCATTCTAGGTCAGAATTTTTGGGAGAAGTGAGAAAGCGCGTGATCGCTTCCTTAAATGCTGTTCTTTAATATACTTCTGTAAAATAGGGTTAAAATGGCTTTATAATGGGTGTATCTTACTAGACAAAATTTGGTTTGAAAATCGTAAAAACCAAAAAAACAGTATTGTATGAGCATCCTACAACTTATAACAAGCCATACCAGTCTCACTATTTATCAACTAGCAATGACTAGAACCGGCTAGAGGTTTATTAATGATAATTATTGCCGACAAGAAGAAGTAAATTCGTCCTGTTATTTTTATATTTTACAACGAATGCGAAACAAGCTTTAACAACTTATATTAATCATCTTTGGCACAGATTCACACACTCATCGTCGTTGATGTTGGCACATTAGACCTGTCATTTAAACATGCAGCAATGGGTATTGTTGAAAATATATACGGTCTCACTCACTATCAGGGTTCCCCCTGTCAGTCGCCAAAGGCGAAACTATTTGGCACAACTGTTTTGTGTTTTTTTAATTTTTTGTCGCATGTTTTGTCAAATACAAGGCTTCAGATATTTATTTGTGAACTATATGGCTCATGTTTTTCAATTGGCGACAGAAGTGGCGCAGACAGAGAGAACCCTGCACTATTCCCGCTGATACTGACACGTGTGTGTTGTCATTATATAAATCAATTGCTATGCTTGAGATGATTGGCAAAAATAAAGTGTAGCTCTAAGTAGAACAATGTTATAGCAATTGGGATCAGAATCTGGTGATTAGTTTATACAAATTTATTTTAGCTCGATTGCGAAACAAGTTCTTTCAACTTATATCCACCTCATTCCTGATGGAATCCATCGCCACGAGGGAGAGAGAAGAGGCAGCGTGGAATTTAAATGCCGCGGGGCTCAAACTCCGGACCAATCTGGTGATTGTCTATCTAATTAATCTGTAATCATTTCAATGGCTTAATTGGCAACACTCTCCTGGTAACATTGAACATTTCTAGCATTTAGATTCATTAGTTTAACTTTTAAAGCTACCGAAGTAAAGAAGATGGAGAGTTGGCATCAGGGTTCATTCTAGGTCAGATTTTTTGGGAGAAGTGAGAATGCGTGCGATTGCGTCCTTAAATGGTGTTCTTTAATAAACGTGTGCAAAATAGGGTTAAATATACAGTATGACCATTAAATACAACATTTGAATAGAAGGCGTGCTTTATAATGGGCCAGTGTATCTTACTGGCCAAAACTTTGTATTAAAATGGTAAGAAGTTGTGGGACCCCTAGGGGGCGAAATCAGGGTCTCTAGGGAGCGACTATTTCGCTCACGTCGCCCTCGAGAATGAACCCTGGACGTTGGTTATTCATTATATTGAGGTATTATAAGTGCATTGTTATAATTTGTTGAATAGAAAGAGGAGTGTACATGCATGCTGCTTTCTTTCCATTCAATCAGAACAATACATGGACAGACTTCAGAAGTGGAAAGATGAAAAGATGAAAGAAAAAGAAGCCAAAAGAAAAAATAACCCAAGGTAGCACTTCCCATTTCAATTTTATCATGTAATGTTTGATCAATTGTTGCTATGTGCATATACATATAGAATCAGCTCATCTGATGGAAGTCGTGATAGCGCAGTGGATGTGCGTTCGCTTCAGAAAGGTCCGGAGTTCGAGCCCCACTGGAGCCGTTACGATTGTGCCCTTAGGCAGGGCATTTAAATTCCACGTTGCCTCTTCTCTCTCCCTCGTGGCGATGGATTCCATCACGAATGAGGTCTCGCGAGTGATTTATATAAGTTGAAATAACTTGTTTTGCAATCGAGCTAAAATAAATTTGTATAAACTAATCTGATTCAATCGTGCTATGTGAGTGCATATACATACATGTAGAATCATCTGATCAATCGGTGGTGTATCATTATCATTCTACAAGCTTTCCTGACTCTAATAATATGATGCGGTTACGCCTCGAGCTAAACCTCAACTGGTAATTCTTGTGCTATTGACAACTAATTGAAACATTAGTGTATGGATATTCTAATCTATAAAATGATGGTCTGTAATATCACTGCTTACTCTAATCCCGCAAAATAGGGAGCATTTTAGGGTAAATTTGATGACCCCTACACTGTACAAGTGACCCCTATAATTTTATTTCTCTATATTTCTGACCCGTATTTACCGTAACATTATCGGTGAATGCTGTTGTTTTACATTTATTTATCCTCGCTACCGGTTGCCCATATGAACGAAACCTACACGTCCGCCTAACAATTGGTGAGCAGCATATGAAGCTACATTTAGTTTAGTCCGCCTCCGTGGTCGAGTGGTTACGGTCGCTGACTTGTATACCACTGTAACCTATCATCACTGATGGTCACAGGTTCGAGCCCCGCTCAGGCCGTGTCTCATTTATATGAAAAAATTGGCAGTTTCTTATGGAGGTTGGTGCACCCAAGTACTGGTTAACCGCTGGAGTCTGCCCAGGAAAGGTGTTGTTAAGTAAACTGCCCGAAATGGTGCTGATGCAGGCGTAAAACCCGAAATATAACATAACATATAACGAAACCTACACCACCCTCTTGTCCAAGCCATTTTTGTGTTTTATGTTTATTTATCCTCGCTACCGGTTGCCCATATGAACGACGCCTCCTGAAGAGATTAGTCATTTTAGATTTTTGGAGGATAGTGCAATGATACAGACAGAGACCCAATCGAGAATCTCCTCTGGTTCTTTTATGTACACGTTGTAAAGCACCGACACAAGACCTTGGTTTAAAGTCCCATTTGAAAGACTGTTGATTTTATTATGGTCAGGCGGGGGATCGAACCTGCGATCCCTGGATTACCAGTCCAGACTCAAGCCATGTACAGTGTGTGCAATGTAATGTACTGTGATATTTAATTATATTGCAGGTTAGTGGTAAGACCGTTGAAAACTGTAGCAGTAAAACCAGAGGTCCGCTCGAAAGTCGTGAATAACTGTGTAAAGCAAAACTCTGTTGGAAAACCTGCCACAAAAAGGTACGTTTGAAATGTACTTTACTAATTAACCCTTTCAACACTACAGGCCTCTAAATAGACTTAACAAAAAGTGTAGATCCAGATGAGCCGGCTCGTGATGAGTCGTCTCATCAGGATCTGCACTTTTTGCCAGTAATGATTATTACTATTTTTAGATAAAAATTACCCATTTTGATAAATGAACTGGTCCAAAGGTAATTTTCTTATTAATTTATTGGTCTAAAAATATCATGCACCAGTCCATGTCAGTTACTTGGGGTTGAATGGGTTAATGTGGAATACAATTATGTCTATTTCTTTCTAAGCATACTGGACATGTATCACTATCATAACTATTACGCCAGTTACAGTCAAACCTGTCTTAAGCAACCAGCCAAGGGAATCACAGAAAGTGGCTGCTTAATAGAGGGCAAATGTATAATAAAAGAACATAGCCATTATAGGGAATCTGGAAACTGGCTGCTTACTACAGGTTGGCTGCTTAATAGAGATGACCATTAACACAGGTTTGACTGTATATATTGGTAATGTACTGGAATAACACCCTTTTTGTTCCATCATAAATTGTTTTGTAGAGTCGGATTTACAGGACATCCTGCGTCCATACGTCCTTTTCCCTATTTGTGTGTGATTTACGTTTATTTATCGTCTCTACCGGTTGCCCATATGAACGACGCCTCCTGAAGAGATTAGTCATTTTAGATTTTGGAGGATAGTGCAATGATATAGACAGAGACCCATTCCAGAGTCTCCTCTGGTTCTTTTACGTGCATGGTGTAAAGCACCGACACGAGACCTCGGTTTAACGTCCCATCTGAAAGACTATTAATTTTATTAGGGTCAGACGGGGGTCGAACCTGCGATCCCTGGTTTACCAGTCCAGCGTGTTACCACTGGACTACAGATCCCTGTATGTTTCAAATATTTTCAGACTCTCTGGCATAAAGAATTCACATGGAATCCCCCACAGAACTGTATCAAAGATTCAAAAAAATAAGCATTCTGAGGAAACACGACAGATTCGGTGAGTGTCATGTTTTTCCCACTTTTATTGACAATATTAATTACTCCGCTACCATCGTTTTGTGGAGTATTGGTTTGCTTAATGTCTTTCCTTTTGTTTCTCAGTCCATTTTTTTGTTAGTCCAATTTTAATATAGCTTGGCACAGTGGTCACTATACCTGGATGATCCTTCGTGCAGACGATTCATGTCCGTACATTTACCATACATGTAGTTGGTCACCATCCATAACATTGTATTCAACGTTGCTATGTAATAGTCAACATTTCATCAACGGCATACCTGACGACTTATTAAATAGAAAATTTCGACCCTACCCATCTAAAAACAATTTGGTTGCATTATGCCATACAAACGATGGCCTTGGTCAAAAAGTCCTGATTTCAAAAATTATGTACGGTACAAGACCCACAAACATTATCATTTTTCAAAAAAATTTCAAAAGTATTGCTTTGAATCTACATTCTCTACACAATAAGTTCACAACCCTAAGAGTGACCTTGAACTTGAAATTTGGCCAAAAATCATTTATACATCCAAACAATCTCACATTATTACTTCTCAAAAAACGTCAAAGGTATTACCTTGAAACTTCACATACACACCTTAGGACTAATTCTCAACACCAACAGTAAGTCCCCACCCTACCATTGACCTTGACCTTCAAATTTAGCAATTGGTTGGAAAACATAAAAGACATTTTTGATTTCGCTGAACCTACACTTGTGCAGTCAATCTCCCGTTACGAGACACCCTTGTAACCGTGACCTTATATTTACAAAATTGCGGGTACACCAAAAGCAAAATGTTATGGGTCAATCAATTTAGTTCCATTTATGTCAAACCCCTTGCGGAGACCTAGACATGTTTTCCTGGACAGGCTTAGCCGCCAGCCTAAGTGGTTAGCCAGTACTAAGCAATGTGTGTGAGGTGCTTGCTCAAGGACATACGTGTCCCTACCGAGTGTCGAATCCAAATCCGACGCTCTACCACTGGACAACAGATTGGAGATTGTAAGATAAATCTTATTAGAAAATTGTCCACTATTAGTATTTGCATAATAAATTTCTTCATTTATGACATTTTAAAAATACTCACCCTGTGTCATTGCACATGCTAAGTACCCAGTAATGTGTGTTTTACGTTTATTTATCGTCGCTACTGGTTACCCATATGAGCGACGCCTCCTGAAGAGATTAGTCATTTTAGATTTTGGAGGCTAGTGCAATGATACAGAAAGAGACCCATTACAGAGTCTCCTCTGGTTCTTTTATGTGCATGGTGTAAAGCACCGACACGAGACCTCAGTTTAACGTCCCATCTGAAAGAATGTTAATTTTATTAGGGTCAGGTGAGGGATCGATCCTGCGATCCCTGGATTACCAGTCCAGCGTGTTAACCACTGGACTACAGATCCGTCTGTACCAGTAATTGTAAATTAACTAAACAAATTGCAAAATATAGGGATACAGTCCTTAATGGTAACACTATACTTTTAGCTAAATAGATTTTTACGATTTATTTCATACCTTTTGAGACTTTGTAAACAGCTTGTTATGGTACAGTGTAGCATTTAGAATATTCACAATTGATCTTAATTTTTCAGAATCTCTGGAGTTATAAAGAAATCACAGAGAATGCCCAACATATCTGATTCAACGGTTCAAAAGAAAAGCAAATCGGAGGAGACGAGAGAGATGCAGTGAGTGACATCTTTTCTCGCGGGATTTCGGTGTAGGGTACATAAGGTATCGATGGATGGTTGCATTCGCGGGATTTCGGTGTAGGATACATACGGTATCGATGGCTGGTTGCATTCGCGGGATTTCGGTGTAGGGTACATACAGTATCGATGGCTGGTTGCATTCGTGGGATTCCGGTGTAGGGTACATACGGTATCGATGGCTGGTTGCACAACGGTGTAGGGTACATACAGCATTGATGGCTGGTTGCACAACGGTGTAGGGTACATACGGTATCGATGGCTGGTTGCACAACGGTGTAGGGTACATACAGCATTGATGGCTGGATGCACAACGGTGTAGGGTACATACAGCATTGATGGCTGGTTGCACAACTGTGTAGGGTACATACGGTATCGATGGCTGGTTGCACAACGGTGTAGGGTACATACAGCATTGATGGCTGGTTGCACAACGGTGTAGGGTACATACAGTATCGATGGCTGTTTGCACACTGGTGGCCGATTCATCATTCACTCCAGAGTTTGTATCAAGTACCCCCAGGGAAACAGTTTGTCAAACGTATCACAACCAAGGATAGCAATCATTCTGAATCGATACTGTGTATGTATGCATTGACATATCACTGTGTTATGTTCCATAATGTACCAGTATGGCTACGTCACAAACCTTTGTCTCTATTTCCGGCTTCTCCCAGACTGCCTTGTTGAGTATGAACATTTTTATGCCATTTGTGAAAATCTATTGTCGACTTTACCGCATGAATCGCTTAGTCACTCCTGACGAGGTTAGTTTGTGTTAGAGCAGTGGGGCATTTATGACGAGGTTAGTTTGTGTTAGAGCAGTGGGGCATTTATGACGAGGTTAGTTTGTGTTAGAGCAGTGGGGCATTTATGATGAGGTTAGTTTGTGTTAGAGCAGTGGGGCATTTATGACGAGGTTTGTTTGTGTTAGAGCAGTGGGGCATTTATGATGAGGTTAGTTTGTGTTAGAGCAGTGGGGCATTTATGACGAGGTTTGTTTGTGTTAGAGCAGTGGGGCATTTATGACGAGGTTAGAGCAGTGGGGCATTTATGACGAGGTTTGTTTGTGTATGAGCAGTGGGTGCAACTAGTAGATAACCTTGTTCCAAGTCTACAGACATTCTCAATATCTATTTCCGCTTCTCCTCCACCGAGTATGGTGCATTGGGGCTGCTCGGCAGCTACACAGATATTACGTGAGAGAGTGTGTGCGCTTATTTCTTTATACGACTTGTGTATACTGAACTCTAAGATCATTTTCATCAAATAATATTTGGTTGTCCTATATTATATGTGTTCTTTACAGAGAAAAGCTAAGGAAATGGAGAGAAGAAAACAGAAGTGAAAAGACAAGGTAAGCTTTCACTTAAATTTCTACATTTTTTATTTCCTGTGTTGAAGTCTAATTAATATAAACTATTTGTTTTACAAATTACAATGATTGCGAAACAAGCTTTAACAACCTATATTAATCACTCTTGTTGTCGTGGATGTGTGCGTGTGTTTTACGTTTATTTATCGTCACTACCCAGGGCTCGACAAGTCCGCTCGTATTTACGAGTGACTTTTCGATCTGGACGAGTAGAAATTCCAAGTCGCTTGCCCAGTCGGACGAGTGAAAATTTCAGCTAAATATCCAATACAAATCGAAGGAACAAAATAAAATAATATCCGTTTTACTTTCTTCGGAATGATTACCAGGCGTGATAATGGGAAATCACCGAGGATATTTTAATGTGTTTATGCTGCCACATAATTGCATTTATTAATAAATTAAAATGCAATTCCGACGATTTTTAATTTTCCTAAAATACATGGAACGAGTGATAGTCCAATCTGGACGAGTGGGACAGTGGCATCACTCGCCCAGTAGGACGAGTACGAAATTAAACATTTGTCGAGGCCTGCTACCGGTTGCCCATATGAGCGACGCCTCCTGAAGAGATTAGTCATTTTGGAGGCTAGTGTAATGATACAGACAGAGATCCATTCCAGAGTCTCATCTGGTTCTTTTACGGTGTACAGCACGGACATGAGACCTCGGTTTAATGTCCCATCTGAAAGACTGTTAATTTTATTAGGGTCAGACAGAGGAAACCAGAGAAAACCAACCTGTCCGATCTGGCGACCACCGTTCTATCTCGCATACTGCCCGGTCTGAGCATCAAACCCGTAATAATGTCTTGAGATTTATCATGTATGTTTTGGCATATGTTGACCTGTGAGTCTTGTTTAACCCTTTCAGCACCACAGACCTCTAAATTGGCTTACAAAAAAGTGTAGATCCAGATGAGCCGGCTCGTGACGAGCCGTCTCATCAGGATCTGCACTTTTTTCAAGTAATATAACTATTTTTAGAAAACAAATTACCCATTTTGATAAATGAACTGATCCAAATGTAATTTTGTTATTAATTTATTGGTCTAAAAATATCATGCACCAGTCCATGTGACTGTGAGTTACTTGGTGTTGAATGGGTTAAGAAATGGATCCAATGTCGTCGGCTTATTATAAATAGATTACATTATTTAACATTTCATTTTTGATAATACTACATAGGATCTTGAATGCTTGCGACTTTGAGACGGATTCTAGGTGAAATCAGTACTGTAGTCAGAGGCAAATTTCAACCAAGGCAATCTAGGGGTGTCTGGGGGCATGTCCCCCCCATAAAATTGTTGGGGTATAGAAGCCATT
The DNA here is from genome assembly GCA_014843695.1 of Archivesica marissinica. Taxonomy (NCBI): domain Eukaryota; kingdom Metazoa; phylum Mollusca; class Bivalvia; order Venerida; family Vesicomyidae; genus Archivesica; species Archivesica marissinica. The sequence goes on from CM026391.1 coordinate 66,909,846, forward strand.
TCTTGCGTTTTCTGATTTAATTAGATTAGATGTACTGACCTTTATACAGCAACGGGATATGTTTTGCATTTTATTTATTTAATTTGTCAAATTTTTTGGCTTTGGCCAGTGGGAATTTCAACCGAGGCAGCTGCCTCAGTGTGGCTTTGGGCCTGGAAATTGTTACCATATATATGATATCATTTGCGGTTCACTATTTTCAAATAGTTGCCAAGTAATGGCAAACTTTATTTTCCACACCAATTATATTGGAATTATTTTTCAGGGCTCCCGCAAGTATGATAAAAAAAACACAGGGTACCCCAAAGCCTAGAGAGAAGCCACAGTATAAAGAAGTAAAGTCGAGGCTATTTGACTATAAAACTAAACCCATTGCAACCAAAATCACTGGAAATAAGAGTACTAAGAACAAAGAAAACAAGCAAGTTCACGGTGTCGCTCAGCTTGTCCACGCAAGGCGGCATTCAGAAATTCCAAAATCACGGCGGCACTCCAAACCAGTAGGAATCTTAAAAAGAAAATCGTGTATGGGATCTTTTGACATAAATGAGGAGGCCGCGAAATTCTCACCAAAACGATTACGCACTTCCTGTTCTTCATTGACGCCCGCATGTTCTCGGAAACTGCAGGACGAGATGAATGAATTTGAAAACATTGATGGTGAACCTGAGAATTTGGAAGCGAATCATCCAACGACAATGTTGCCGACACTTGTAGTTACTCCTGGGGTGTCTACGCGTAATGTTAGGTTCTCCACCCCACCTAATGATCATGCAGGTATAGGGCGGCAAAAGCTGAGGAAGACCCCAAAGACTCGAGCCACAAGAAGGTACAGCTTGAAGTTAATTTTCTGCGTACATTGACTGGGCTTTTTTTAAAACTTTATTTAAGTTCTAACAACTTATATTAATCATTCTCGTTGGCGCGGATGAATGCGTATATGTGGTCATTCGTATGGGAGGACATCGGAGTACCCGGAGAAAACCCACCTGTCCGATCTGGCGACCACTGTACCATCTCACACACTTCCCGGTCTGAGGATCGAACCCAAGTTGCATTGGTGAGAGTATGTTTGATAATTGAATTGTCCGTTTCCTTTCATCGACGTATGAAATGTCAAGTTTTTAACACCTACATGTCATTTTTTTGCCAATTAAGTGTAAAAACTGACATTTCATACCTCGGTTAAGCGTAGAAAAAGAACATGTACTTGTTATGATTACAACTAATATTTTCCAAATTACAAAGCAAGTTGTCTTTATGAATTGTCACACCATACAAAAAGTAGTCCGCTATGAATATTACCGTAATCGTCTATATATAAGACGCAGGTTTTTTCATCCAAAATACCGGTAGTATCCAAGTCTGGTGTGTCTTATATGCCAGTTTAAAACTAAATTCCATTGTTTCAAAGACTCAAAAACGACAAATGGTATATTACAACAAAGGGAAATAAATGTTTCATACTATTTTTCTCTTAAGTCCCGTACGTGCCACACTTTTTCCGGATTTCGTCTAAATATCTACATTGTGTGGAAAATCATTGAAAGTTAGAAATGTTATGAGAATAGAATAATTTTGCAATTCAATTTCATTGTGTTATGAACGGTGGATCACGGATTCAGCCAATCAGAATCACGATATTATAGGACGTTGTACTTATATCTAAATTATTGTAAATGGTATTGTTCGAGACCAGATAGGTGATATATAACTGGTTTATAGGTTGTTGTACCCAGGACTCATTCTAGGTCACAATTGTTGGGAGAAGTGACATTGTCAGGGATCATTCTAGAGGGCGACGTGGGCGAAATTGTCCCCCTAGGGGCCCTGAAGTCGCCCTCTAGGGGCCCCACTTCTCCCTAAAAAACAATTTAACAAAAATTATTTTTTGGTTTTTACGTTTTTCAAACAAAATTTTGTCTAGTAAGATACACTGGGCCATTATAAAGCACTCCTTCTATTCAAATGTTGTATTTACTGGTTGTACTGTGCATTTTAACCCTATTTTGCAGAAGTATATTAAAGAACACCATTTAAGGAAGCGATCACGCGCTTTCTCACTTCTCCCAAAAATTCTGACCTAGAATGAACCCTGAGTGACAAAGCGTTTCCTTAAATGGTATTGTTTAATAAATTTCAACAAAATATAGGTAAAATGCACGGTATAACCATTAAATACATGTATAACAGTTGAATAGAAGGAGTGCTTTATAATTGGCTAGTGTATGTTACTAGACACAATTTTGTATGAGGGACAAGTCAGGGTCCCTATGTCAACTATTTCGTCCTAACCCTAGAATGAGCCCTGTGAAACCCGTAGGGATATTGTTTTACCCTGTGAAACCCGTAGGGATATTGTTTTACCCTGTGAAACCCGTAGGGACATTGTTTTACCCTGTGAAACCCGTAGGGATATTGTTTTACCCTGTGAAACCCGTAGGGACATTGTTTTACCCTGTGAAACCTGTAGGGACATTGTTTTACCCTGTGAAACCCGTAGGGACATTGTTTTACTCTGTGAAACCCGTAGGGACATTGTTTTACCCTGTGAAACCCGTAGGGACATTGTTTTACCCTGTGAAACCCGTAGGGACATTGTTTTACCCTGTGAAACCCGTAGGGACATTGTTTTACCCTGTGAAACCCGTAGGGAATTGTTTTTCTGTGAAACCCGTAGGGACATTGTTTTACCCTGTGAAACCCGTAGGGACATTGTTTTGACGTTCCATCTGAATTTCTTGTCAAACTAACTCCAATACATGACACAGACATTTTGTAAGACCTAACAATTGGTGAGCAGCATATGAAGCTACATTTAGTTTAGTCCGCCTCCGTGGTCGAGTGGTTACGGTCGCTGACTTGTATACCACTGTAACCTATCATCACTGATGGTCACGGGTTCGAGCCCCGCTCAGACCGTGTCTCATTTATATGAAAAAGTTGGCAGTTTCTTACGGAGGTTGGTGCACCCAAGTACTGGTTAACCGCTGGAGCCTGCCCAGGAAAGGTGTCGTTAGGTAAACTGCCCGTCGGCGATATAGTCCGAAATGGTGCTGATGCAGGCGTAAAACCAGAAATATAACATAATAACATTTAGTTTATACAAATTTATTTTAGCTCGATTGCGAAACAAGTTCTTATAACTTATATTAATCACTCTCGAGACCTCATTCCTAATGGAATCCATCGCCATGGGGGAGAGAGAAAAGGCAACCAACGTGGAATTTAAATGCCTTGCCTAAGGGCACAATCATAACGGTTCCAGCGGGGCTCGAACTCTGGACCTTTCGCACATGAAGAGAACGCACATCCACTGCGCTATCACGACTTCCACGAAGGTACATTTGATACTGTAATGATTCAAGTCACTCATGCTGTTTCATTGTTGCGTTGTTTCTATTGACAGTGCAGAGTTAAAAGATTGGCTGGAATCGAAGGGGCGTACACCGAGTAAGTTTCGCCATCTGATGTGCTTTCATGCAGAACAGTCGGCAGAAGCTATTATTGATCCACTCACAAAGAGTGCATTATCAGTGGATGAATTGAATGAACAGGTAACCGAATATAACAGAATGTTAATAATTTGATTTTACTTTACATTATAGAATACTCTGCAGTGTACAGAGCTTAGAGCTAGCGTGCAGTTTGTGGAAGTAGTCTCCCTTATCTGTCTTATTTCTCCCTATTTTGAGATCAGGGAGAAGTATTGTCATATAGAAAATATTGAGGTTTCCTCCCACAGCTCTTTCTATTATATGTTTATTTATGGTTGCCACCCACACATTTTATCATCCGATTAGCGCAGTGGTTGGCAGGGTTGGCAATTTCCCGGGAAATACTCTTATTTCCCGGGACGGCGGGAAATACCGGGAAATACTGGGAAATAAGAATTTGGATACCGGGAAATAAGAATTTGGATGATTTTGGTGGTAAATACAGGTATATATACCATACAATTTCTATTACCCGGTGTACTGATTGTAGTATCATGTGTGCAGGATGAAAATGAACTGCTTTTGAAGAATATGACGAAAAATACAGGTTCATAGTGGCATTTACGCATTGCTTATAATCTTTATATAAATGTTAGAGATCTAACATTATTGAGACTGTTCATTATTACTCTAATATACATTGTATACAAACACAGTTTAAGGAGTTTATACATACATTTATTGGAGGTATTTTAAATGTTTAATGTAGTAGGCAAAATGCAAATGTTTTTAGGATTATCCCTGAAATGTGTTCATAATATAGCTGTATTATTAAAATAATCAATTAGTTATTAAAGAAGTCAGAATCATAATTTGAGATGACCCACACTGTTTGTTTGTACACATTTCAATTAGCAATGCCAGTCAGGTGTTAAGGTGTGTTGTGGGACTTCAATTTCAAGATACATGTAGGTGTGAGAGATGTCAGCCAATTAGACAAAGGTGTCCATACTCTATAGTCCTAATCTCACTGGAATACACTGTCAGAGCGGATAGTGGACAGTGGCTTCCATCTAACAGACATCCAGTGCCCAGGAGCTTCTTCATGAGACCAAGCCGGAACTTGTACCCGAACTCCTCAACTACATGTCCGAGACACTGCCAATTCCTAAGGTGCTACAACAGGAATCCTCCATCAACAACTCGAAGCCAGCTGTATGGTGGTCATGTGTGGAGAGGTCGGGCGTGATCACCAAAGACTTCAGTCAGCTCGCCAGGAAATTGATGGTACTGCCAGCAAGTTCAGCCGCCATTGAACGTGTGTTCTCCAACTTCGGCATCATACAGACGAAACTACGCAACAGACTGGGCGTTGAGAAAGCAGCGAAGCTGGTGCTATGCTACTGCTTCCTGAGGGTAGCGAGGAAATCGACTGGTGAAGACAGACTACTGGCTGAAGAAACATTCCAACAAGAAAAACGAAAAAATAAATGAAAAAAAAAACAATAAAATAAAAAAAAAAATAAAACCCAAAAAAAACTGTTGTGGTTGCCAATGATGCCACCTGATGAGTACCCCTGGCAGGGACGAAATAGTTTAAGCACTTATAGAGTGGTAGCAATGCATAAAAATGAGCAAAAAACGTGTTTGGAAGACACATAATCTTATTTCCCGGTATTTCCCACTTCTGGGCTTATTTCCCGGGGCGGGAAATACCGGTATTTCCCGGCGGTATTTCCCGCCCCCGGTATTTCCCGGCCAACCCTGGTGGTTGGCGCTCTCGCTTCTCACCAATGCAGCCCGGGTTCAATCCTCGGACTGGGAAGTATGTGAGATGGTACGGTGGTCGCCAGATCAGACAGGTTGGTTTTCTCCGCGTACTCCGGTTTCCTCCAACACGAATGACCACATATACGCTTTCATCCGCGCCAACGAGAGTGATTAATATAAGTTGTTTAAACTTGCTTCGCAATCGTTGTAAAATAAATAAAGTTTAAATTTGTAGAGGAACCTTGGATTAGTCAACACTCTTCTCAATTGCATGCCTTAAACATCCCCTACTTCAGGGTTCCCGCTGTCTGACTCGCGTAAAATTTTGTGAAAACGGCATGTTTTGTTAAATGCATGGCTACGAATATTTTATCTGTAAACTGTATGGCTCTTAGTTGGCTCTAGGTTTTTCCAATTGGCGACAGAAGTGGCGCAGACAAATATTCAAACAGAGGGAACCAGCTATTTGAATGTGTAACTTATTATACTGGTTCCTGTAGCAGTACTGTGAGAGCAGAGCAGTTGTAGACATTGAATGTGTAACTTATTAACCTTGTTCCTGTAGCAGTACTGTGAGAGCAGAGCAGTTGTAGACATTGAATGTGTAACTTATTAACCTGGTTCCTGTAACAGTACTGTGAGAGCAGAGCAGTTGTAGACATTGAATGTGTAACTTATTAACCTGGTTCCTGTAACAGTACTGTGAGAGCAGAGCAGTTGTAGACATTGAATGTGTAACTTATTAACCTGGTTCCTGTAACAGTACTGTGAGAGCAGAGCAGTTGTAGACATTGAATGTGTAACTTATTATACTGGTTCCTGTAACAGTACTGTGAGAGCAGAGCAGTTGTAGACATTGAATGTGTAACTTATTAACCTGGTTCCTGTAACAGTACTGTGAGAGCAGAGCAGTTGTAGACATTGAATGTGTAACTTATTATACTGGTTCCTGTAACAGTACTGTGAGAGCAGAGCAGTTGTAGACATTGAATGTGTAACTTATTAACCTGGTTCCTGTAACAGTACTGTGAGAGCAGAGCAGTTGTAGACATTGAATGTGTAACTTATTATACTGGTTCCTGTAACAGTATTGTGAGAGCAGAGCAGTTGTAGACATTGAATGTGTAACTTATTATACTGGTTCCTGTAACAGTATTGTGAGAGCAGAGCAGTTGTAGACATTGAATTTGCAGATCTCATCATTTGTTTTGTGTGTATGTTTTACGTTTATTTATCGTCGCTACCGGTTGCCCATATGAGCGAAGCCTCCTGAAGAGTTTAGTCATTTTAGATTTTGGAGGATAGTGCAATAATACAGACAGAGGCCCATTCCAGAGTCTCCTCTGATTCTTTTACCAACATGAGACCTTGGTTTAAACTTTAAAGTCCCATTTGAAAGACTTAATTTTATTGTGTATACAAATTTATTTTAGCTTGATTGTGAATCAAGTTCTTACAACTTATATTAATCACTCTTGAGACCTCAATCCTGATGGAATCCATCGCCACGAGGGAGAGAGAAGAGACAATGTGGAATTTAAATGCCTTGCCTAAGAGCACAATCGTAACGGCTACAGCGGGGCTCGAACTCCGGACCTTTCACACCTGAAGCGAACGCGCATCCATTGCGCTATCACGACTTCCACTTAATTTTATTAGGGTGAGACGGGGGATCGAACCTGCTATCCCTGGATTACCATTCCAGCTTGTTAACCAATGGAATACAGATCCTCATCATTTGTACAGTATGCAGTATGAACTCCGTAGGAAATCTTATTTACTGTCGTTTATCTTTTGTTCTTATTATCATGTTTCCTCGCTAACACTTTTTGTTTTGACTAGGTGACAGGGATCATTTAAAAACTATAATATCCTAGTCAAATTAAGATTACAGGTTTTCTAGTACATTAAGAATGTTAAACTGGTTGGATTTCTCCACTGAAACATTTGATGGAGTACTGGTTTTGTAACAAATACATTATAAAAAATCATTTTGCAACTTGAGGTCATCTGATCAGCATCTTGGAACAGAAATATCACATTAATACCATCATTTGCTATGTATAACACACACTTTTATTACTGAAATCCTTGAGGAATTTGTCTAGTGCGCAATATACACGTATACAGCCTTCACGACATTTTTTTCCAGACAGAATTGTCCAAAATTTAACGGCATTGTAAAAGCATAATAAAGAAATTTTAAATAATTTTTGATTAAAAGTGTGCTAATTTGTTTAACCCTTTCAACACTACAGGCCTCTCAATAGGCTTACAAAAAGTGTAGATCCAGATGAGCCGGCTCGTGACGAGTCGTCTCATCAGGATCTGCATTTTTGCCAGTAATAATTATTACTATTTTTAGACAAAAATTGCCCATTTTGATAAATGAACTGGTCCAAATGTAATTTTCTTATTAATTTATTGGTCTGAAAATATCATGCACCAGTCCATGTTAGTTACTTGGGGTTGAATGGATTAATACTAATAGCAGGGTTGTTACAAAAATGTCTTTTCTAATTTCTAACAAATGCAGCCAACAACTAATGGAATAATTCTTATGTATCAACAGATGAACGTGTTGGAACAAGAACGTGTTCAGGCAGAGACCGAGGCCAAGATGAACTCGATGCTGGATGAGTGTATGGTCTTGTTCCATTCAGTTAGTATTTCTGTGGCAGCTCTCATGTACATTTGTAGTAGTTTTTGAGATCGAGATAGTCAGATTACAAGATAAGCCCGTCACTGTAGTTTCCAGTGTCACTACCAGGATGTCGGGAAGGCCCGTAACTAATGTTGCTAGAACGTGTGGCCTGACCCGTTTGCCTTTATTTAATTTGTCATGTTTTGTATTCACATGTATATGTAAAACGAATCAAGCAATGAAATATGATTATACTAAGCTATCGGGATGTCGGTTCATTCATATGAAGATGCTATCATGCTGGCTTGTGGCTTCTACCCCCATGTCTTCTCCTGCCTAATATAATACCGGGATTGACAACCTGGCTTGTGGCTTCTACCCCCATGTCTTCTCCTGCCTAATATAATACCGGGATTGACAACCTGGCTTGTGGCTTCTACCCCCATGTCTTCTCCTGCCTAATATAATACCGGGATTGACAACTGGCTTGTGGCTCCTACCCCCATGTCTTCTCCTGCCTAATATAATACCGGGATTGACAACTGGCTTGTGGCTTCTACCCCCATGTCTTCTGCCTAATATAATGCCAAGATTGATAACCTAGGGTCTTCCTCCACCAATAATTGCTGGAAAGTCGCTATATAACACCAAGCACGACGTTTAACTCAAACATAAATAAGTAACTGTAAACATGACTGACCATATTGTACTTAATATAGCAAAGTGAATTACATTTGTGTTTTTGACAATTGCATACATTTCAGTTTTGTTGTATATTTAGTTAATTATTGTTTTCAAGAACATGGAATAGTCGAGCATGGTTCTCTGTTGTAACATCTCTTGGGTTACATTCACCCCTGTGGTGAGGGGTAAGCGTTCTTGATGGATATGGGTTCAAGTTGTGCCTCAAATCATGGGAGGTAACCTCTGTTAAGCAGGCAACCTGTACATGACAGCCAGTTAGTCGGTTACCAGTCGGGTCATTCTATTAAATATAATACAACATATATTAAGCAGCCACCTTTACTAAGAAGCCACTTCCATACTCTTGACTGGGTACTCATAAAAGCGCCATGCCCGATTGAGAACAAATTATAGTTTTTTAAAAGATGATCTCTTCTCTAAAAACATAACGTATTCACCACTATGCACATGCGGCCAAACGGAGTCAACTTATCATTATTTCTTTGAATGTTACAAATACTACCATATACGCATTGCACTAGTCAACACGATTTCTCAACTCAATCAAATATCTCTAAAAGTTATCCTATTTGGTGATGTTACCTTGACACCTGGACATAATGAAATAATAGTCTTAGCTGTCCATAGATTCATAGAAAAGTCTAAACGTTTCTAACAATATGTATGTAAACAGGGACTGATGCACTTGCATAGTGATACACCATGAACACTGTATGTGTTATTTCATCGCTTTCTACCACCTCCCATTCCCGTTTATTTAGCTATAATTTCATACACTTATTATATATTTTGGTCTTACTACATAATACGTTTACATCTTAGTCGCCTATAGTGCACACATTTATATACGTAATGGAGATAATCTCAATAAGCTTTAGGCTTTCGATTAAATACAGTTTCTTTCTGTATACAATAGATATGTACTGTACATTATGAATGAATAAATATTAGGAATGGCAACGAATAGCGATTTCACTATCCGAATATCCGGTCAGTAAGGTATTCGAATATTCTGTTTAGTTCTATTTTAAATTACTAAACGTCATCTTCCTGTAAGGCCATGCAAATATGATGACGATTCATTCAGTTATTGTTATCGGCCACTGTACATTTATGGGCGTTTTCACAAATGAAGCCGTTGTATGACTGAGTAGGCAGAATTGTTTTGAGGACAACATCATAAAGATCGTATTTTATATAGTACTTTTGGGTAATATTGAGCAGTTAATTATAAATTTAAGAAACACGAGGTGGATGTTGCAGCTTGTCTGTAATATTTCAAAGGAATATTCTCGTCTAAACAGTTTTGACAGCATAATTAAACACCTTAGCACCTACTGTAATTATCCAATTACATGGCAGAGTGTCAATTAACACTTGCCATGGATGCGACCACAACATTGTTTATTCAAACATCCTGGGGCAATTTATTTTGTATTGGAAGGTTTTATGATGGCTTCAAATTGTAAAAGAAAGCAACATATCGGATTTATGACAGTTTATATCATTTTTGCAAATATTATATATTTTTTTCCGAATACTGGAATAGTATTCGGATATTCGGACGTTTGAGCGAATATTTGAATAGTCGAATGTTCGTTGCCATCCCTAATAAATATGTTTATACCAAAAGCGCCTTCATAGCCATCTTTTGAGGTATCCTTGTTCCAGCCCATGTGGTCTTGTTTTATACATATATATACATGTATGTGTTAATTGGCTATCATTTATTTTAGGGATGTCCTATGGAGAATATAGTACCATGGTTAGATGACATCTACAAACAGATACCCTGTTCACGAACCTCAGCACGTTATTACACGTGCAAGGCTAGCGTGATCAAATCTAGCTTGGATCTGGATGCCGTACTAGAGATCTTCGAACAGGCCACCATCAATAATGCACAGGTAAGAGCAATAGCATCACATTGTCATGCAAAGTAGACCACATTGCCATGCAGGTTGTGGAAGACCACATTGCCATGCAGGTTGTGGAAGACCACATTACCATGCAGGGTGTGGAAGAGTACATTGCCATGCAGACTGTGGAAGACCACATTGTCATGCAGATTGTGGAAGACGACATTGTCATGCAGGCTGTGGAAGAGCACATTGTCATGCAGGTTGTGGAAGAGCACATTGTCATACAGGCTGTGGAAGAGCACATTGTCATGCAGGGTGTGGAAGAGCACATTGTCATGCAGGTTGTGGAAGACGACATTGTCATGCAGATTGTGGAAGACCACATTGCCATGCAGGGTGTGGAAGACCACATTGCCATGCAGGGTGTGGAAGACCACATTGTCATGCAGGTTGTGGAAGAGCACATTGTCATGCAGGTTGTGGAAGACGACATTGCCATGCAGGGTGTGGAAGACCACATTGTCATGCAGGGTGTGGAAGACCACATTGTCATGCAGGCTGTGGAAGAGCACATTGTCATGCAGGTTGTGGAAGACGACATTGTCATGCAGGCTGTGGAAGAGCACATTGTCATGCAGGTTGTGGAAGAGCACATTGTCATACAGGCTGTGGAAGAGTACATTGCCATGCAGGCTGTGGAAGACCACATTGTCATGCAGGCTGTGGAAGAGCACATTGTCATGCAGGGTGTGGAAGACGACATTGTCATGCAGACTGTGGAAGAGCACATTGCCATGCAGACTGTGGAAAACCACATTGCCATGCAGGCTGTGGAAGACCACATTGTCATGCAGGGTGTGGAAGAGCACATTGTCATGCAGGGTGTGGAAGACGACATTGTCATGCAGGCTGTGGAAGACGACATTGTCATGCAGGCTGTGGAAGAGCACATTGTCATGCAGGTTGTGGAAGAGCACATTGTCATGCAGGTTGTGGAAGACGACATTGCCATGCAGGGTGTGGAAGAGCACATTGTCATGCAGGCTGTGGAAGAGCACATTGTTGTGCAGGCTGTGGAAGACAACATTGTCATGCAGGCTGTGGAAGAGCACATTGTCGTGCAGGCTGTGGAAGACAACATTGTCATGCAGACTGTGGAAGAGCACATTGTCGTGCAGGCTGTGGAAGACAACATTGTCATGCAGGCTGTGGAAGAGCACATTGTCGTGCAGGCTGTGGAAGACAACATTGTCATGCAGGCTGTGGAAAAGCACATTGTCGTGCAGGCTGTGGAAGACAACATTGTCATGCAGGCTGTGGAAGATCACATTGTCATGCAGGCTGTGGAAAAGCACATTGTCGTGCAGGCTGTGGAAGACAACATTGTCATGCAGGCTGTGGAAGATCACATTGTCATGCACACTGTGGAAGAGCACATTGTCGTGCAGGCTGTGGAAGACAACATTGTCATGCAGGCTGTGGAAGATCACATTGTCATGCAGACTGTGGAAGAGCACATTGTCATGCAGGTTGTGGAAGACAACATTGTCATGCAGGCTGTGGAAGACAACATTGTCATGCAAGCTGTGGAAGACAACATTGTCATGCAGGCTGTGGAAGACAACATTGTCATGCAGGTTGTGGAAGACGACATTGCCATGCAGGCTGTGGAAGAGCACATTGTCATGCAGGCTGTGGAAGAGCACATTGTCATGCAGGCTGTGGAAAAGCACATACAGTATTGGTACTAGGACATTAATTAATGTGTTAATATTATTCTGTTTCATACACATATCGTTTCTCCCATACCTCCCTCTAGCTGGATCCATGTAGGGTGAAGTGATACACCTCAGGGAGGTTATTTCTCCCAAACCTCCCTCAAGCTGTATCCATGTAGGGTGAAGTGATACACCTCAGGGAGGTTATTTCTCCCAAACCGCCCTCAAGCTGGATCCATGTAGGGTGAAGTGATACAGCTCAGGGAGATTAGTTCTCCCAAACCTCCCTCAAGCTGAATCATTGTAGGGTGAAGTGATATAGCTCAGGGAGGTTATTTCTCCCAAACCGCCCTCAAGCTGGATCCATGTAGGGTGAAGTGATACAGCTCAGGAAGGTTATTTCTCCCAAACCTCCCTCTAGCTGTATCCATGTAGGGTGAAGTGATACAGCTCAGGAAGGTTATTTCTCCCAAACCTCCCATCAGCCATATTAGGCTATTGGTGAACATTTTCTACTTTTCAGCCAAGGGAAGAGGTAGCGAAGACATTGACGGAGACATTGAAATATGTGACTGAGGGTAAGGTGCAGCAAGCTAAGCAGAGGTGTCGTACTCCGCGGCGGTCACAGGTACAGGTGGAGAACGTGTTTAAGTCGTCGACAGTGCAGTATACTGTATCAGTTGCCACACCATTTAGTGAAAAGTGGGTATATTATTACAGTGTTTATGTATATCAGTTGCCATTTAGTGAAGGGTCACGCAGGGCTGGGGTTAATACATTAGGAAAGTATTTGAATACGAATACGAATACTCTGGAAATGTATGAATATGAATACAAATACTCCGTTTTATAAATGTATTTGAATACGAATACGAATACTTTAGTAATGTATTCGAATACTTTTTTGAATACTTTTGATTACATTCTCTTTGAATATTATATATGTATGACTAAACAAGAAAAAAAACTAAAACAACAACATCTCATATATATATATACAATGTTTATTTTAGTTTATAATCTTCTGTACATGAAATCAGATATGGGCAAGATTCAAACTACTTCACAACCAACCTATACCATTTACATATATCAGTGTTTTAAAATATTGGTGTATTATTTATTCAACATGTTTTAATAGTATCACAAAACAAATAAACATTTATAGCACAATTATTAGAGAAGTTTAATTGTGAGAGACAGCATAGTACAACTAATTCAGCACATAATAATATAGCAAGCACATAATAAAAGTCAAGCCACACACCTGTGATTAGCACAGTTCATAGTATTTTAGTTCAATTGCACACATTATGTTTCAAAGCACATCAGATTATGTTATACTTCTAAGCAAGCACTAAACTATCAGTCATTTACCATGGTAACACAGAGTTCACTTCTTATTGTCTTTCAAATGTTTATCAGCATACTTTCCATTGCACTTCACCATCATGATATCCTGAAACCGGATATCTCCCAAGGAACACCTATCAGGTCGATACACTTTCCCTGCCACACTAAATAGGCGTTCAACAGGAGCTGATGAAGCTGGAGTGTTTAGTTTGTCCTCAGCACACACTTGCTGCCATCTTAAGTTGCTGCTTCAGATCATTCTGGATGCAGGAAGATTTGTTCCGCAGTAACTTGTGTGATAGGTGATCCCTACTGGGAACCTGATACCGACTATTAAGATCAGCCACAAAATCACGGAACTCAACACTATCCACCAGATTAAAAGACACCAGATTTCCACAGATAAGGTATATCAATGAGTCATTTAGTCTACACTGACGAGGATCATTTGACGAATATTTCTTATGTGTGGAGATATACTGAGCCATTTTTGTCTGTTCTGATGGTGTTGGTCGGGCAGATTTTGTTGTCACATCTAGGAAGACATCTCTATGTTTACACTGAAAAGACAAAAATTACAACACTATTATTAGCAAATGTAATTTAGCAGCAGTAATAAATTAACAAATTTAGTAAAATTGTGTATAAAATTTATTTACAGTCCTGTTATCACAGTAATTAGTAAGATTAATCATTTAGACTAAATTCTTAAGTTCTTACATGTAAAGTTCTTAAAATAGATTGGGTCAAATACATTTATTTACTAGCATGTTAGCAACATGTTTAACTGTTTAAGGAACAAAACTAAAAATAATGAACTTACTTTGAGATGCTTGAGAAAGTTTGATGTACTCTTGGCTGGACCAGAAATCAAAGTGGGACAATGCTTGCACTTCACTTTGACAGTGCCTGTAGCATCTGGTGGCATTTCAAACTGAGAAAACACAGAACTTTTGGCTGGCATTTTGACAAGTGCTCAGAATTAACCATATATCCTTGTAGCTGACAAAATAGCTGATATAACAGACGGATATGTAGTCCAGTGGTAACACGCTGGACTGGTAATCCAGGGATCGCAGGTTCGATCCCCCGTCTGACCATAATAAAATTAACAGTCTTTCAGATGGGACGTTAAACCGAGGTCTCGTGTCGGTGCTTTACACCGTGCACGTAAAAGAACCAGAGGAGACTCTGGAATGGGTCTCTATCTGTATCATTGCACTATCCTCCAAAATCTAAACTGACTAATCTCTTCAGGAGGCGTCGCTCATATGGGTAACCGGTAGCGACGATAAATAAACGTAAAACACAATAGCTGATTTACTGGATGTCATTTGACCCTTATATATTGGAGTGAACTCATAATGAACTCACCTGAGCATATCCATAAATTACACCTGTAGAAGCTAACAACAGCAGTAATTATTTTCTTAATTAAGGATATTGCTCTGATCTTTGAGCATATCCATAAATTACACCTGTAAAAGCTAACAACAGCAGTAATTATTTTCTTAATTAAGGATATTGCTCTGATCTTTAGTAATTATGCTATAGAATTATTGAAGGTGTTATCATAAACCTGCTCACCTATTGACCAGGGTCACCTATGATGACTCATGTTTTAATACCTTTTAGGAATATTAGCTGTTTGACATTTAAGATTAACTCCTATAATATAATAATTCAATGGAGATAATCATAAGATTTCCTCAGCAAAGTTTAAAATCACTGATTCTGTAATTAAAATGTTATGGAGCTAATTTCACAATTTTCTCACCTGCTTTTAAAATATTAACAGAACAATTATCAAGGACAATTAATTAAACAATTTATTTATAGTACTAATAAAAATATTTAGAAATTATAGATTAATTTATAGTGTCTGCTAATCTACAATAATAAAAATAGTAATTTTCTAGTGATATATACCTTTAAAATTAGACTTTGTTAATTGTCACTTTTTATTGCATAGATGACTTAATTATGATGTTTAAAAAGTAACATGCAAAAGTATTCAAAAAGTATTCATGAATACAGTGATATTTCAAGTGTATTCGAATACAATACGAATACTTGTATTAAAAAAAGTCATGAATACTGAATACTTATGAATACTGAAGATTCAGTATTTGAATACAGATGAATACGAATACCCCAGCCCTGGAAGGGTGGGTATATTATTGCAGTGTTTATGTATATCAGTTGCCATTTAGTGAATGGTGGGTATATTATTGCAGTGTTTATGTATATCAGTTGCCATTTAGTGAATGGTGGGTATATTATTGCAGTGTTTATGTATATCAGTTGCCATTTAGTGAATGGTGGGTATATTATTGCAGTGTTTATGTATATCAGTTGCCATTTAGTGAATGGTGGGTATATTATTGCAGTGTTTATGTATATCAGTTGCCATTTAGTGAATGGTGGGTATATTATTGCAGTGTTTATGTATATCAGTTACCATTTAGTGAATGGTGGGTATATTATTGCAGTGTTTATGTATATCAGTTACCATTTAGTGAACGGTGGGTATATTATTGCAGTGTTTATGTGTATCAGTTGCCATTTAGTGAATGGTGGGTATATTATTGCAGTGTTTATGTGTATCAGTTGCCATTTAGTGAAAGGTGGGTATATTATTGCAGTGTTTATGTATATCAGTTGCCATTTAGTGAATGGTGGGTATATTATTGCAGTGTTTATGTGTATCAGTTGCCATTTAGTGAATGGTGGGTATATTATTGCAGTGTTTATGTGTATCAGTTACCATTTAGTGAAGGGTTGGTATATTATTGCAGTGTTTATGTATATCAGTTACCATTTAGTGAAGGGTTGGTATATTATTGCAGTGTTTATGTGTATCAGTTACCATTTAGTGAAGGGTAGGTATATTATTGCAGTATTTATGTGTATCAGTTACCATTTAGTGAAGGGTTGGTATATTATTGCAGTGTTTATGTGTATCAGTTACCATTTAGTGAAGGGTTGGTATATTATTGCAGTGTTTATGTGTATCAGTTGCCATTTAGTGAAGGGTTGGTATATTATTGCAGTGTTTATGTATATCAGTTACCATTTAGTGAAAGGTTGGTATATTATTGCAGTGTTTATGTATCAGTTGCCATTTAGTGAAAGGTTGGTATATTATTGCAGTGTTTATGTATATCAGTTACCATTTAGTGAAAGGTTGGTATATTATTGCAGTGTTTATGTATCAGTTACCATTTAGTGAAAGGTTGGTATATTATTGCAGTGTTTATGTATATCAGTTACCATTTAGTGAAAGGTTGGTATATTATTGCAGTGTTTATGTATATCAGTTGCCATTTAGTGAACGGTGGGTATATTATTGCAGTGTTTATGTATATCAGTTGCCATTTAGTGAACAGTGGGTATATTATTGCAGAGTTTATGTATATCAGTTGCCATTTAGTGAAGGGTTGGTATATTATTGCAGTGTTTATGTATATCAGTTACCATTTAGTGAAAGGTTGGTATATTATTGCAGTGTTTATGTATATCAGTTGCCATTTAGTGAACGGTGGGTATATTATTGCAGTGTTTATGTATCAGTTGCCATTTAGTGAAGGGTTGGTATATTATTGCAGTGTTTATGTATATCAGTTGCCATTTAGTGAACGGTGGGTATATTATTGCAGTGTTTATGTGTATCAGTTGCCATTTAGTGAAGGGTGGGTATAGTATTGCAGTGTTTATGTATATCAGTTGCCATTTAGTGAAGGGTTGGTATATTATTGCAGTGTTTATGTGTATCAGTTGCCATTTAGTGAACAGTGGGTATATTATTGCAGAGTTTATGTATATCAGTTGCCATTTAGTGAAGGGTTGGTATATTATTGCAGTGTTTATGTGTATCAGTTACCATTTAGTGACGGGTTGGTATATTATTGCAGTTGTTATGTGTGTATCAGTTACCGGGTTGGTATGTTATTGCAGTTGTTATGTGTGTATCAGTTTAGTAAATTATTGATTGCTCCGAGTAATTTATTACTTGATTATGATTATATAAGCTTCAAAGATCAAAGAAATTCTTCATGTTTTATTCTCTCCAGTATCAGATAAAGCTGTCATTCATATTGAAATGTATCCAAGTGTAGCAAGTTTACTACCTCAGTATTAATATAATATATAATTATGCTTGTATTCAGTGTAATAACACCATCTCATAATTTCTTATATGTACACACGTGTAACAACACCATCTCATAATTTCTTATATGTACACACGTGTAACAACACCATCTCATAATTTCTTATATGTACACACGTGTAACAACACCATCTCATAATTTCTTATATGTACACACATGTAATAACACCATCTCATAATTTCTTATATGTACACACGTGTAACAACACCATCTCATAATTTCTTATATGTACACACGTGTAACAACACCATCTCATAATTTCTTATATGTACACACGTGTAACAACACCATCTCATAATTTCTTATATGTACACACATGTAATAACACCATCTCATAATTTCTTATAATTTTTTTTTTAAAAATTGGTTATTTATTGGTTAAACGAACAATCTGTATAATATTTTTAACATATTTTTATTTGAATTGGTACATAACATTATTTTAATAAGACAAACTATGATTTAAAAGAAGTCTTGACACACAATTATAACGCTGTTTAAATATAATGCTGCTATGCGTAATGGCGTCATGGCAATTTAGTGATGTCATGACAGTATTTGTCGACAGTTGGCGCCAAAAGCAGTAGCGTTATTTTGTGCAAAAGTATGATTAAAACTCAATATGGTAACAAATGATCTTACACTCGTGGTTTCATATATAGAGAATATTAGGTTACTGTCTTATAAATTTTAATTTATTAGGCGAGTCGAAGAAAAAATACACGGCGAGGCTTAAGTAATGCTTATGTCTAATAAACAATGTGTTCTGTTCTGTAAAAGAAAAATGATAAATATAAATAAATTTTAAGCCCTTTTAAAATGCATTTACTAACTTAGAATGCACACCTTTACATTCCAAGTCACGGATGACTAGAAATTGTCATTATTGTTTAAAATTTCCAATTCATTACCAAATTATTCAGATTTTAAGCAATCTTTTAGCTTAGTTTAAACATATTTTATTTCTCAATATAATACAGTATGAACAATGCATACATTACACATATCAACATCCAGAACAATGCATACATCACACATATCAACATCCAGAACAATGCATACATTACACATATCAACATCCAGAACAATGCATACATCACACATATCAACATCCAGAACAATGCATACATTACACATATCAACATCCAGAACAATGCATACATTACACATATCAACATCCAGAACAATGCATACATTACACATATCAACATCCAGAACAATGCATACATTACACATATCAACATCCAGAACAATGCATACATTACACATATCAACATCCAGAACAATGCATACATCACACATATCAACATCCAGAACAATGCATACATCACACATATCAACATCCAGAACAATGCATACATCACACATATCAACATCCAGAACAATGCATACATCACACATATCAACATCCAGAAAAAGGATTAGAGAGTGTGTTTTACATTTATTTATCATCGCCACCAGTTGCCCATATGAGTGACGCCTCCTGAAGAGATTAGTCATTTTAGATTTTTGGAGGATAGTGCATGATACAGACAGAGACCAATTCCAGAATCTCCTCTGGTTCTTTTACGTGCACGGTGTAAAGCACCGACACAAGACCTCGGTTTAACGTCCCATCTGTAAGACTGTTAATTTTATTAGGGTCAGACGGGGGATCAAACCTGCGATCCCTGGATTACCAGTCCAGCGTGTTACCACTGGACTACAGATCCGTCTGTTATTATTAAAAAAATATTATATAATAAACAAATTGAAGCAATAAGGTTAACACAATTGAAACACATTATTAAATGGGAAAATGAATTAGATAAACAAGATATAGAATGGAAGCAAATATTTTCAATACCATATATATGTACAATAAGCACAAAACTTAGGGCATACCAATATAAATATCTCATGCGAATTGTGTGCCAAATAACTCTTTTTTATTCAAATGTAAAGTAAAACCATCTAATCTCTGCTGCGATTTTTGTCTGATGTCAATCGACTCAAATAAGAATGTAATATTGTGCAACCATTTTGGTCTGAAATATAAAAAAATCTACATTCTAGAAGATTAGAACTGTCATCAAATCTATCCTATGAAAATATATCATTCTGCAATGCAAATACTGCAAATTCTAGTAAAACAAAAACTGTCATAAACTTCATAATTCTATTAGCAAAATACTTTATTTTCAAGTGTAAATGTAATTCAGAAATACCATCAATTAGCATGTTTAATCTATATCTGAATCAAACTATAAAACTCGAAGAAACCATTGCAACAATTAAAGATAACATGGAAATGTATGACAATAAATGGAAATACTTTTTCCAGTCAGTAATATGACAAGTCAATTATTACGTGTTACCCATTTATAAGCATAAAAACCGTCAAATATAAACACATTCATACCCATATGGATATATATAACACAGTGTCAATTATACACCATATATTCCCCTCATTGTCATATTGAAATCTAAAAATACTTAAATGAACACAGACTATACAATATAATATATATTCATTCCACTATCCATCTTTATCAGTGTCCCCTACACCAATCCCCAACGATAGCTACACATATAACTACAAATATCAATCATAATGGTTTACATAAACACCTTATAGAACCCCTTTTGGTCGACATTAATTTTCATGTCTACACTGATCCCATAAACATATTTTTATAGTCTCCCCCACAACATATATAAAATCCTCATTTGTTTATAATAATGACTATGCACATACTATATTAAGTAATGCATAACGTTGATACTGTCATGCTATGTACTTATCTGTATATATATTATGTTAATAATACTATGAAATTATGAGGAATAAAAAAAACAATAAAATAAAAAAACAGTTAAAATTAACAGTCTTTCAGATTGGACGTTAAACCGAGGTCTCGTGTGGGTGCTATACACTGTGCACTTAAAAGAACCAGAGTAGACTCTGGAATAGGTCTCTGTCTGTATCATTGCAATATCCTCCAAACATCTAAAATGACTAATCTCTTCAGGAGGTGTCGCTCATATGGGCAACCGGTAGCGACGATAAATAAACGTAAAACACATTTCTTGGCATACAACTGTTTTTAAAAAAATGATTTAAACTTCATTAAAAATAAATTTATTCATAGTTCAAAAAGTTAAATATGGAAATACAATTTCACTATCTTCAGGAAAAGGTCGGCAACTAAGAAAGAGATGACTGCAGGCCAGGTGCAGGTGGTAACGCCAGTACGTCGATCCACCAGGCGCAGCCTGCAGAGCCTTCCGGAGTCTCTAAAGGATAGCAAGCTGAGCTATTCGAGTTTGGACGATATGAAAGGAAAAGAAGACATTTTGTTTCAACCTAATTTTGCTATGGACACAATCTTGTCGGCCAGCTATGATGAATGAGTGTGTGTTTGAGAATGTACTCTTATATAAACTGACTATATTGTACAATATTCACACAGTTCCGGGATGGCTTGCAGAAGGTTGATGGTCCTACCTGGGTGTTCGTCCATGCCTGATATGGTGCTCAGAAGGGCACCCCCCTGGGTCTTCCTCCTCCAATAGTTGCTGAGGAGTCGGTCGCCATATCACCTAAACTGTTGGTGGAATTTTAAACCCCAAAAACAAACAAATCTTAAAGTTTAAACTTTATTTATTTTACAACGATTGCGAAGCAAGTTCTAACCACTTATATTAATCACTCTCATTGGCGCAGATGAAAGCGTATGTATGGTCATTCGTGTGGGAGGAAACCGGAGTACCCAGAGAAAACCCACCTGTCCGATCTGGCGACCACCGTACCATCTCGCATACTTCCCAGTCCGAGGATCGAACCCAGGTTGCATTGGTGGGAAGCGGGCGTGCTAACCACTGAGCTAATCGGACAGTCAAAACAAACCTTACAGTTCCAACCAGCCATTTTGGAAGTCTTTTGTCATTTTTGTTTGCGAATACGAGGGCCAGTGAACTGATTTTTCTTGAGTTTAATACGTCAAACATTTGCTAACTGAATCATACCGCACTATAATCCACAATTACATTGATATCCTATATATGCCAGATTCATACATACTGAAGCCTGTTCCACCCATCCATCCATGGATTTCATTTATGAAATATTCGTTCGTTTCTCCATATACCATAATGCATAGCAATGTGACTTTAATTTGAACATATTTGACTTCAGAATGAGAAACGAATAACAAAGGGTGGCATCTCTATGTATTTCGTGTAAAGTCAAACCTGCGTTGGTGGTCACCTCCATTAAGCGGCCAGCCTGTATTAAGTAGCCAGTATCCATATTCCCAATATGTTGTTTTATTATACATTTGACCTCTATTAAGCAGCCACACTCTGTGATTCCCTTGACTGGCTGCTTAAGGCAGGTTTGGCTGTAGTAATTGTGATATAACATTAAAGGAATATTGCTTAATGTCGTCCATTCTGTACAAAAAATGAAATTGTTATGCCAGCCAGCAAGTTTAATAAAACATACTTAATGGTGAGGTATATGTACATACATACTTAATGGTGAGGTATATGTACATACATACTTAATGATGAGGTATATGGACATACATACTTAATGGTGAGGTATATGTACATACATACTTAATGATGAGGTATATGGACATACATACTTAATGATGAGGTATATGGACATACATACTTAATGGTGAGGTATATGTACATACATACTTAATGATGAGGTATATGGACATACATACTTAATGATGAGGTATATGTACATACATACTTAATGGTGAGGTATATGTACATACATACTTAATGATGAGGTATATGGACATACATACTTAATGATGAGGTATATGTACATACATACTTAATGATGAGGTATATGGACATACATACTTAATGGTGAGGTATATGTACATACATACTTAATGATGAGGTATATGGACATACATACTTAATGGTGAGGTATATGTACATACATACTTAATGATGAGGTATATGTACATACATACTTAATGATGAGGTATATGTACATACATACTTAATGATGAGGTATATGGACATACATACTTAATGATGAGGTATATGGACATACATACTTAATGGTGAGGTATATGGACATACATACTTAATGATGAGGTATATGGACATACATACTTAATGATGAGGTATATGTACATACATACTTAATGATGAGGTATATGTACATACATACTTAATGATGAGGTATATGACAAACACACTCACACATCTATATAATAAAATAATTTTATTTATATATTAATAATAAATTTAATATTTACTTAATAATTGCATGAAAGATGTTTGGTGTGTTACTTATAAAAAATAAAAGCATTTAAAGTAAGTTAACATGGCATGCATATGTTATTAAAGCATTCTTCTATATTATCACATATAAATATTTTGCTTTAGTGTTACATAATTAATTAGATATATTGACAGTGAGTTGCTGTCGCCATATTTATGTATATGTACATGTATGCCACATGGATCTCAGACCTTCTCGATTTAAACAAATAAAACTTTGAAACATTTAAAACCTTCAACATATTTTTAATAAAACTTTGTATTTTTGTTTTTAATATGTTATTGCATTTTTTTCATACTGTACATTACAATTATACATACAATGAAATATGTAGAAAACAATTACGATTAATTAGTATTGCTGTATACATTTTTTAACATGGGGAAAAAAGCAAATGGGTTGGGCTACAAGTTATGACAACATTATTTACAGCCCTCTCCATAACACGTTGTATGGAACTGTAATGCGATTCCAGATGGGCGTATTGTCATCTTTGTTTCGTTCTATTCACTTCTGATTGGTTTAAACATATTTATTTAGATACATGTAATATACATTGAGAAATATACAGAAACATACATTTATATCATGTATGTGGATTGAACTGAAAGCTAAAAGCTTACGGTAATTCTTTCCACTGCATACTAGATGTTAGTACCAGGTATATATGGCAATTTTAATAACTTGACGTAATATCGAAAATTAGCAGAACTTAAATATGTTTAATTCAAATTGGAAACGCATCGAAACGCTTATAAATATCTGAAAATTGATAGCTACGGGCTTAGAAATAGAAAAAGGAAATAAGGATGAAAATGGAATAGAATAAATTATGCAGAAATGAGATCTAGAAGTATTGACGTGTAGTATTGAATGAGAGTAAGAAATACTGTGATTGAGTTATGGCCCTTTGGAATGTCTGCAATGAATTTTGTCTGTGCATTTCCTGAGCCCTTCTAATTCTATAAATGGTGAATGAAGTTGGTAGGAAAGATGAGTATGACTAAGTACACAAGTGTTTTGGCACTTACTCCACCGTTAGTGTTTATGACTAATCCTGGGAAATGATTTCAGCAAGTCATAGCTGGACAGCTTGTAAACAAGTGCCATGGACTCTTATTTTATCCTGCATAGAAAATTAGATTACCGGTTACACGTATTCTATGTCGATCAACTTCAAGATCGCCTTGATCCCTTTATGGAGCATTGTATGCAAGATCGCCTTGTTCCCTTAATGGAGCATTGTATGCAAGATCGCCTTGTTCCCTTAATGGAGCATTGTATGCAAGATCGCCTTGTTCCCTTTATGGAGCATTGTATGCAAGATCGCCTTGTTCCCTTAATGGAGCATTGTATGCAAGATCGCCTTGTTCCCTTTATGGAGCATTGTATGCAAGATCGCCTTGTTCCCTTTATGGAGCATTGTATGCTTATGGCTTAAAAGTTGAACATTGATGTGATTTCTAATGTTACTAAGAAATGAAATAAATAGTATATATTTAATATTGTGAAGAAAAATATAGTGTTTTCTATGCTCCGAACAATGACCTTGTTATTGTCTCCCAAAACAAAAGTTGCCACAAACAATGACCTTGTTATCTTCTCCCAAAACAAATGTTGCCACAAACAATGACCTTGTTATATTCTCCCAAAACAAAAGTTGCCACAAACAATGACCTTGTTATTGTCTCCCAAAACAAATGTTGCCACAAACAATGACCTTGTTATCTTCTCCCAAAACAAATGTTGCCACAAACAGTACCTTGTTATCATCTCCCAAAACAAAAGTTGCCACAGTTGCCACAAACAATGACCTTGTTATCTTCTCCCAAAACAAATGTTGCCACAAACAATGACCTTGTTATCTTCTCCCAAAACAAAAGTTGCCACAAACAATGACCTTGTTATCGTCTCCCAAAACAAATGTTGCCACAAACAATGACCTTGTTATCTTCTCCCAAAACAAAAGTTGCCACAAACAATGACCTTGTTATTGTCTCCCAAAACAAATGTTGCCACAAACAATGACCTTGTTATCTTCTCCCAAAACAAAAGTTGCCACAAACAATGACCTTGTTATCTTCTCCCAAAACAAATGTTGCCACAAACAATGACCTTGTTATCTTCTCCCAAAACAAATGTTGCCACAAACAATGACCTTGTTATCTTCTCCCAAAACAAAAGTTGCCACAAACAATGACCTTGTTATCTTCTCCCAAAACAAAAGTTGCCACAAACAATGACCTTGTTATCGTCTCCCAAAACAAATGTTGCCACAAACAATGACCTTGTTATCTTCTCCCAAAACAAAAGTTGCCACAAACAATGACCTTGTTATCTTCTCCCAAAACAAAAGTTGCCACAAACAATGACCTTGTTATCTTCTCCCAAAACAAATGTTGCCACAAACAGTACCTTGTTATCATCTCCCAAAACAAAAGTTGCCACAAACAATGACCTTGTTATCTTCTCCCAAAACAAATGTTGCCACAAACAATACCTTGTTATCATCTCCCAAAACAAAGTTGCCACAAACAATACCTTGTTATCTTCTCCCAAAACAAAAGTTGCCACAAACAATGACCTTGTTATCTTCTCCCAAAACAAAAGTTGCCACAAATAATAACCTTGTTATCGTCTCCCAAAACAAATGTTGCCACAAACAATGACCTTGTTATCTTCTCCCAAAACAAATGTTGCCACAAACAATGACCTTGTTATTGTCTCCCAAAACAAAAGTTGCCACAAACAATAACCTTGTTATCTTCTCCCAACACAAATGTTGCCACAAACAATGACCGTGTTAACTTCTCCCAAAACAAAAGTTGCCACAAACAATGACCTTGTTATCTTCTCCCAAAACAAAAGTTGCCACAAACAATGACCTTGTTATTGTCTCCCAAAACAAATGTTGCCACAAACAATGACCTTGTTATCTTCTCCCAAAACAAAAGTTGCCACAAACAATGACCTTGTTATCTTCTCCCAAAACAAAAGTTGCCACAAACAATGACCTTGTTATCTTCTCCCAAAACAAAAGTTGCCACAAACAATGACCTTGTTATCTTCTCCCAAAACAAAAGTTGCCACAAACAATGACCTTGTTATCTTCTCCCAAAACAAAAGTTGCCACAAACAATGACCTTGTTACCTTCTCCCAAAACAAAAGTTGCCACAAATAATAACCTTGTTATCGTCTCCCAAAACAAATGTTGCCACAAACAATGACCTTGTTATCTTCTCCCAAAACAAATGTTGCCACAAACAATGACCTTGTTATTGTCTCCCAAAACAAAAGTTGCCACAAACAATAACCTTGTTATCTTCTCCCAACACAAATGTTGCCACAAACAATGACCGTGTTAACTTCTCCCAAAACAAAAGTTGCCACAAACAATGACCTTGTTATCTTCTCCCAAAACAAAAGTTGCCACAAACAATGACCTTGTTATTGTCTCCCAAAACAAATGTTGCCACAAACAATGACCTTGTTATCTTCTCCCAAAACAAATGTTGCCACAAACAATGACCTTGTTATCTTCTCCCAAAACAAAAGTTGCCACAAACAATGACCTTGTTATCTTCTCCCAAAACAAAAGTTGCCACAAACAATGACCTTGTTATCTTCTCCCAAAACAAAAGTTGCCACAAACAATGACCTTGTTATCTTCTCCCAAAACAAAAGTTGCCACAAACAATGACCTTGTTACCTTCTCCTAAAACAAAAGATGCCACAAATAATAACGTTGTTATCGTCTCCCAAAACAAATGTTGCCACAAACAATGACCTTGTTATCTTCTCCCAAAACAAATGTTGCCACAAACAATGACCTTGTTATTGTCTCCCAAAACAAAAGTTGCCACAAACAATAACCTTGTTATCTTCTCCCAAAACAAATGTTGCCACAAACAATAACATTATTATCTTCTCCCAAAACAAAAGTTGCCACAAACAGTACCTTGTTATCGTCTCCCAAAACAAAAGTTGCCACAAACAATGACCTTGTTATCTTCTCCCAAAACAAAAGTTGCCACAAACAATGACCTTGTTATTGTCTCCCAAAACAAATGTTGCCACAAACAATGACCTTGTTATCTTCTCCCAAAACAAATGTTGCCACAAACAGTACCTTGTTATCATCTCCCAAAACAAAAGTTGCCACAAACTACCTTGTTATCGTCTCCCAAAACAAATGTTGCCACAAACAATGACCTTGTTATCTTCTCCCAAAACAAAAGTTGCCACAAACAATGACCTTGTTATCTTCTCCCAAAACAAATGTTGCCACAAACAATGACCTTGTTATCTTCTCCCAAAACAAATGTTGCCACAAACAATGACCTTGTTATCTTCTCCCAAAACAAATGTTGCCACAAACAAGACCTTGTTATCTTCTCCAAAACAGTGCCAAAACAATGACCTTGTTATCTTCTCCCAAAACAAAAGTTGCCACAAACAATGACCTTGTTACCTTCTCCCAAAACAAAAGTTGCCACAAATAATAACCTTGTTATCGTCTCCCAAAACAAATGTTGCCACAAACAATGACCTTGTTATCTTCTCCCAAAACAAAAGTTGCCACAAACAATGACCTTGTTATCTTCTCCCAAAACAAATGTTGCCACAAACAATGACCTTGTTATCTTCTCCCAAAACAAAAGTTGCCACAAACAATACCTTGTTATCTTCTCCCAAAACAAAAGTTGCCACAAACAATGACCTTGTTATCTTCTCCCAAAACAAAAGTTGCCACAAACAATGACCTTGTTATTGTCTCCCAAAACAAATGTTGCCACAAACAATGACCTTGTTATCTTCTCCCAAAACAAATGTTGCCACAAACAATACCTTGTATCTCCCAAAACAAAAGTTGCCACAAAATACCTTGTTATCTTCTCCCAAAACAAATGTTGCCACAAACAATGACCTTGTTATCTTCTCCCAAAACAAAAGTTGCCACAAACAATGACCTTGTTATCTTCTCCCAAAACAAATGTTGCCACAAACAATGACCTTGTTATCTTCTCCCAAAACAAATGTTGCCACAAACAATGACCTTGTTATCTTCTCCCAAAACAAAAGTTGCCACAAACAATGACCTTGTTATCTTCTCCCAAAACAAAAGTTGCCACAAACAATGACCTTGTTATCTTCTCCCAAAACAAAAGTTGCCACAAACATACCTTGTTATGTCTCCAAAACAAATGTTGCCACAAACAATGACCTTGTTATCTTCTCCCAAAACAAATGTTGCCACAAACAATGACCTTGTTATCTTCTCCCAAAACAAAAGTTGCCACAAACAATGACCTTGTTATCGTCTCCCAAAACAAATGTTGCCACAAACAATGACCTTGTTATCTTCTCCCAAAACAAATGTTGCCACAAACAATGACCTTGTTATCTTCTCCCAAAACAAATGTTGCCACAAACAATGACCTTGTTATCTTCTCCCAAAACAAAAGTTGCCACAAACAATGACCTTGTTATCTTCTCCCAAAACAAATGTTGCCACAAACAATGACCTTGTTATCTTCTCCCAAAACAAAAGTTGCCACAAACAATGACCTTGTTATTGTCTCCCAAAACAAATGTTGCCACAAACAATGACCTTGTTATCTTCTCCCAAAACAAATGTTGCCACAAACAATGACCTTGTTATCTTCTCCCAAAACAAAAGTTGCCACAAACAATGACCTTGTTATCTTCTCCCAAAACAAATGTTGCCACAAACAGTACCTTGTTATCATCTCCCAAAACAAAAGTTGCCACAAACAATACCTTGTTATCTTCTCCCAAAACAAATGTTGCCACAAACAATGACCTTGTTATCTTCTCCCAAAACAAAAGTTGCCACAAACAATGACCTTGTTATCGTCTCCCAAAACAAATGTTGCCACAAACAATGACCTTGTTATCTTCTCCCAAAACAAAAGTTGCCACAAACAATAACCTTGTTATCTTCTCCCAACACAAATGTTGCCACAAACAATGACCGTGTTAACTTCTCCCAAAACAAAAGTTGCCACAAACAATGACCTTGTTATCTTCTCCCAAAACAAAAGTTGCCACAAACAATGACCTTGTTATCGTCTCCCAAAACAAATGTTGCCACAAACAATGACCTTGTTATCTTCTCCCAAAACAAAAGTTGCCACAAACAATGACCTTGTTATCTTCTCCCAAAACAAAAGTTGCCACAAACAATGACCTTGTTACCTTCTCCCAAAACAAAAGTTGCCACAAATAATAACCTTGTTATCGTCTCCCAAAACAAATGTTGCCACAAACAATGACCTTGTTATCTTCTCCCAAAACAAATGTTGCCACAAACAATGACCTTGTTATTGTCTCCCAAAACAAAAGTTGCCACAAACAATAACCTTGTTATCTTCTCCCAAAACAAATGTTGCCACAAACAGTACCTTGTTATCATCTCCCAAAACAAAAGTTGCCACAAACTACCTTGTTATCGTCTCCCAAAACAAATGTTGCCACAAACAATGACCTTGTTATCTTCTCCCAAAACAAAAGTTGCCACAAACAATGACCTTGTTATTGTCTCCCAAAACAAATGTTGCCACAAACAATGACCTTGTTATCTTCTCCCAAAACAAATGTTGCCACAAACAATGACCTTGTTATCTTCTCCCAAAACAAAAGTTGCCACAAACAATGACCTTGTTATTGTCTCCCAAAACAAATGTTGCCACAAACAATGACCTTGTTATCTTCTCCCAAAACAAATGTTGCCACAAACAATGACCTTGTTATCTTCTCCCAAAACAAAAGTTGCCACAAACAATGACCTTGTTATCTTCTCCCAAAACAAAAGTTGCCACAAACAATGACCTTGTTATCTTCTCCCAAAACAAATGTTGCCACAAACAATGACCTTGTTATCTTCTCCCAAAACAAAAGTTGCCACAAACAATGACCTTGTTATTGTCTCCCAAAACAAATGTTGCCACAAACAATGACCTTGTTATCTTCTCCCAAAACAAATGTTGCCACAAACAGTACCTTGTTATCATCTCCCAAAACAAAAGTTGCCACAAACAATGACCGTGTTATCTTCTCCCAAAACAAATGTTGCCACAAACAGTACCTTGTTATCATCTCCCAAAACAAAAGTTGCCACAAACAATGACCTTGTTATCTTCTCCCAAAACAAAAGTTGCCACAAACAATGACCTTGTTATCTTCTCCCAAAACAAAAGTTGCCACAAACAATGACCTTGTTACCTTCTCCCAAAACAAAAGTTGCCACAAATAATAACCTTGTTATCGTCTCCCAAAACAAATGTTGCCACAAACAATGACCTTGTTATCTTCTCCCAAAACAAATGTTGCCACAAACAATGACCTTGTTATCTTCTCCCAAAACAAAAGTTGCCACAAACAATGACCTTGTTATCTTCTCCCAAAACAAATGTTGCCACAAACAATACCTTGTTATCTTCTCCCAAAACAAAAGTTGCCACAAACAATGACCTTGTTATCTTCTCCCAAAACAAAAGTTGCCACAAACAATGACCTTGTTATCTTCTCCCAAAACAAAAGTTGCCACAAACAATGACCTTGTTATCTTCTCCCAAAACAAAAGTTGCCACAAACAATGACCTTGTTATCTTCTCCCAAAACAAAAGTTGCCACAAACAATGACCTTGTTATCTTCTCCCAAAACAAAAGTTGCCACAAACAATGACCTTGTTATCTTCTCCCAAAACAAAAGTTGCCACAAACAATGACCTTGTTACCTTCTCCCAAAACAAAAGTTGCCACAAATAATAACCTTGTTATCGTCTCCCAAAACAAATGTTGCCACAAACAATGACCTTGTTATCTTCTCCCAAAACAAATGTTGCCACAAACAATGACCTTGTTATTGTCTCCCAAAACAAAAGTTGCCACAAACAATAACCTTGTTATCTTCTCCCAAAACAAATGTTGCCACAAACAATAACATTGTTATCTTCTCCCAAAACAAAAGTTGCCACAAACAGTACCTTGTTATCGTCTCCCAAAACAAAAGTTGCCACAAACAATGACCTTGTTATCTTCTCCCAAAACAAATGTTGCCACAAACAATGACCTTGTTATCTTCTCCCAAAACAAAAGTTGCCACAAACAATGACCTTGTTATTGTCTCCCAAAACAAATGTTGCCACAAACAATGACCTTGTTATCTTCTCCCAAAACAAATGTTGCCACAAACAGTACCTTGTTATCATCTCCCAAAACAAAAGTTGCCACAAACTACCTTGTTATCGTCTCCCAAAACAAATGTTGCCACAAACAATGACCTTGTTATCTTCTCCCAAAACAAAAGTTGCCACAAACAATGACCTTGTTATTGTCTCCCAAAACAAATGTTGCCACAAACAATGACCTTGTTATCTTCTCCCAAAACAAATGTTGCCACAAACAATGACCTTGTTATCTTCTCCCAAAACAAATGTTGCCACAAACAATGACCTTGTTATCTTCTCCCAAAACAAAAGTTGCCACAAACAATGACCTTGTTATCTTCTCCCAAAACAAATGTTGCCACAAACAATGACCTTGTTATCTTCTCCCAAAACAAAAGTTGCCACAAACAATGACCTTGTTATGTCTCCCAAAACAAATGTTGCCACAAACAATGACCTTGTTATCTTCTCCCAAAACAAATGTTGCCACAAACAATGACCTTGTTATCTTCTCCCAAAACAAAAGTTGCCACAAACAATGACCTTGTTATTGTCTCCCAAAACAAATGTTGCCACAAACAATGACCTTGTTATCTTCTCCCAAAACAAATGTTGCCACAAACAATGACCTTGTTATCTTCTCCCAAAACAAAAGTTGCCACAAACAATGACCTTGTTATCTTCTCCCAAAACAAAGTTGCCACAAACAATGACCTTGTTATCTTCCCAAAACAAATGTTGCCACAAACAATGACCTTGTTATCTTCTCCCAAAACAAAAGTTGCCACAAACAATGACCTTGTTATCTTCTCCCAAAACAAATGTTGCCACAAACAATGACCTTGTTATCTTCTCCCAAAACAAATGTTGCCACAAACAATGACCTTGTTATCTTCTCCCAAAACAAAAGTTGCCACAAACAATGACCTTGTTATCGTCTCCCAAAACAAATGTTGCCACAAACAATGACCTTGTTATCTTCTCCCAAAACAAAAGTTGCCACAAACAATGACCTTGTTATCTTCTCCCAAAACAAAAGTTGCCACAAACAATGACCTTGTTATCTTCTCCCAAAACAAATGTTGCCACAAACAATGACCTTGTTATCTTCTCCCAAAACAAAAGTTGCCACAAACAATGACCTTGTTATCTTCTCCCAAAACAAATGTTGCCACAAACAATGACCTTGTTATCTTCTCCCAAAACAAATGTTGCCACAAACAATGACCTTGTTATCTTCTCCCAAAACAAAAGTTGCCACAAACAATGACCTTGTTATCTTCTCCCAAAACAAATGTTGCCACAAACAATGACCTTGTTATCTTCTCCCAAAACAAATGTTGCCACAAACAATGACCTTGTTATCTTCTCCCAAAACAAAAGTTGCCACAAACAATGACCTTGTTATCTTCTCCCAAAACAAATGTTGCCACAAACAAACCTTGTTATCTCTCCCAAAACAAAAGTTGCCACAAACAATGACCTTGTTATCTTCTCCCAAAACAAAAGTTGCCACAAACAATGACCTTGTTATCTTCTCCCAAAACAAAAGTTGCCACAAACAATGACCTTGTTATCTTCTCCCAAAACAAAAGTTGCCACAAACAATAACATTAATTTTGGCCATAAAACCTAATTTGATAATGCGTTACCTAGGTAACACTGTAGCAATAACTCAAAACTGGATTTGATAAGATATTTACTTTAACTGCAACAAGCGAATCCAAAAACATCAAGCATGCATTGTATGCTGAACGACGTTCCAATTACGCATGTAAGTAAGGAGGTCGTGTTACTGTTTGTGCAGACTATAGTTGGAATTACGTTTCCATTAACCATACATTGCATGCTGAACGATCCAATTACGCATGTAAATAGAGAGGTCGTGTTACTGTTTGTGCAGACTATTTAAGTGTAGGAGATAGCAGAAAAATCGTGCAAATGATGATACAAGCATCAAATTTGGCACACTTGTTCTCCAAGTGATACTAATCAAATCTGCCCGATTGGCCAATTGAAAATCCAAGATGGCCGCCAAATTAGCCGCCCGAAGTTGACGTTTTGCTTAGAAGTATTTGTAGTTGTCCGATTTGCATGCTCTAGGTGTGGATTCCTATGTTTTCAAGCCTGCTGAAGTAGATTTTCATGTTTATAAAGCACACTGACACATATTTTTATCACTTCGCACATTTGTTTATGATTGTCATACGTTTGCATGGCTATGGGGTGTAGGGGTGTATTGTTAGAGGTAGTACCTTTGTTTCAGCAGTCAGCCACATCCATTGGATGGACTACTGGCACTGGTCCTCACCACTAGCCCAACTCTCATCTATGGCTCCAAGAAGATGCTAGTGCACGGCATCGGCCACATCCTGGTAAACCGCGTTGGCTCGTGGGCTAAACTAGATGAGGGTAGCACACATAAGGTCTCTGCGTGTGATGGAGTACATCTAGCTCCAATACTTTCAAGTGCATGAAGTTGATGAAGTTCTTGAAGGAGTGATTGTCGGGCACTACCAAGGCACATTGGTGACATCACTGCTGTGAAACTCAGCATGGGATTCAGTGTCAGCTAAGTAGGAAATGTATGTTGGCATCATACTGCAACAACCTACTAGTGTCCCAAATGCTGCCTAATCAACCCCGGATCAGCTAGGCAGTTGCACCTGAATGGACAGGACGTGCCAGCACGGGAGAGCCGAGCCAAGGATAATGGGGTTTTAGTTATCTGGATGGTGTACAGATCGCACGGGACTTATGACACTGGATGAACGATCGGACTAGGTGTAGGGCACGGTGCAAGAACCTAGTTGTATCCCATACAGGAAAGTGTCTAATTTACATGTACAGGGTGGTAAAAGGATAAACCCTCGACCCATAACGTCATACTGACCATGGACGCGAGTTCTACTGGAAAATCGTGGAACTCTGACTGGACCAAGTGTTGCCTAGTGACTGGACCAAGTGTTGCCTAGTGACTGGACCAAGTGTTGCCTAGTGACTGGACCAAGTGTTGCCTATGTCAGGAGGTTAAGAAAGAAGATCTAAAGTCCCCCCAGGCCAATCCTGCCAGAAGAGGCGATGATGGATATATGAACTTGGCAACGAATATTCCTCTGTTTCACTCACTCAATGCCCTACCAATCAAGCTAGACCCTGCAAGACTTGACGAAGGTGGTGGGATAGATGAAACCTTGAGACAAAAGAAGGCACGATATCATGAGAGTTGCAGGCTTCTATTTAACAACACAACGTTACACAGAGCTGAAAAAAGATCAACCCCTGCAGGTGATGAGGGCGGTAGAAGTAAGATCCCACGAAAGGTCCAAGTAGCTTAAACACAAGAATGTTTCTTTTGCGAAACCAAAGGGGGAGCTTAGAGAAGCAATGACAATGTAAGTGAATAAGAGAATAAACGAATGTGCAAAAACACTCAGTGATAGAAAACTCCTTGCCAAACTAAGTGTAGGAGATGTCATAGCACAAAAACTGAAATATCACCCTGCCTGCTTGGTGGCATTGTATAACCGAGAACGAGCCTACCTAAAGGTGCAGGAGCAAGAGAAAGCACAGGAGCTCTGGAAGGAAGCATATCCAATTGCTTTCTCCGAACTAGTCACCTACATTAGTGAGATGAAAAATGCCAGTGATAGTAGAGATCCACTCATTTTCAAGCTTGCTGATTTGACCATGCTTTACAAGAAGAGGCTGGAGCAGCTTGGTGTTGAATCGCCTGATGTTCATCCTACTCGACTCAAGGACCAGCTGCTTTTTCACATTCCCAAGCTGCAAGCTCATCGCCAAGGACGAGATGTTCTGCTGGCTTTTGAAAATGATGTAGGCTCAATCCTCTCACAAGCATCCAAGTACGGTGAAGCGATCCATCTAGCGAAAGCTGCTGGGATAATAAGACGAGACATGCTCCATCAAAAGTCAAATTTCAGCAGCAGCTTTCACGACACATACCTAGAACAGGCTGTACCACCATAACTGCTGCAATTTGTATGCATGATCGAACATGGTGCAGACATCAAGTCCCAACTCCAGCATGGAGCATCGAAATCTGACCTTTCTATATCACAACTCCTACAGTACAACTGCTTTGCCAAATACAAGGAAGGAACGGATGTCCACAGGCATTCCAAGGACCGTGAGATACCTTTTGCAGTCTACATGGGTCTGTATGTGTTTGCCAAGACGAGGAAGAGACAAATCATTGAAATGCTCCATGAGAATGGGCTCAGCATATCATACGACAGAGTCCTAGAAATCTCAGCACAGTTAGGAGAAGCAGTTGTTGCACAGTATGTGGAAGATGGAGTAATCTGTCCCCCAGTCTTGAGAAAGCAGTTGTTCACAACTGCAGCAGTGGACAACATAGATCATAATCCGACTGCGACCACAGCTCAAACATCTTTCCATGGTACAAGTGTGTCCATTTTCCAACATCCAAGCACTGAAAATGCTGGCGATGAACGTGAGCCGCTCAAACTAGAGTCAGAAATGAAGGTTAAGAAAGTTCCAGAGCTTCCAGAAGCATACACCAATATTCGACCAGCATACATCACGATAAACCCCAATCCTCCTCCAGTAGCAAGCCAATCCTTACCAGCACCCGAGTCGATCTGGTCACACTTGATAGAAGAATATTCTTGGTTGGAGGAAGTCTGCCTCACTGAGGATGTGGCTGATGCAGTCAGCATCACATGGTCAGCCCACCATGCAACGCAGAAAAGGAGCCATCCAGTTGAGGTGAGCATTTCAGCAATGATGCCTCTGTGGCGAGACCAGGCTCACTCTGTTGCAACGATCAAGCATGCCATGGCGAAGGTCCGTGATACAGTGGCTTTCCTGAACCCAGGGCAGACACCTGTCATTGCTGCTGACCAACCGTTGTATGCTCTGGCAAAACAAATATAATGGAAGTGGCCCGAATATGGAGAGGACAAGTTCGTGATCATGTTCGGTGGACTTCATATAGAAATGGCTGCACTGAGATCGATAGGAACACTACTACGGGACAGTGGCTGTACCAGTGCCATTGTGGAAGCAGAGGTGGCCTCATCTGGTACAACAGAGTCTTACCTGTCTGCATCCAGTGTCACCAGGACAAGACAAGCACACCAGATCACTGCATGCAGCTTGTACAAACTGATGAAGAAGGCATACCATGATTACCGCTCTGAAGAGTCTAGCATATCAGATATAACCTTTGAGGATTGGTGTGAACAACGGAGGAAAGAGAGTCCGCAGTTCCAGTTCTGGAGTCTGATGCTGGACATGGAGCTCACCATATTCACCCTGATCCGCTCATTCAGAGGAGGAGACTTCAACTTGTACCGTGAAGCACTTTCAGAACTGGTGCCTTACTTCTTTGCGAATAACAATGTCAACTATGCGCGATGGATCCCAATTCACCTCCGAGATATGATGTCACTTGAGCAACAACATCCAGATGTGGCCAGGGAGTTTCACAGAGGGAACTTCGCCATCCACAAGTCAAGTAGAGAATTATCTGCCCTGGCGATCGACCAAGCACACGAGCACAATAATGCAGTGATCAAAGGTGACGGAGGAGCAATTGGGTTGACAGAAGACCCGTCAGCACTTCGTAGGTGGATGGTCGCTGGACCCGAAGTTAGTCGTCTAGTAGCTGGATACGAGGCCATGTCTGGTATGAAAGATGCCACCTACAACAGCAGACACCATGAGCAGACACTGAGTGCCCAGAAATATTTCTTTGAAAAGGTGAAATCACTCTCTGCAGTGATGCAGGAGATGGGCAACCCATTCCAAGAAGAATCAGCCGACCTGCTGGTGCTAGACACGAAGAACATTGCAGACCCAACTCTAGCTGAAATGGTAGCTACACATCACCGGCAGGGAAAAGAGCAGTTCCAATCATTCATGGAGGGGCTAGAGGATGAAGGTGAAAGTCCTTTCTATCATCCAATCAAGAAAAACCTTGTTTCTTTCTTCAAAGAAGAGCAGGCTGAGGGAATTTCTACGGTGAAAGTCCTGAAAGACGACTGTCAGTTATTCTCGCGACTGTTCATCTCGTGCCAGAACAGGCAGTGTGACTTGCAAGAATTCTTCAAGCACGATAATCAGTCACACCCTGCATATCTCAGTGACAGCGGCAAGCTTGATACGTGTCAGAAGTCACAGCTGGTTGAAATTCTTGAAGCGCAAGTGAACATCCCAGACAGAGAACCAAAGGGAGATGCAATCATCATTGATGGGTCAGCACTTATTAATGCCTTACCTCCACGTACTTCAAAGACATGTTCTGACTATGCTAAAGAAGACATCATCCCAAAGGTGGAATCCTATGGTGCCAGGTACGAGCGGGTGGACGTAGTCTTTGATGTGTACAAGAAGTCAAGTCTGAAATCCGAGACGAGGTCGAAAAGGGGGCAAGGAATCAGAAGAAGAGTGACAGGAACGAGTAAGACACCAGGTAACTGGCAAAGCTTCCTTCGTGACGCCAGCAACAAGACTGAGCTGTTTCACTTCCTTGCGGAAAAGATGTGTGAAGCAGAGACGACAAGCACAGTCATCGTCACAAAAGGAGAAGATGCCATTAGCAACACAAGGAAGTCTCTGGATGCTGTGTCCCCATGTTGTCATGAAGAAGCTGACAGTCGAATATTTGTACACGCCAGGGATGCAACGACTGATGGGAGCAAGTCTATTATCATTAAGGCTAATGACACGGACGTGCTAGTGCTAGTCATAGAAATATCTGTACTGCCATCCTTACAGGAACTAGGTCTTGAGAAAATGTGTATTGCCTTTGGCCAAGGAGCCAAGATGCGATGGATTCCAGTCCATGAGGTAGTTTTTGCAATAGGGCTTGAGTGAGAAAGCTGGAGGGATCCCATACTTTCATGCGTGCACTGGATGTGACGTCGTGTCTGCCTTCCGTGGGAAAGCGAAGAAATCTGCCTGGCAGAATTGGAACGTATTTGATGATGTTTCTGAAACATTCACTAATCTCAGCCAGCATCCAACATTGATTCGTGATCTTGACCTGCAGAGGCTGGAGAGATTCGTTGTCCTCATGTACGACAGATCAAGCGCGGCCACTGTGTGGACGAAGCAAGACTAGATCACTTTGCCCGCAAGCAGAGGCCGTACAACTCAATTCCACCAACACAGGCAGCCCTCAGAGAACATGCAAAGCGTGCGGCCTATCAGGCTGGGATCATCTGGGGCCAGGCAACCATCTCCAATCCAGACACGAGCAGTCCCGCTTAATGGGGGTGGACACAGAAAGGAGAGAAATGGCAGATGTGTTGGACAACACTACCCCCTATTGCAGCGAGCTGTCGGGAACTGACGAAATGTTCCTGTAAGAAAGGTTGCAAAGGAAGATGCAAGTGCTTTCAGTCAGAGCTCCCCTGCACATCACTCTGCAGCTGCATATGTGAACAGTAGCAGCTGGAGGACCAGTGGCATGGTATGCATAACTTTGAACATTTACTAGCCGGGCAAAGCTTACATAGTGAAATGCAGACAATCTGGTGGCCATCTTGAAAAAGATGTGTCAGTGTGCTTTATAAACAGGAAAATCTACTTCAGCAGGCTTGAAAGCATAGGAATCCACACCTAGAGCATGCAAATCGGACAACTACAAATACGTCTAAGCAAAACGTCAACTTCGGGCGGCTAATTTGGCGGCCATCTTGAAAAATGGCCACCATCTTGGATTTTTAATTGGCCAATCGGACAGATTTGATTAGTATCACTTGGAGAACAAGTGTGCCAAATTTGATGCTTGTATCATCATTTGCACGATTCCTCTCAAAAATTGCTGTTATCTGCTCCACTAATTGTTGTTTCCATTGACCATGCATTGTATGCTGAACTTCACAATTACGTATGCAGGTAGAGAGGTCGTGTTACTGTTTATGCACACTATAGTTGGAACTACGTTTCCATTGACCATGCATTGTATGCTGAACGATCCAATTACACATGTAATAGAGAGGTCGTGTTACTGTTTGTGCACACTATAGTTGGAACTACGTTTCCATTGACCATGCATTGTATGCTGAACGATCCAATTACGCATGTAATAGAGAGGTCGTGTTACTGTTTGTGCAGACTATAGTTGGAACTATGTTTCCATTGACCATGCATTGTATGCTGAACGATCCAATTACGCATGCAGGTAGAGAGGTCGTGTTACTGTTTGTGCAGACTATAGTTGGAACGGCGTTTCCATTAACCATACAGTGTACGTTGAACTACGTTCCAATTACACATGTAATAGAGAGGTCGTGTTACTGTTTGTGCAGACTATAGTTGGAACTACGTTTCCATTGACCATGCATTGTATGCTGAACGATCCAATTACGCATGCAGGTAGATTCCTCTCAAAAATTGCTGTTATCTGCTCCACTAATTGTTGTTTCCATTGACCATGCATTGTATGCTGAACTTCACAATTACGTATGCAGGTAGAGAGGTCGTGTTACTGTTTATGCACACTATAGTTGGAACTACGTTTCCATTGACCATGCATTGTATGCTGAACGATCCAATTACACATGTAATAGAGAGGTCGTGTTACTGTTTGTGCACACTATAGTTGGAACTACGTTTCCATTGACCATGCATTGTATGCTGAACGATCCAATTACGCATGTAATAGAGAGGTCGTGTTACTGTTTGTGCAGACTATAGTTGGAACTATGTTTCCATTGACCATGCATTGTATGCTGAACGATCCAATTACGCATGCAGGTAGAGAGGTCGTGTTACTGTTTGTGCAGACTATAGTTGGAACGGCGTTTCCATTAACCATACAGTGTACGTTGAACTACGTTCCAATTACACATGTAATAGAGAGGTCGTGTTACTGTTTGTGCAGACTATAGTTGGAACTACGTTTCCATTGACCATGCATTGTATGCTGAACGATCCAATTACGCATGCAGGTAGAGAGGTCGTGTTACTATTTGTGCAGACTATAGTTGAAACTACGTTTCCATTGACCATGCATTGTATGCTGAACGATCCAATTACGCATGCAGGTAGAGAGGTCGTGTTACTATTTGTGCAGACTATAGTTGGAACGGCGTTTCCATTAACCATACAGTGTACGTTGAACTACGTTCCAATTACACATGTAATAGAGAGGTCGTGTTACTGTTTGTGCAGACTATAGTTGGAACGGCGTTTCCATTAACCATGCATTGTATGCTGAACTACGTTCCAATTACGCATGTAATAGAGAGGTCGTGTTACTGTTTGTGCAGACTATAGTTGGAACTACGTTTCCATTAACCATGCATTGTATGCTGAACGATCCAATTACGCATGCAGGTATAGAGGTCGTGTTACTGTTTGTGCAGACTATAGTTGGAACTACGTTTCCATTGACCATGCATTGTATGCTGAACGATCCAATTACGCATGCAGGTAGAGAGGTCGTGTTACTATTTGTGCAGACTATAGTTGGAACTACGTTTCCATTGACCATGCATTGTATGCTGAACGATCCAATTACGCATGCAGGTAGAGAGGTCGTGTTACTATTTGTGCAGACTATAGTTGGAACGGTGTTTCCATTAACCATACAGTGTACGTTGAACTACGTTCCAATTACACATGTAATAGAGAGGTCGTGTTACTGTTTGTGCAGACTATAGTTGGAACGGCGTTTCCATTAACCATGCATTGTATGCTGAACTACGTTCCAATTACGCATGTAATAGAGAGGTCGTGTACTGTTTGTGCAGACTATAGTTGGAACGGCGTTTCCATTAACCATACAGTGTACGTTGAATTACGTTCCAATTACGCATGTAATAGAGAGGTCGTGTTACTGTTTGTGCAGACTATAGTTGGAACGGCGTTTTCATTAACCATACAGTGTACGTTGAACTACGTTCCAATTACGCCTGTAAGTAGAGAGGTCGTGTTACTGTTTGTGCAGACTATAGTTGGAACGGCGTTTCCATTAACCATACAGTGTACGTTGAACTACGTTCCAATTACGCATGTAACAGAGAGGTCGTGTTACTGTTTGTGCAGACTATAGTTGGAACGGCGTTTCCATTAACCATACAGTGTACGTTGAACTACGTTCCAATTACGCATGTAATAGAGAGGTCGTGTTACTGTTTGTGCAGACTATTGTTGGAACGGCGTTTCCATTAAC
Source organism: Archivesica marissinica (assembly GCA_014843695.1). Classification (NCBI taxonomy): domain Eukaryota; kingdom Metazoa; phylum Mollusca; class Bivalvia; order Venerida; family Vesicomyidae; genus Archivesica; species Archivesica marissinica. The sequence goes on from CM026391.1 coordinate 66,951,170, forward strand.
CATGCATTGTATGCTGAACTACGTTCCAATTACGCATGTAATAGAGAGGTCGTGTTACTGTTTGTGCAGACTATAGTTGGAACGGCGTTTCCATTAACCATACAGTGTAGTTGAACTACGTTCCAATTACGCATGTAAGTAGAGAGGTCGTGTTACTGTTTGTGCAGACAATAGTTGGAACGGCGTTTCCATTAACCATACAGTGTACGTTGAACTACGTTCCAATTACGCCTGTAAGTAGAGAGGTCGTGTTACTGTTTGTGCAGACAATAGTTGGAACGGCGTTTCCATTAACCATACAGTGTACGTTGAACTACGTTCCAATTACGCCTGTAAGTAGAGAGGTCGTGTTACTGTTTGTGCATACTATAGTTGGAACGGCGTTTCCATTAACCATACATTGTACGTTGAACTACGTTCCAATTACGCCTGTAAGTAGAGAGGTCGTGTTACTGTTTGTGCAGACTATAGTTGGAACGGCGTTTCCATTAACCATACATTGTACGTTGAACTACGTTCCAATTACGCATGTAATAGAGAGGTCGTGTTACTGTTTGTGCAGATTATAGTTGGAACTACGTTTCCATTAACCATACATTGTATGCTGAACGTTACAATTACACATGTAATAGAGAGGTCGTGTTACTGTTTGTGCAGACTATAGTGGGAACTACGTTTCCATTAACCATACATTGTATGCAGTACGTTCCAATTACGGATCGTATTACTGTTTCTACAGACAATAGTTGGAACGACGTTTCCATTAATTATGGTTCGACATACTGTAAATTATTTCAAAGTGAATTTTATTTTATACCTAAATGAAATTGGACGTGTTATCCACGAAAGAAGAAACTAATTTCATGTTAATTTTTCAATACGAAATTCTACAATAATTGACATCGGTTTATGCAGAAGTAATATCATTTGGTTTTCTCTTTGAATCAACAACAGTACTATAACCGGTAGTTATAGTTACCAACGGTCGATTACTTCCCACTGCCATAGGATTCAATATGGACTTGTTTATAGAAGTTGTTAAATCAATTAATTAACCCTTTCCTTCATAGAGATATAGGTTAATATACTACATGTATTATATCTCCATACAAACGACAGCCATTTAGCTACCATGCAGTGGATAAGTAGTCACCATATCTATCCCACCTCCATAGATATTACTGGGACTACATGAGATTTAGGTTAATATACTATTATATCTCCATACAAATGACAGCCATTTAGCTATCATGCAGTGGATAAGTAGTCACCATATCTGTTTCACCTCCATATATATTACTGGGACTACATGAGATTTAGGTTAATATACTATTATATCTCCATACAAACGACAGCCATTTAGCTATCATGCAGTGGATAAGTAGTCGCCATATTTATCCCTCCTCCATAGATATTACTGGGACTACATGAGATTTAGGTTATTATACTATTATATCTCCATACAAACGACATCCATTTAGCTATCATGCAGTGGATAAGTAGTGGCCATATCTATCCCACCTCCATATATATTACTGGGACTACATGAGATTTAGGTTAATATACTATTATATCTCCATACAAACGACAGCCATTTAGCTATCATGCAGTGGATAAGTAGTCACCATATCTATCCCACCTCCATAGATATTACTGGGACTACATGAGATTTAGGTTAATATACTATTATATCTCCATACAAACGACAGCCATTTAGCTATCATACAGTGGATAAGTAGTCGCCATATCTATCCCACCTCCATAGATATTACTGGGACTACATAGAGATTTAGGTTAATATACTATTATATCTCCATACAAATGACAGCCATTTAGCTATCATGCAGTGGATAAGTAGTCACCATATCTATCCCACCTCCATAGATATTACTGGGACTACATGAGATTTAGGTTAATATACTATTATATCTCCATACAAATGACAGCCATTTAGCTATCATGCAGTGGATAAGTAGTCGCCATATCTGTCCCACCTCCATAGATATTACTGGGACTACATGAGATTTAGGTTAATATACTATTATATCTCCATACAAATGACAGCCATTTAGCTATCATGCAGTGGATAAGTAGTCGCCATATCTGTTTCACCTCCATAGATATTACTGGGACTACATGAGATTTAGGTTAATATACTATTATATCTCCATACAAATGACAGCCATTTAGCTATCATGCAGTGGACAAGTAGTCGCCATATCTACTCCACCTCCATAGATATTACTGGGACTACATGAGATTCTGGCTTTTATTATGAGCATTGGTTTGGCTACTACATTGTCAATGTATGTCGTATTGGTAATGGTGGCGTCAAGAGGTGCTTCTATGCGGAAAGGATTAATTAAAACGTCTGTCCAAAATGAAGTTGTACTATCGGTAGTATACATGTAGCATACTTGAACAATTATTGTATACGTTTGGTTTGTCCGGGGTTTACGCCTTCAGTGGCACAATGTTGGGCTATATTGCCGGCGTGCAGTTTACCTAACAACACCTGTCCTGGGCAGGCTCTGGTGGTTAACCAGTACTTGGTACACCAACGTCTGTAAGAAACTGCTAACTGTATCATATAAAGAGGCACGGCCTGAGCGGGGCTCGAACCCGTGATCACCAGCTACCCAATAACACTCGACGTGTACTACGTGTTGGTAATCCACGCTCCACACATGGAATGCTTGTGATAAAAATGTGAATAATGTATCATATTACAATTTATAAATAAAATATGTTTTAATATTGTCAATAATCCATAATATAGTTTATTACCCGGCTTCATCAACGCTTCAGACTTTTTAAAATTAAAATAACAGATACATGTTAGTCTAAAGGTCATATGTATCTTGTACCATTGATGGGAGAAATTAATTATGCAAGCCATTATTGACAAGGGAAACAATTTAGTATCAAATTGTTATGTTATATTTATGTTATATTTCGGGTTTTACGCCTGCATCAGCACCATTTTGGGCTATATCGCCGGCGGGCAGTTTACCTAACAACACCTTTCCTGGGCAGGCTCCAGCGGTTAACCAGTACTTGGATGCACCAACCTCCGTAAGAAACTGCCAACTTTTTCATATAAATGAGACACGGTCTGAGCGGGGCTCGAACCCGTGGCCATCAGTGATGATAGGTTACAGTGGTATACAAGTCAGCGACCTTAACCACTCGACCACGGAGGCGGACGTATCAAATTGTATCTGTAATATTGATATAGGCTACGGTCGAACTGTTGATTAAGAGTGGTAACCAACAATATATTTATGAGAAACAACATGTCTATCTATTTTATGGCAGTGTGACAAAGAATGGTAAATCACCATCTGCGTTATATCTATCTAAGCAATCGTGATCGTACTTGTTCTCACATGCCGTAAACACGTTTGTTGTATAGTTAATCCACCCAGATTTCTGACCCATAGTCATCCAATGTTGAGCATGTTGATATATTTCTCTACCATATCTGTTCCTCACAAATAATCCGGGATTCCTGGGAACGTTTACCCACTGTCCGTCTAGCAGCACCTTTGTCGGCTGTGTTCCCCTCTCAAGCATATGGTTACTGTCCATTTTATGTTGACCGTATAATTCTATGTTCCATTCCAAATAACGTAGTAGAAACGTCCCCCCTGCCGTGATGTTGTCTACGCAACACCATGGTGCAGCACGAGCAGTAAAAGAATAACCCTTCTTATGAAATGCACTATTAAGTTTCTGAAAGGCAGAATGGTTGGCAGTTAGAAATGTGAGGTCTGCATCCCTCTCCCATGGGAGTGTCTTGCCTAATTTCACAGCCCCTAGCGCCGTTCCTTCCTGTAATTCACAAATTATGCCAGCATCCTCGCAGTCTGCCATTATGGTTTTCACGGCGTCGGCATTTGATTGGAGGTTACACGGAGATAACACCCTGGAGTTCCTGAAGGAACGAACATGGCTGTTGCACATTCGAGTTGTTTTATATCCAGATGGTGTAATACTTTTCAATACATTCCATTTTCTCATGAACGTATCCCAGTTCATATCGTGCTTTGACTGCAGATGTACATGGAACATTGAATCGGGACATATCACAGTTTCCTCCCCTCTTTGTGAAAGGCCGAGAAACCAATCTTCAAACAATCCCTCGGTTTCATTCAAGCTGTGGAATTTATGTTCTTCTAGGTAGTCCTTCCTTCCAACAAAAGGTCCATGTACATAGTCACAAAACAAACATTCGTGTACAGATTCATCATAGCCTTCCAAATAGTTTAATGTATAGTTCCTATACACTGATTGAAAACAGCCCTTTTTCCAGTGTCCGTTTGGATCACGTGTAGCGCCACCTGCTACACGTACGCCAAGGCTTTCTATTTCTCCCACAAGTCTCTCTAATCGCATATCATTTGTTAGAAACTCCACATTCTTTGCTATCAATATATACGGAGTGTTTACTTCTTCAATCATTCTATTGATGGCTACACCCGCAGAATACCGTTTCGAATCTAATACAGTCACTTTCGGGTACATTAACCTCAGATTATTGGAATACTGTGACATATCTACTGATAATATCACGTTAAAATTAGCATTCATTTTTCTCACCGATACCAAGAATTTGCGTATTTCTTTCGTGGAATAACTCGTGTCCATGTATCGTATGATGGTCACAAGCTTATATACCGGATCATCATAACCACACTTATTCCTTTCAAACCCTTTGTAGTAATATGGAAACCCGTGTACCGTTCCCATAAACCGCTCTGGACAAACACTGACCGGTTTGTATGTTGTTCGGTTATACAAATAGCCAGGATCTATATTCACATATTTAAGCAAACTATTCATTCTTTCATAAGCTTGCTTCAGAAATCCAGCAGTCTTAGATCCCCTGACATGCTTTTTTGCATTGTTAATTAATTTTGCGATTTCCTTAATTTTGGGCGTGATATTTTTGATTATGTCTTTGTTACGTGTTTCTTGTTCTAACGATGCGTTATGCTCTCCGCTTGCTGGCAATGGTAACGTGTTGTCCTGGAATATATCCATACCTAAGCTTGGGTCATGTGTATTAATCTGAAAGAGAGATGTTTATAATTACACAGTTCACTCAAATCCGTTCTGTGATTGGTCTAATTGTGTCACATGATCAGTCAATATATCATATATCGGATTTGTAGTCCAGTGGTAACACGCTGGACTAGTAAACCAGGGATCGCATGTTCGATCCCCCGCCTGACCATAACAAAATGAACAGTATCTCAGATGTGACTTGAAACCGAGGTCTCGCGTCGGTGCTGTATATCGTGCATGTAAACGAACCAGAGGAGACTCTGGAATGGGTTTCTGTCTGTATCATTGCGCTATCCTCCAAAAATCTAAAATTACTAATCTCTGCACGAGGCGTCGCTCATATGGACAACCGGTAGCGACGATAAATAAACGCAAAGCACACACTGGGTCTCTGTCTGTATCATTGCACTATCTTCCAAAAGTCTAAAATGACTAATCGCTCATTTTGGGCAACCGGTAGCGACGATAAATACACGTAAACACATACACACGCCCTGGTTTCACTACGAATTCGTTTTCTATCGATATCACTGATGACGCATATATTTGCTACCTTGCTGTCATCTTATGCAATTCTTGGGTCGGTCTTTGTTTTCAAGTCTGTTTTAAGTTGGATTTATATTGTACCTATGACTTATATTATTTAGTAATGAGAATCGCGTGGATGATTGACCATGCCAAGTTACTTTCCTCGTTAACTTAGTCTATTACTATACTGACACCATAAAAACTGTGCACTTTTATATTACGCGTTACGTTTTCGTTACAAATTTTAGAATTATGATTTTTACTATCATGAGTGAAGAAAATAATACTTTATCCAATAGTCCGCACATTTTGATATCAAATGTGCCTATATTTATTTTCTAAAGGGATATAAAGCTTACCTCTAAGGCAAGTGCACAGTTTCTTTTTGGTGTCAGTATATTTTGAGAATGTCTTATTCTCATCGTAAGACACTGATTGTTGTGCTAAGTGCATTTCTCCATTTTGAACAGTAACATAGCTTTAACTGATTGGACTCAAGCTGTCCTTGACGTCATATCATCTAAACGCACCGTCTAGTGCCATTTAACGTATGGTTACATCGTTTTCTATAACAAACATAGCTTAACTGAAAGAAATGTGTCCGTTTAATTGTATGATCGACTTATATTAGTGTGTGTTTTACGTTTATTTATCGTCGCTACCGGTTGTCCATGTGTGCGACGCCTCCTGAAGAGATTAGTAATTTTAGATTTTTGGAGGATAGTGCAAGGAATACCCAATCCAAAGTATTTTCTGGTTCTTTTACGTGCACGTTGTACAGCACCGACACGAGACCTCGGTTTAAAGTCCCAACTGAAATACTTAATTGTATTAGGGTCAGACGGGGGATCGAACCTGCTATCCCTGGATTGTTACCACTGGTAGTTTGAAATATTTTAGTCTAAGATTTCTATATTTGGGGCAAACTACATTCATATTGCAGTATAAACACCTGCGATGTTGCCTGTCTACATTAGTATACCTGCCTGTTTCTATTGCTAGATCGTGTGCCGAAACTCTTAGTTTAGTGCTAGCTATTCTATACATGTACTTATTTTCATTTATACATGACAGATATTGTTCTAATGTTAAGTCATGTTTAACCCTTTCAACCCCAAGTAACTGACATGGACTGGTGCATGCTATTTTCAGACCAATAAATTAATAAGAAAATTACCTTTGGACCAGTTCATTTATCAAAATGGGTAATTTTATCTAAAAATAGTAATAATTATTACTGGCAAAAAAGTGTAGATCCTGATGAGACGGCTCGTCACGAGCCGGCTCATCTGGATCTACACTTTTCATAAGCCTATTTAGAGGCCTGTGGGGTTGAAAGGGTTAAACAAGCAGTATGTAGATAGTGTACTTAAATTATTGATTCTAGCATACCAGGATTGTTTATATATATTTGTATATCTATTAAACGTTGCTTTATAGAAGCAAAATTGATGGTCGATGTATATTGATTAATCCATATATCGGACATACCAATGTTATCTAAAATCATGTTTATTTGATAGGCCCAGTTTGTATTATTGTATGTAATATTATTATTTGCATCGGTTACTAACATCTTATATACATTTTCTAATAGCGGGTTGTTAGTTTTTAATAGTTTTAACCAGTAGCTAATCATAATAAATTGTCGTACTGTTTTCATTGGAAAACGTCCTGTGTCTCCATATAAGTAATCTAGGTTAGTCGACTTTTTTACCTGAAGGATTTTCCTCAAAAATTTACAATGTATAAGCTCGATATTTTTCGAGTCATGATAGCCCCATACGGCGGCATTGTAATTAAGTATAGAGCCAACCAGGCTATCAAATAAACGAAATTTATCAGAAATAGACATTTCAAGTTGATTAAAGACAATAAATAAGTTGTGATGTGAAAATGCAGAATGCTGCGACAGCCGTTTCTGTGTCCTATACCATGAGCCATTTCTAAATAAATGTCATTCCCAAGTATTTAAAGGAATTCACTGATTCTAATATAGTCCCACACATTACAAAATCATGGCTAGTGCCCTTCCCCTTTCAAATGTCATCGCTTTCGTTTTAGTTGTATTTACTTTAATGCCCCATTAACGACAGTATATTTCCAGGTCATCAATCATGGCTTGTAATGCGTCAGGGGTATGAGCAAATAGAACACCATCATCTGCGAAAAGTAACATGAATATTTGTAATTCATCTATTGTAAATAATCCTGCAATATTTGTGTTTAAACTATTTAAAATGTCGTTTACAAAGAATAAAAGGGCAAACTTGAGCTCGGGTCCCACTGTTTAACCCCTATATTTGAGCCGAAGAAGCTAGATTGTTTACTCTTATACCTAACACATGATTTAACAGTATCGTACATTGCCTGTAAAGCTTTCACAATGTTTGTACTAACATGTTGCTTCAAAAGTTTCTGAAACAGATATGACCTATTTATCTTATCAAAACATGTTTCGCAGTCCACGAAAACACAATACATTTTTTTCTTAGCATCAAGTGTTTTTATTATAATAGCATGTAATAAGAATAAACAGTCTGTCGTGGATTTCCCTTTTTGAAATCCAAACTGATTATGTATTAAAGACTCATGTTCAATAGACCATTTTGTGATACGATTCAGTAAGATTTGGGAGTATATTTTGCTCAATACATTTATACGGGTAATATATATATAGTTCTTAGGGTCTTCAATGTCCCCACCCTTAAAGATCGGTAAAATTATTCCCTCGCCCCATGCTTGGGGGTATTCACCCTTCAAAATCAGCCTATTAAACAATTTTAGTAGAAACGGGGAGATAATATCAAATGAGTTTTTATATAGTTCGGCGCGTAGGTTATTTCACTGTTCGTTATATCGCTATCTAAATATATATCAAAAACAGTATCTTCAGCAACAGTATTGTGTATATCACCTATATCAGATTCAAAACCATATAAGTCCTGAAAATGATTATGTAAATCATTAACATTAAGGTTTTCTGCACTACTTGCGTTTTTTCTATACTGGTCCTTTACCCGTTTCCAAAACTATATAGGTTTATTTTTTGCCAGTTTAGTGAGAACAATTTTCTCAGCACGTTTAAATATTCACTGATAATCTGTTCAGCAGATAACCTAACGGTTAGGGACATCAAATATTTTGATATTGAAAAAAATGACACTTTCATATCAGGATTGTTTGACCAGTTAAAAACTTTCTTTGAAAGCAATTTCAAAGGGGTCCTGCTGGAAAAACATTTCTACAAGCCATACATAGACTGAGTTCATAGTTATTTTCCAAGTTTAACTACAGGAATAAACACAAAATCAAGTTTAAAATATTAACTTGTTTTTAATCTCTTGTTTAACTCACATGCGTGACCAAGTTTCATGAATTTTCATGAACAAATATTTTTCTATTATTTGACCTAGTGACCTACTTTTTGACCAGACATGACCCATATTCGAACTTGACCTAGGTAACAATTCTGAAAAAGTTTCATGAATTTTCCATTGAAAAATGAAGCTTATATTGTGTATACAAGGTTGTTCTAAGATTTGACCTAGTTTTTAAAACAACATGCCCCAGTTTCGAACTTGACCAAGCGGTTATGAAAACAAATTTTTTTCTACGTTTAATTTTATTGAAATTGGATTTTGCTTGTACAAATACTTGCCTATTTTCAGTTATTTTTGATTTTAAAAAATTATTTCGTGCAACAGTGTATAATTTACGTGCCTTGTAACATTCTGCATTGAACCATTCTTTTCTTCTTTTGAAACCCATGTACTTAGTTTTCGTGCGGGTTTTACCAAAAATGGCATAATATTTGCAAAATGATTAACAGTGTCATCCACACTTTTTCGGTTATTTTCAATGTCATCATTTAATGAATTCAAACAATCATTATTAATTGATAATGTATTTAAGAACTCGTTTAACTTTGTATCATCCCACTGTATATACATGTCTTGTTGTCCGGATTCTATTGTATTCCTATCATTCATAGATTTACATTGAATGTTTATATTAAGTCCAGAATGATCTGAAAAATTCATTTTGAATTAGAACCTCAAAATCACAGATTCGGCGCGTTTGGGGGTACTAGTATATATATTTATGTACAGGGATTCTACTCTGTGGGATGTCAGATTTCGCATCGATCAGTAAAATGGCCCTGTCTGAAACAATTTTAAACAAATCTGTCCAAATATAACGCCTATCCCGAGTCTTTATATTGGTCTTCAAATATCACACAATTTTAAGCTGCATGCATGTATACTTTGCAAACAATTGGAAACATACATCTTTCTAACAATAAATAATCTACCCTGTGTGCGTTTTACGTTTATTTATCGTCGCTACCGGTTGCCCATATGAGCGACGCCTCCTGAAGATATTAGTCATTTTAGATTGTTGGAGGATAGTGCATGATACAGACAGAGACCCATTCCAGAATCTCCTCTGGTTCTTATACGTGCACGGTGTAAAGCGCCGACACGAGACCTCGGTTTAACGTCCCATCTGAAAGACTGTTAATTTTATTAGGGTCAGACGGGGGATCGAACCTGCGATCTCTGGATTACCAGTCCAATGTGTTACCACTGGACTACAGATCCGTCTGTAAAATAATATACCGTGCTCGATCCATTGTGTGAATGAAAGGTAAACTCTCCGATATAATCCGTGCTCAGTCTACCATTACCTATCAGCAGCGACGAAGCTTTACACAGATCAATCAAGCGGTTACCATATAAATCGATCACGTGATCACTATTAGCACGTGGCTGAATGTCAAATGTTGACAGCTAGCTGTCATCGTTATATGTCGTTCTTGAGTTTAAAGGCCTGCAGGTTGACCTATATTTGACCTTAAACACACGAGGAATAGCGGTACAAATCTGACGGTCGACGCACTAAACACACGAGGAATAGCGGTACAAATCTGACGGTCGACGCACATCGTATTTGCCACATGCGAGGCCCTGCATGGTATACATCTAATACATGAGCACCACTTATATCTATTATGACCCACGTACATATCAGAGGTTAGAAAATGCTATGTTTATAAGGAAGCGCAAAATTATATCTACCACATGGACACTAGTAGCGTGGAATCATTCAACAACAGCTTGAATGTTTTCCATGACAAACGTATCGGAACCTTCTCTGCTCTTCACTACACTATACGCTCAAATTTGGCAATATGTCAATGGAATGAGACAGTGCAAGTCAAGAATAATACAAGACTCCGTTGTACGCTCCAGTTCAAATCCAACATTTGGGCAAGGTATAAACAGGCATTATTTTCACACTTAATCTGGCGGCCTTTTTAAACCAGATGATACATGAAAGTGACAGAACAGAATATGAAAGTGACGAAACTCCGACCTTACAAACAACATAGATCCTGATCAGTTTAACAGTTTATTCGTAATTCAAGGCCTCCGGCCCATACACATATATTATATACATGCATACAAATTATCAGTCTCAGTGATTACGCTACGGCTGATGAGGCACCTACATAACATGTAATCTATGTCCCTGGGCTGATCTGGATTATGTAGTTTGAATACTCATAACTATCAATTTTCTTTACAATCAATAATATACGTTTACTTAAATTGTCAGGGCCTCATTTTGACTAATTCTCAGCTCACAGAGTGATCGTGCATATTAACCGTTAGAAAATACCTACATACGCCAAATTATACTGAATGTACTGCTACATTGTTGATACAAGCCACTAATCACATGGAACAGGTAGTAAAGTATAAATCTTTACAATTGGACGGGGTCAAACTGCAGGCCTTTAAAGGCCTGCAGGTTGACCTATATTTGACCTTAAACACACGAGGAATAGCGGTACAAATCTGACGGTCGACGCACTAAACACACGAGGAATAGCGGTACAAATCTGACGGTCGACGCACATCGTATTTGCCACATGCGAGGCCCTGCATGGTATACATCTAATACATGAGCACCACTTATATCTATTATGACCCACGTACATATCAGAGGTTATAAATTGCTGAAATTGAAGTTCTGTATTTTTATAGTACTTACAACTGGTATAAACAATTCAACTCCACTTATGGCCCAAATAAGGCTGGTTGCGCGGGTTAGGCAGCCAGTTCCTGCATTGCTGTACCACACATTCAGGCATCAGTTCCCTCTTATAACAATGTATGTAACTGATGAGCAGAGAAAAGAATTGCTGACTTTCTTGCAAAATAAGAACTGGGACGTAGAGATGGAAATAGAAGAAACAGCCACCGCCATGCCCGTTTTAGAGGCTGCTTACGTACCTCCCCCTATGCCTCAGCATGCTGAAGGTGTTGCTGAGTGTCCACTGTGCTTGTGTTCCCCTTGCATAATAAATGAACAGAACAAACAACTTTGGTGGCCTGCTAATAATCGTCCACCGCATAATCTAAATTCACATGAGAGAAAGCTTCTATACAGGAGGTTTTGGGCAATGCTATATAATTGTGGCGCATGGAAAGATGTCAGATATATAGAGAGAAAAGTAGCGGCTAGAAGAGGAGACTGTACTTGGCATAAGAGGGAACTGATGCCTGAATGTGTGGTACAGCAATGCAGGAACTGGCTGCCTAACCCGCGCAACCAGCCTTATTTGGGCCATAAGTGGAGTTGAATTGTTTATACCAGTTGTAAGTACTATAAAAATACAGAACTTCAATTTCAGCAATTTATAACCTCTGATATGTACGTGGGTCATAATAGATATAAGTGGTGCTCATGTATTAGATGTATACCATGCAGGGCCTCGCATGTGGCAAATACGATGTGCGTCGACCGTCAGATTTGTACCGCTATTCCTCGTGTGTTTAGTGCGTCGACCGTCAGATTTGTACCGCTATTCCTCGTGTGTTTAAGGTCAAATATAGGTCAACCTGCAGGCTTTTAAGCGAAATTACGGGCGCATAACGTGTGTAACTTCACGAGTGCATAACATGACTGGTGTGCATGTATTTTTAATTAATTACCGTGTGTTTGAGCAGATATATACTTTTAGATGACAATAGTTCACAATGAAACACAAATATTCCGTTATGTTAAGCATGATCAATTATGTATTGGTGAGGCAATCTAACGTTGATACTGGCTCGTTCATGCGCCATTATAATTAATAAAACAATATTGATCGAGCTTGAGGGAATTATAGACTGTGTTGTTCTCAGGTAGCGTTTGCAGCAATTAACCTGTTGTTCGTAACCGCACGTACGGATTCCAAGAAATAAGGTCGCTGGAACGTACGACTCTGTTTTGCACAAAACTGACAAAATTTGGTTTTTATTTGGGCTGTAAAGTCTCATGACGATTATCCAGCTCTTATTGGTTGGCTGAGAAAGATCCCAACTGTCTCCGCTTCTATTGGTTGAGAAAGATCGCAACTGGCTCCGCTTCTATTGGTGAAGATGGATCCCAACTGTGTCCGCTTCTATTGGTTGAGACAAATCCCAACTGTATCCGCTTCTATTGGTTGAGAACGATTCCAACTGTATCCGCTTCTATTGGTGGAGAAGGATCCCAACTGTATCCGCTTCTATTGGTTGATAAATATCCCAACTGTATCCGCTTCTATTGGTGGAGAAGGATCTCAACTGTATCCGCTTCTATTGGTGGAGAAGGATCCCAACTGTATCCGCTTCTCTATTGCTGGAGAAAGATCCCAACTGTATCCGCTTCTATTGGTGAAGAAGGATCCCAACTGTATCCGCTTCTATTGGCGGAGAAAGATCCCAACTGTATCCAACAACTGTATCCCAACTCCCCCCACCCCACCCCACCCCACCCCACCCACCCCACCCCACCCCACCCCACACACCTCCGAGCTGGTAGTTTAGGCACGAACTGGCACTTGGGTAGAACCACCGACCTTACGCAAGTCAGCTGGAGAGCTTCCTCACATGAAATAATTCCACACAAAAATCCAAACGGACCCCAACATACAGCGGTAGGCCTACACTTTCCATGTAGAATGTAGGCAATGATCTAAATGTTATTTTTGACAAACCTATTTGGAGCTATTAATACTAGTAGCAACATGATATTTAATGAGAAACGTTAGTCAGTTACTGCCCCTGAATACTCCTAATAGTATATTGGTCCTCTTAATTGGTTTCCTCTGTTTTTATCGTTGTTTCCTTTGGACCACATGTTTTCCATTCTTATCCGTATTCGCGTCTTATAATTATGAAATTATTAAATCTCGACAGATATCCTTTAGCATATCCAATGGATACCTTACTGTAAAAATGGGTTCAATTAATTAACACGAGTTTGATAAAATTACATTTATCCTAACGCAACATATGTTTAGGCGACAACAGTAGAAACAAAGGATTCCAACTAAAAGGACCAATATACATTTAATATTAGGGATAAATCTGACTTTATCCATCAAGGGAGGTAATAGAAAAACCAGTAATGTCTCTCATTATGTCTTTTTTATGTATTCAAAACTGTTATTTTGGTGAAGAAATGATTTGAATGTTAGAACTAGATACTTGGAGAGGAACCCAGAAACACCACCCTTCCGTACCCGTGTATTAATTTATGGTTGCAGTGCATAGTTTCAACGGGCTATATTTTCGAATTGGCCGTGCCGCAAATTTTAAATAATACCGTTGTCTAAACGTAATGTTTGATTATAGCCGGGCCAGTTAGAACATTGGACTGCGAATCCATGGGTTGCTTGTTCGACCCCCCTGTCTTTCAGATGGGACCATACACCATTGTCTCTTGTATATGTGCTTTACACCGGGCATGTAAAAGAACCAGGGATACTTCCTGAATTGGAGCGACTTCTGTATCTTGCACTATCCTCCAAATAAAAAAACGACTAGATTCTAATATACATATTAGATATACTAACAAGAAGATTAACAACGATTCACTAGGCCTAATATCCTTCCATCCCGAATCCGAAAATATCTGGCGAGTGGCGAGTGGCGAGTGGCGACAAATTAGTATGTTCGTTAATGTTATTGTTTATAGCCTGTTGGATAATGATAGGGCTGCATGCCGCCATTGGGGCTAAGAGAGCGAGATGTTTCAATCGATTATCGTGTTTCACAGTACTGTAAAGATAATATGTGAGAATGTATTAGGCACCTCTGAGGGTAAATAATGCTTTCACGGTAAATGTATTTGGGGGTATCAGTGTAGATAAAATTACACGTGTCCATGAATTCCATCTAACACGTGTCCTTGAATTCCAATACAATGTGTCCCTGTGGAGGTCCCCCTCCCACGTGCCCAAGAGTTCCCCCTACCACGATTCCATGAGTTCCACCCGCGTGCTCTACCATACGTCTATGTGTTCCCCCACCTACATGTCAGGTGTTCCACTCCCCACGTGCCCGTGAGTTCCACTATTCGTTTCCCTGAGCCCCCCCCCCACACATAAATGGCACTGTGTTCCACTCCCCACGTTTCCGTGAGTTCCACCCCTTGTGTCCCTTAGTTCCATCCCAAATGGCAATGAGTTTCTCTCCCCATGTGTCCCTTTGTTCCATCGCCAATGTCACTGTGTTCCATTCCTTACGTTTCCGTGAGTTCCACCCCTCGTGTTGTTGTAGTGAAAGGTACTGCCTCATCAACATCCCGTGTAAAGCCCCAACGGCTGTCAGCCCTCGTACAATATTTGCATCCTACACGGAATGCCTCCTATTCAGCCTACCATATGTTCCTGTGTTTCCCATTCCACAGATCTCTGAGTTCCCTCGTGTATCACCGATTTCCTCCATCCACGTGTACCCATATCTCCTTGAGGTTCCTCTACCACGTGTCCTAAGTTCCCCATCCAACAGGTACCTGCGTTCCCTCTCTCGCGTGTTCCTGTGTTTTCCTCATGTATCACCGATTTCCTCCATCCACGTGTACCCATATCTTCTTGAGGTTCCTCTACCACGTTTCCTAAGTTCCCCCTCCAACAGGTACCTGCGCTCCCTCTCTCGCGTGTTCCTGTGTTTTCCTCATGTATCACCGATTTCCTCCATCCACGTGTACCCACATCTTCTTGAGGTTCCCCTACCACGTTTCCTAAGTTCCCCCTCCAACAGGTACCTGCGTTCTCTCTCTCTCGCGTGATCCTGTGTTTTCCTCATGTATCACCGATTTCCTCCATCCACGTGTACCCATATCTTCTTGAGGTTCCTCTACCACGTTTCCTAAGTTCCCCCTCCAATAGGTACCTGCGTGCCCTCTCTCTCGCGTGTTCCTATGTTTTCCTCATGTATCACCGATTTTCCTCCATCCACGTGCCACTGAGCTTCCCCACCCATATCTCCCTGTGTTCCACCTACCACGTGTCCATGATATTACACAACTACGTGTCCCCGAGTCACCCGTCCCACGATTCCCTTAGCTTGCACTCATTCCTTCATGTCCCCGAGTTTCTCCTTCCACGTGTCCCCGAGTCCCTCCTCCTCTCACACGCGTCACTGACATACATGAATTTAGTCATGAACTACAGTTGTAAACACACGCGTAGCACAGCAGAATTAGTAACACATTGGCATTAATGATTTACTGCGGATTGACAATCGATGTGCTGCTAGGCAATACAAGATAAGTTCCATGATCGTCCTTGCTACTACTAGATATTGAACTGGTCTGTCGGAGTAGTTCTTTAATGAGCATTAATTAGACGTAGGCACGAACGCACTGACGTTAATATTAGACAAACATTGCTTCGACACAATATAGCATCAAGCAATCGGGACAAGTATATGATAGTGCACGTGTTCTCCACGTGTTCTGCACATGTTTTGCACGTACAGTCTAACCTGTGTTAGTGGTCACCTCCATTAAGCAGCCGACCTGTTTTAAGCAGCCAGTTTCCAGATTCCCAATATGTTGTTTTATTATACATTTGACCTCTATTAAGCAGCCACCTGTGCTAAGCAGCCACTTTCTTTGATTCCCTTGGCTGCCTGCTTAAGACTGGTTTGACTGTATACGTACGATAATCACTCACATTCGTACACATACACAATTCGCGCGCTCTATTTTACAGCAGTGTTAGAGGTGGAGTACTTGATAATGGAACAGTTGTAATGATAAATGGCATACACTGGTTTAATGATATTCAAATATGAGTGATATTGGAAGAAAAGTACCCGAAGTAATGGATGTTTATCTGTAGCCCACATTAACCTTATACAGGCGTATTGTACATTTCTTGTTAATGGGTTAAGAAGGTACACACGCATTCACTTTATTGGTTTTTTTCTTTTTATAAGTTTGTCCTTTTTCTCTCACTGATCCGTTATAAGTTATTTTTATTTAAATTATATTTTGCGTACTCTTTTCAGGAAAGAAACTCGGTCATTTAATTTAATCCAAAAAACCCAACCAGAAACGGTATATATTACAGTATGCAAATTCAGTCAGATTCCAAAACAGATTTCCGGTCAAATTGTGTCATTTTCTAATTTAGTTTAATAATATTTTATTGCAAATCAATCATGAGTAAACATGACATGCACAAGCAGATACAATACATAGTATGAAATCGAAAATGATTTGGGCGACAAGTTTTAACAGCATTAACAAAAGGCTCGCATCAGAAAGTCTATGGTTCATTTAATTATTCGGAATAAAGCTTCCATCCACCGTCTGACCCTACTAAAAGTAACAGTCTTTCAGATGGGACTTTAAACCGAAGTCTCGTGTCGGCGCTGTACATAAAAGAACCAGAGGATACTCTGGAATGGGCATCTGTCTGTATCATTGCACTATCCTACAAAACTCTAAAATGACTAATCTCTTCAGGATGCGTCGCTCATATGGGCAACCGGTAGCGACGATAAATAAACGTAAAACACACACATGTAGCACCAATGTATGTATTGTAGCTATGACTGTTGTAGTATACATGTAAACAGACCAATAACCTAATAAGGAAGTTTAACCACGTCTCGATGCTGCGCGCCTATGTACCTCTGTATTTTTACTTCATAATGTCAATGCAATTATGTGAAGTATTTGTTTTGGAATTATATGATGCTTAAGAATTTTTGAATTTTTCAGTATTGTAATCTAAATTGTTCTTAAACCATACATACAGCAACGTCCAGGCTGGATCCCAGAAGATATGACAGGAATATCCACACCAATACGTTAACACACACGACACACATAAACGTTCTGGAGCCTATTCGCAACATATTGTAACTATTCTTGTTAACGTTTTATCTCTGTAAAATAAGTCATCTATGCTCTCAGTAGTCCTCAGATATTCCACTACGGTTACACGTGCGTAGCATGTGTACACGTGCGTTCGTATAACATATAACAATAAATACCGGACACTAATTTCATGAAGGTTTTCTTGCACAGGTTAAGTCAAGTAACTAATCCGCATAGTAAGTGTCCATCACTGGCAATTGCCGATAATACAATATTGGTGACAACAGGAAAGCTAGAGAAATATCGAGTCATCTACATACACTCGCATATTTTATGATCTAGTTTAAACGTACTGAATTGATGAGGCGAAGACACTAGTAGAGAGGCAGTATCCCAAAATCAGTTTGTGAAAGAGAGGTCATCTACCCCAGATGACTTGTACATAGTGTGTTACACTAGCTCAGTGTGGATGTATAGAAATAGTTTTTGTCGATACGACAGACATTTGAAATTGCGAATTGTTCATAAAAAGGTACGTTTTCAACATAAAATATTCAATGACAACTGTATGTGCCCTACAAGATATCATATGCCATCTAATTATGGATTCTTTGTAATGGTCACAGGGGCTTGTACGGTCTAGTGACCCTGTAAGACCCAAAAGGCTGTCCGATTCGCGCAGTGGTTAGCGCGCTCGCTTCTCACCAATGCAACCCGGGTTCGATCCTCGGACCGGGAAGTATGTGGGATGGTACGGTGGTAGCCAGATCGGGCAGGTGGTTTTCTCCGGGTGCTCCGGTATTTTATTTTGTAAGCGGTTTGTATGAATAGACCGATGAGACATATATTAACGTTCAATATATATTAGTGGACATACGGCCCAAAATAAAGTCGTACTAATAAGTATAATAATATACACAATGAAAACACAACTGGCAAACATAGCTACATGTACATACTTGATACATGTATTAAACATAAACTACATTAGGAACCTGTATATAATAGCAAATATATCCTGTCAATCAAATAGATCCTGTCAATCAAATAGATCCTGTCAATCAAATAGATCCTGTCAATCAAATATATCCTGTCAATCAAATATATCCTGTCAATCAAATATATCCTGTCAATCAAATATATCCTGTCAATCAAATAGATCCTGTCAATCAAATATATCCTGACTACATTTACAAACTTGAACTACATGTACATTGTATACTTGCTACATGTATTAAACATAAACTACATGTACATGTATACTTGATACATGTATTAAACACAAACTACATGTACATACTTGATACATGTATTAAACATAAACTACATGTACATGTATACTTGCTACATGTATTAAACATAAACTACATGTACATGTATACTTGATACATGTATTAAGCATAAACTACATGTACATGTATACTTGCTACATGTATTAAACATAAACTACATGTACATGTATACTTGCTACATGTATTAAACACAAACTACATGTACATGTATACTTGCTACATGTATTAAACATAAACTACATGTACATGTATACTTGCTACATGTATTAAACACAAACTACATGTACATACTTGATACTTGATACATGTATTAAACATAAACTACATGTACATGTATACTTGCTACATGTATTAAACATAAACTACATGTACATACTTGATACATGTATTAAACATAAACTACATGTACATGTATACTTGATACATGTATTAAACAGCAATATGATATGACAATATGGTATGAAATTACAACTAGTGTAATGTCGGTTTTATCACATTACTACAGTAACAACAACCATACATTTGAACATTTGAAGACAAAAACTCTCATGCCGCGACCTGTCAGAATTCTTCCAGATTGTATTACATGTGTGTACATACAAGAAAATATGTGATGGCTGAATTCAAGCGAAAGTATGTGATAAGTGAATTAATGTAATATTCGTGTTCAAATTGTCACTATGTTTAAAATAGTTGGTATTATGCAAGTCACGTTTTTCGTTAGAACACAGCACCAACATTATTCAAGTTTTGTAGTATTAACGAAATCCATCCTGTTTAATCTATACACATTTAGCTGATTTATCATTTTTAATGTACTTGATGGGGACACTCACATACAGCAGTTTCGTTTCTTAGTATGAATATATCTGTTTAAGCATATTAAAATCATTAAACTCGTTCATGGCATTTAATCAAGTTGCCTGCCTGGTGTGTCTCTTGACATTTAATCAAGTTGCCTGCCTGATGTGTCTCTTGTCATTTAATCAAGTTGCCTGCCTGCTGTGTCTCTTGTCATTTAATCAAGTTGGTTGTCTGATGTGTCTCTTGTCATTTAATCAAGTTGGTTGTCTGATGTGTCGTTTGTCATTTAATCAAGTTGCCTGCCTGATATGCTCCTTGTCATTTAATCAAGTTGCCTACCTGATGTGTCTCTTGTTATTTAATCAAGTTGCCTGCCTGATGTGTCTCTTGTCATTTAATCAAGTTGGTTGTCTAATGTGTCGCTTGTCATTCAATCAAGTTGCTTGTCTGATGTGTCTCTTGTCATTTAATCAAGTTGCCCTCCCTGATGTGTCTCTTGTTATTTAATCAAGTTGCTTGTCTGATGTGTCTCTTGTCATTTAATCAAGTTGCCTACCTGATGTGTCTCTTGTTATTTAATCAAGTTGCTTGCCTGATGTGTCTCTTGTTATTTAATCAAGTTGCTTGTCTGATGTGTCTCTTGTTATTTAATTAAGCTGCTTGTCTGATGTGTCTCTTGTCATTTAATCAAGTTGCCTACCTGATGTGTCTCTTGTTATTTAATCAAGTTGCCTACCTGATGTGTCTCTTGTTATTTAATCAAGTTGCTTCCCTGATGTGTCTCTTGTCATTTAATCAAGTTGCCTACCTGATGTGTCTCTTGTTATTTAATCAAGTTGGTTGTCTGGTATGTCTCTTGTCATTTAATAAAGTTGGTTGTCTGGTGTGTCTCTTGTCATTTAATCAAGTTGCTTGTCTGATGTGTCTTTTGTCATTTAATCAAGTTGCCTACCTGATGTGTCTCTTGTTATTTAATCAAGTTGCTTGTCTGATGTGTCTCTTGTCATTTAATCAAGTTGCTTGTCTGATGTGTCTCTTGTTATTTAATCAAGTTGCCTGCCTGATGTGTCTCTTGTCATTTAATCAAGTTGCTTGTCTGATGTGTCTCTTGTTATTTAATCAAGTTGCCTACCTGATGTGTCTCTTGTTATTTAATCAAGTTGCTTGTCTGATGTGTCTCTTGTTATTTAATCAAGTTGCTTGCCTGATGTGTCTCTTGTCATTTAATCAAGTTGCTTGACTGATGTGTCTCTTGTTATTTAATCAAGTTGATTGTCTGATGTGTCTCTTGTTATTTAATCAAGTTGCTTCCCTGATGTGTCTCTTGTCATTTAATCAAGTTGCTTGTCTGGTGTGTCTCTTGTCATTTAATCAAGTTGCTTGTCTGATGTGTCTCTTGTCATTTAATCAAGTTGCTTGTCTGATGTGTCTCTTGTCATTAAATCAAGTTGGTTGTCTGGTGTGTCTCTTGTCATTTAATCATGTTGGTTGTCTGGTGTGTCTCTTGTCATTTAATCAAGTTGGTTGCCTGGTGTGTCTCTTGTCATTTAATAA
Source organism: Archivesica marissinica (assembly GCA_014843695.1). NCBI lineage: Eukaryota > Metazoa > Mollusca > Bivalvia > Venerida > Vesicomyidae > Archivesica > Archivesica marissinica. Next base: position 66,972,574 of record CM026391.1, read on the forward strand.
AGTTGGTTTTCTGGTGTGTCTCTTGTCATTTAATCAAGTTGCTTCCCTGGTTTGTCTCTTGTCATTTAATCAAGTTGCTTCCATGATGTGTCTCTTGTCATTTAATCAAGTTGGTTGTCTGATGTGTCTCTTGTTATTTAATCAAGTTGGTTGTCTGATGTGTCTCTTGTTATTTAATCACGTTGCCTGCCTGCTGTTTCTCTTGTCATTTAATCAAGTTGGTTGTCTGGTGTGTCTCTTGTCATTTAATCAAGTTGGTTGTCTTGTGTGTCTCTTGTCATTTAATCAGTTGGTTGTCTGATTTGTCGTTTGTCATTTAATCAAGTTGGTTGTCTGATGTTTCGTTTGTCATTTAATCAAGTTGTCTGCCTGATGTGTCGTTTGTCATTTAATCATGTTGCTTCTCTGATGTGTCTCTTGTCATTTAATCAAGTTGCTTCCCTGATGTGTCTATTGTCATTTAATCAATTTGCTTCCCTAATGTGTCGTTTGTCATTTAATCAAATTGGTTGTCTGGTGTGTCGTTTGTCATTTAATCAAGTTGGTTGTCTGGTGTGTCGTTTGTCATTTAATCAAGTTGGTTGTCTGGTGTGTCGTTTGTCATTTAAACAAGTTGGTTGTCTGATGTGTCTCTTGTCATTTAATCAAGTTGGTTGTCTGGTGTGTCTCTTGTCATTTAATCAAGTTACTTCCCTGATATGTCTCTTGTCATTTAATAAAGTTGCCTGCCTGATGTGTCGATTGTCATTTAATCAAGTTGGTTGCCTGATGTGTCGCTTGTCATTTAATCAAGTTACTTCCCTGATGTGTCGTTTGTCATTTAATCAAGTTGGTTGTCTGATGTTTCGTTTGTCATTTAATCAATTTGGTTGTCTGATGTGTCTCTTGTCATTTAATCAAGTTGGTTGTCTGATGTGTCTCTTGTCATTTAATCAAGTTGGTTGTCTGATGTGTCTTGTCATTTAATCAATTTTTGTGTGTTCTTGTCATTTAATAAGTTGTGCTGATGTGTCGTTTGTCATTTAATCAAGTTGGTTGTCTGATGTGTCTCTTGTCATTTAATCAAGTTACTTCTCTGATGTGTCTCTTGTCATTTAATAAAGTTGCCTGCCTGATGTGTCGTTTGTCATTTAATAAAGTTGCCTGCCTGATGTGTCGTTTGTCATTTAATCAAATTGGTTGTCTGATGTGTCGCTTGTATCGCTTGTATCGCTTGTCATTTAATCAATATATTTCATACTAAATCATTGATACAACAATTCCATGTGTATCATTGTACGTTCTGCAACGCATGCTACATTCTGCGTACCTCTATATCCCCAAGTATAATATCCTGTAACAAATTTAAATAAAAGCGTCTTCCTTCGATATATGAAACCGAAATTCTGCCGCATTTTCTTCTATACTCTATAATACTACACTTAAAGCGACATTACATCGCAAAATGCCCCAACAAAGCTTCTTTATGTATAAATAGCATTGTTAATACAAATTCGTCCGAAATAATTCGAAACCTAGCTGTCTATACATAAACATTGTTTTTGTGGTATACAAACACTCAAAAGTGAAAGTATGATTTCATATAACTGTCAGCTACGCTCCTGAATTGATGTTTGTTTACTATTGGAGTCTATACCAAGCGCGTGCTACTGTCGTTTAGAGATATTTTAAATGGTATTAGTCTAAAATTATATATGCATAGGCACACAGTGTGAGATATAACGGAACAAATGCGTACCATAAATCGTGTTATTCATGATATACACATTGCATTACGCATTGATGTTGACCCTGTTTACATTAGTTTGTTATGTCAACAAACGTCGTATACGATGTTAGTTTATTAGTTGAAACACTCAGATTTTGGTGGAAATATTTGGGAAATATTAATACTATATAATAGGGAAATATATTCTGTAGCAATTTGCGTTTTCACCGATGTAATGTCGCTTTAAAATGATTTAATAATTTAAGTTGTATCGAAGGCCATGAAGTGTGCGCGAATACAAAGAAACGTGTATCTTGCTACCGTAAGCAGGGGCGTAGCCAGAAACGTCACAATGTGCAGGCAGAACCACTGAGCGGCGCAGCCGCGAAAATGCTAGGGGAGTTTGGGGGCATGCCCCCCCCAAGAATTTTTGAAAATTAGAATGCAACTGGTGGCTTCTGACATATCCTGAGGCCTTTTGAAGAGCGGGTTTGAAGGGACAAATGATTGCGTAAATAGTGGTGGAAACTGTAAAAGTGATGAAATGACGGATGATACTGTTGGTTTTATTTTTCAACAACACATACACATACAGGTATATATGTAACACACTTCACTGCTTTCATCGACTTACTAAGTTGAAGTTTAAGCAACCCATTTGCCCTTGAACAAAAATGAGCATTATTAGTCAAGATAATGTTAAAGCTAATTACAAACTGACGTGTACCCCAGTCACTGTATACTACACATAGAACAGACGTCCGGTTGGCCCGGAAATGTGATGCACCCTGACAAACTAATCACAAAAAGTCCAAACGTCTGGTTTTGGCTGCAGCAAAGTCGTTTATTATTTTGTCAACGTCAATATCCATCTGTCGGTGGAGATGTAAGAGTGCCAGGCCTGACAGACGGACATCTCCCATCGTGGCTCTCAGGACATTTTTAATTCGACGCATGGCACTGAAGGAGCGTTCAGCAGAGGCTGATGAAGCAGGCATAGTGAGCAGGATGGACAACACCATGAACACATCGGGGTACAGCTGCTTGTTGGTGGCCTTCAGTGTGTCCACAATTCGTCGTGGTTTCTGCTCAGATATACTCCATCTTGTCTTCCACCTAGTGACTTCAAGACGGAAAGAATCGCGTCCATTGGCTAGATCATGGCAATACGTGTCGCAGATGGTGTCGATGATGGCATCAGTGAGGTCATGTAGCTTGCATGGGACAAGGTACTCTGCTGCAAACCGATCCTCGTTTTGAAGAAGTCGTTGAGTAATCTCTTCTACAAGATGGTCGATAAACACGTAGAATAGCGACACTTTCCAGTAATCCGATGGGTTATTTGCAGGATGATTGGCCCGGTGTTGTTGTCTGCCAACCCGGCGGGGTACACAGGGTTGAATGTCAGATGTTTGTGCTAACAGCACAGCCGACTCAAACGGGGCATCCCACACTGCGGGGTCATTCCGTACATCATCGAGTCTATGCAAAACAACTTTACACTCGATCATAGCTTCTAGCAGGTCGGTATCAACTGCTTGCAAGAAGTTGGTAAGGGCAACCGTGCCACTAAGTATATTCTCTACTCGATCATAGCTTCTAGCAGGTCGGTATTAACTGCTTGCAAGAAGTTGGTAAGGGTAACCGTGCCACTAAGTATATTCTCTACTCGATCATAGCTGCTAGCAGGTCGGTATCAACTGCTTGCAAGAAGTTGGTAAGGGCAACCGTGCCACTAAGTATATTCGATCATAGCTTCTAGCAGGTCGGTATCAACTGCTTGCAAGAAGTTGGTAAGGGCAACCGTGCCACTAAGTATATTCTCTACTCGATCATAGCTTCTAGCAGGTCGGTATCAACTGCTTGCAAGAAGTTGGTAAGGGCAACCGTGCCACTAAGTATATTCGATCATAGCTTCTAGCAGGTCGGTATCAACTGCCTGCAAGAAGTTGGTAAGGGCAATTCGAACATCCCGCCATGTTGCACTCTAGACTACTCCAACTGCACTCTAGACTACTCCAACATCGCGGTGAAAATTATATATGACAAGCGCTTGAAAATTATATATGACAAAGCGTATAGAGTGTAATATTTAGATGTGAATGTTGGATAGTGCACATGACCCACATGGATGATGATACATCAAAAAAACGATATAGGACACCAAGAACGTTGCTTTTACCGTAACTTAAAAGTCTTTTATTCATGTGTGACATGCGGCGTATTTTTGTGTGTGTGAAAATGATGTGCAGGCAAATGCCTTTTTGCCTTAAGGCAGCTACGCGCCTGGTAAGTACCTGTATCTATTTATCTATTTATTTTATAACTGAATAATTTCGATATGTAATACAACCTAGAGTTTCGATTACGGGGGGGGGGGGCATACATTTTTAGTTACTTACTGTCAACTATGTTGTCTCTAGATGACTGAAAACCTGTATCGCAAGCTTATGTACACCCCAATACGCAAACCGTACGAAATACACGAGGGAATTACCCAACTAAAACCGATACTGTAAACCCAGTTATTTTCGTAACGAGAATAATTGCATGTACTTAATGCTTATAGTGCTTGAGAAGGGCCTGGTAAGTAGATATACAGTGCATTAAGAAGAGGAAGGGTATGTGTGTATTTGAATTTATTTATCGTCGCTATCGGTTGCCCACATGAGCAACGCCTCCTGATGAGATTAGTCATTTTAGGTTTTGGAGGATAGTGCAATGATACAGACAGAGCCCCATTCCAGATACTCCTCTGGTTCTAAAACGAGATATTAGTCATTTTAGGTTTTGGAGGGTAGTGCAATGATACAGACAGAGCCCCATTCTAGATACTCCTCTGGTTCTAAAACGAGATATTAGTCATTTTAGGTTTTGGAGGATAGTGCAATGATACAGACAGAGCCCCATTCTAGATACTCCTCTGGTTCTAAAACGAGATATTAGTCATTTTAGTATGGTGTAGCGGGGGATCCTACGAACCTACGGACGGATTCCTGTTGGAATTTAGCTCGTAATGTGGCACTTCAAGTACGACAACGACTACGACATAAGTCGTACGACATGCGCATAGAACACTGATTTCATGTGTGTGTACGCAATCATTTCAAAGACGCTTACATTTTTACAGTACACATAATATAAAACATTATGACTACTTAAATACTGGGTTGCCAATACAGTCCCTTCCGTATAGTCTATTTAAATACCGATATATCACATATATACCCCACCAGTCCCTTCCGTATAGTCTATTTAAATACCGATATATCACAGATATACCCCACCAGTCCCTTCAGTATAGTCTATTTATATACCGATATATCACAGATATACCCCACCAGTCCCTTCCGTGTAGTCTATTTAAATACCGAGATATCACATATATACCCCACCAGTCCCTTCCGTATAGTCTATTTAAATACCGAGATATCACAGATATACCCCACCAGTCCCTTCCGTGTAGTCTATTTAAATACCGATATATCACAGATATACCCCACCAGTCCCTTCCGTATAGTCTATTTAAATACCGATATATCACAGATATACCCCACCAGTCCCTTCCGTATAGTCTATTTATATACCGATATATCACAGATATACCCCACCAGTCCCTTCCGTGTAGTCTATTTATATACCGATATATCACAGATATACCCCACCAGTCCCTTCCGTATAGTCTATTTATATACCGATATATCACAGATATACCCCACCAGTCCCTTCCGTGTAGTCTATTTAAATACCGAGATATCACAGATATACCCCACCAGTCCCTTCCGTATAGTATATTTAAATACCGAGATATCACAGATATACCCCCACCAGTCCCTTCCGTATAGTCTATTTAAATACCGATATATCACATCTATACCCCACCAGTCCCTTTCGTATAGTCTATTTAAATACCGAGATATCACAGTCGTCTACTTTTCTAAAATACCTAAGTACTGGGTTACTCCACCATTCCCTTCTCTAGTTTATTTAAGTACTTCGGTACCCCCAGTCCAATCCCTAGTCTACATAACTACTGGGGTAAATTGTACCGTAATCGTATAAGTTCCAAAACAAGTCCAAGTTATAAGTGTTTATTTTAATAAATTGCTACGGTGTGCCTAAGCACATTGTGGCACTTTCAATAATCCCAGTTCGTCTCCCCCTAATCTAAATTTGTCCAATCTTATATAGAGAGGCAAGCTTGGACAGGTATTCCATAAAATGTCAAGCTACAGCTGTTCCAGTAAACGTCTATTTAAGCAATGGGCTATCAAACCAGGCCATTCCTTAATCTATTTAAGCACCGGTGTAACCCCATCGGGACCTTCCCTACAGTCAAACGTGTGTTAGTGGTCACCTCTATTAAACAGCCAACCTGTATTAAGCAGCCGGCCTCCACATTCCCATACTGACATCTTATTATATATTTGACCTCTATTAAACAGTCACCTGTGCCAAGCAGCCACTTTAGCAGCCATCTATCTATCTATCTATCTTCTATCTATCCTATCTTATCTTATCCTATCTTATCCTATCTTATCCTATCTTATCCTATCTTATCCTATCTTATCCTATCTTATCCTATCCTATCTTATCCTATCCTATCCTATCCTATCTTATCTTATCTTATCTTATCCTATCCTATCCTATCCTATCTTATCCTATCCTATCCTATCCTATCTTATCTTATCTTATCTTATCTATCTATCTATCTATCTTCCTTTAATGTCAAACCCCTCGCGGGGATGTAGACATGTTGTCCCACCAGTCTCTTCTCTAATATAACAAGAGATTGTAACACAGTTACTGATGCACCACACCAAAGTTTGGTCACATAACGGTAATAATTACTCGATGGCCATAACTGAGGTGTTAATGATACGATCAGACTGTTTATCGAACTTGCCTAAGATATTATGTTACACAATAAATTTCACAATTAAGTACTTGGGTACCCCACCATGGCTATCCTTTGTCTATCTAAGTACTTGTGGTACACCATCAGGCCATTCACCCAGCTTAATAAATGAATGTGCTAACCACCATGGACCGTCCCTAAATCTATTGAAGCACTTAGATACCCAATCGGGCCCTTCCTTACTCTATGTAAGTATGGGTACTTCACCAGCTAGTCTAATTAAATACTGAGGTGCCCCACCAGGCCCTTCTCTAGCCTATGGAAGCAATAGGGTAATCCACCAGGACCTTACCTAAGTATATTTAAGCATGCGCCATGGGTTACCCCGCCAAGCCATTCCCTAGTCATTATAAAAAGTGGGGTACACCACAAGACCATTCCCTAGTATACTTCAGGCCTGTCCATCGTCTATTAAAGCAACGGGGTAACCCATCCGACCTTCCCAAGTAAAGCACCGGGCTTCCCCATCAGGCTCTTTCTTAGTCTATTTACGCACTGGTGAACCTCACAAGACCCTATCCTAGAGCATTTATGTACTGGTGTTCCCCACCAGGCCATTCCCCAACCTAATTTAGATATGTTGAACATAGTTCGTCCGTCTGACTGTCTGTACGTCCGACCGTCTGTTCGTATATTATATGCTCTGTGACGAACAGACGGTCGGACGTACAGACAGGTGAACTATTACTTAAAATAATACGTTTATTTATCGTCGCTACCTGTTGCCCATATGAGCGACGCCTCCTGAAGAGATTAGTTATTTTAGATTCTGGAGGATAGCGCAATGATACAGACAGAAACCCATTCCAGAGTCTCCTCTGGTTCTTTTACGTGCACGATGTAAAGCACCGACACGAGACCTCGGTTTAATGTCCCATCTGAAAGACTGTTAATTATATTAGGGTCAGATGGGGGGACCGAACCTGCGATCCCTGGATTACCAGTCGAGCGTGTTACCACTGGACTACAGACATCCTAGTTCAGTAATCTATTATACATATCTGAACTACATTTCTAGTTATCCGAGTATTCCTGATCAATCAATAGCATGTGGTATTCATTGTTATGAGTGACATTTGAATACCGCACTACAGTATTTTAAACCAATACAATACTACAAATGTATTAGTATGTTTACGGGGTAAAAGGTATATATCGAATGTCGATAATCACGATGTGAATTTGTTTATACAAATTTATTTTAGCTCGATTGTGAAACAAGTTATTACAACTTATATTTATCACTCTCGAGACCTCATTCCTGATGGAATCCATCGCCACGAGGGAGAGAGAAGAGGCAATGTGGAATTTAAATGCCTTGCCTAAGGGCACAATCGTAACGGCTCCAGCGGGGCTCGAACTCCAGACCTTTCGCACCTGAAGCGAACGCGCATCCACCGCGCTATCACGACTTCCACAATGTGAATTGTGCTTGCCATGTTCACACATTAGTTATTCATACTGATTGAAAGAGTAGCTTGTGTGCTTTCATCTGTGATTGACAGAGCCCATTAAATGTCTAAAATGATTAATTAATTAAATGTCTGATTACTATTATGACAAATGTGAACTGTACAATGAGTTCCATTGTTTTGTAGTCAATGCGTCAAAGGACTGGAACGGAAAGAATCAAGATGTTATAATATGTATGCATTTGTGACAGTGGTTAACACGCTGGACCGGTAATCCAGGTATCGCAGGTTCAATCCCCCGTCTGACCCTAATAAATATTAACAGTCTTACAGATGTGACGTTAAACCGAGGTCTCGTGTCGGTGCTGTACACCGTGCACGTAAAAGAACAAGAGGAGACTCTGGAATGGGTCTTTGTCTGTATCATGCACTATCCTCCAAAAATCTAAAATGACTAATCTCTGCAGGAGGCGTCGCTCATATGGGCAACCGGTAGCAACGATAAATAAACGTAAAATACACACACTGTTCTGGTTGATAGTATGACAAATGTGAAGTGTAAAATGAGTTCCATTGTTTGGTAGTCAATGTGCTATAGGATTATAATGTCTGGAACGGATAGAATCAAGAAATTATAATATCTATGCATTAGTCGAACTAAACTGTTTGCATATAAAGTCAGACTTGTGTCAGGTTAATACGTATCAATACTACTACAGCTAATGTAACTCTCCGATTAGCGCGCTCGATTCTCACCAATGCAACCAGGGTTCGATCCTCGGACCGGGAAGTCTGTGAGATGGTACGGTGGTCGCCAGATCGGACAGGTGGGTTTTCTCCGGGTACTCCGGTTTCCTCCCACACTAATGATCACATAAGTATACGCTTTTAGCCGCGCCAACGAGAGTGATTATAATAAGTTGTTAGAACTTGCTTCGCAATCGTTGTAAAATAAATAAAGTTTAAACAACAATAAAAAACTGTTATTAATTTTCGGTCAAATTCTGTTGCACGATCTATGTTCATCTTTAAATGTGATTTAGGATTTCATGGCTAACTTATTTGTACTTTTAAATAATATGACATAAATCCAATATCAGCACTAATTATTGTTCATCCTCATAATTAGATGCATTTTTTTATTATTATCAGATTCTATATGCCACATGACCACGATAAAATTGTTGTATATATTTACATCATATATATTTGTATATATGTATTTGACGATGTACCATGTACAAGTCTTAATAAAATTTATGTTCTGTTCTGTTCTGTAAAAGCTTTGTACAAGCTTCCATTATCTGTGGTACACTTAGTCTAAATAATTAATTGATCACGTTATTCACTAATCCTGGGTTAATACGTACATGTGCCAAAACTTTAATATTTTATAGCGTCGTAATTTTAATCTATATATAATAATAATAAAGACTTTATTTAATGAGAGAACTCATTTGAACAATTAAGTCAATCTACCATGAGACCCTCAACAAATTAAAACATGAAATAGCATAATGAAACATGTAAACAGTAACCAGTAAAACTTCCATAGGAAATAAGATATAAATAAAGTGTACATGTATTTTTATTTGTGAACACATTTATGCGAACTATGTAAAAGCTACTAATCCATCCACCCCTGATCTGAGCAGAGGTGGTTTTGACTTCTTAAAGCATATTCTAATTGAGAATTAGTGCACATTTTCCTTGTCAGAATGTTACAAAGTCAGTATTTTAAAACATTTTAGTATCATGATTAGCGAATTTTACATTGTTTTAGAAAGTAAAACATACGTATGGTATATGAACTGTTCTTGTGAATATATGTTATATTGTTGTTTGTGTTGTTTATGTTATATTGTTGTTTGTGTTTTGTTTGATTGTGTAATTACATGTACAGTCTACGTCCGTTATGTCAAAGTCGGTTATGTCGAATTATCCGGTTATCTCGAAGTCGGATCAAAGTCCCGATTCAGACACTATTATTTTATATATAACTGGATCTGTTTATTTCGAATTTCGTTAAGTCAAACTTCGGTTATGTCGAATTCTCCAGTTATCTCGAAGTCGGATCAAAGTCCCGATTCAGACACTATTATTTTATATATAGCTGGATCTGTTTATATCGAATTTCGTTAAGTCAAACTTTGGTTATGTCGAAGTGTTTTGTTTTGTCGGAATTCGACATAACGGATGTAGACTGTATATAGCTTAATTAAGTGGTACATACTATTTTTAATAATATGTACTGTATCTGTTTCATGCATGTATGTGATAGCTTTCCTATACTGGAGGATAATACAGAATCTATCTATCTATGTGTTTTTATTAATTGGATGTCCTGTACATAGATGAGACAGAAATAGAGGTATAATATATAGCTAAGCTAAGATTATTATCTCACCAATTGGATATTGAATCTGGAAGACACAATCATATCGAAAGAAATGAAAGAAAATGTAGTTTATGTGAACGAAATGACATTGAAGATGAATAGCATTTTATATTAATCTGCCCAATATATATTTTAAGAAAACATACATTCCAAGGTATTATTTCATCCGTCTGACGCTAATAATAATACTAACCGACTTTCAGAACAGAACATATTGTTTATTAGACTTAAGCATTACATAGCTCATCATTATAATGGGACTTTTAACCGAGGGTGCATGTCCTACTCGTAATAGAACCAGCGGAGACTCTGGACTGTGTCTCTCTGTCTGTATTTTTTTTTTTTTTTTTTTTTTTGAGGCCCCAACAGTGGGTAACCCCGTTTATTTTTTTAATGTAGCATATACATAGTCATAGATATCACATTCAACACATAGTAATTATACACAATGACCTTGATTTAACATAGTAGTCTAAATTAATTTGAAAATGTAACGGGTTAATGAGTTGTCTCCCTTTACCAATAAAGAGATAAAAACCAAATCATTTGTAATATTTTGATTTAAAATTTATAGAATATTGAATTATTATATCCAAAACAAAGATACGTCTTCTAGAAAGAGAAGTCTTGTTCGAAAGAAAAGACAAGACTATAGTTTAGGTTTTATATTTTGTAGTACAATAGGCTAGCATAATTTTTTTTTAAGAGACTCATGTAAATTAAATAATATATCAAACGCTGTAAGTTTTCATTTAAGAGCATGTATCAATAATACATATAAATGATTATTGAAATATACAATAACAGTATGATTCTGAGGTCAAAAGTTTACCTGGGTATAAATTATTCCTGCTCGGAAATAAAAACAGTATATTGATTGTAATGAATGTGAAATCAACAATAAGTCATGAATTGCTATTATACCGAAAAAACAACAAAAACAAGGTCATTCTCGAGAGACGAGGTCACTCTCGAAACAGTACAAATGTACTTTAGATAAACTGGAATGTGAAAAAAGAATAGAAGGGGGGGAAAAAGAAAAAAAAGAGTACATATACAAGGTAGAGAGATATATATAGAGACTGGTCCGCCTTCCACACAACACACCAACACACTAGTTTCCATCTCCGGACAATACTGCAAATTCCTTCCAATTTTGTTCGAATTTATTCATTGTCTGTATTGCTCATACAGCAGTGCAGTCTGTGCAGCAGATAAATGTATTTTCTTAGGGGAATCTTTCAAAATGTGATACAAGCACCAAAGTTGGCACAAATACTCATTGGGGGTTACTTGTTTGGAAAAAAACGCTGCCGCCAAGATGGCCGCCATAATTAATAACGATATATTGCTTTTTGCAATAAATATGCACAGACTTGCCCAATATGGACGATTTTGGTATCGAATCCGACATTTTAGACCACGCAGAATCTGATTCTTGAACTTCTGAATCACTAAGAGTCTTTATGTTATCATATTTGGGACTTCGGATCAAAATTACAGAACTGTGGTCAACCTTCATAATGAACAGACATGTGGTCAACCTACATAGTACAGTAGGTATTCGATGTATATAGTTTGTACACCATTCCCTATCTACATGGGGATGTCTGTCTATGCCAAGACTAGAAAGAGGACATTAGTCGAAATGCTTCATGAGCATGGTGTCCGCATTTTGTACGTGTTGGATATATCTGCACAGCTGGGAGATGGTGTGGTCTGTCCACCAGTTCTGCGCAGAGGGTTGTTCACCACAGCAGCCATGGATAACATAGACCATAACCCCACTGCAACGACAGCTACCACTTTTTTCCATGGCACTAGCATCTCACTTTTCCAGCATCCAACAAAGGATGACAAAGGTGAAGAGCGTGAACCATTCAAGTTTGGAGGAGAGAAGGTTAAGACGGTTCCAGAACTTCCTGACTCCTACACCAGTACCCGTCCTGCCTTCTTTGCCAAGAAGAACACTTCTCCTCCACAGGGTAGTGTGACAGTTCCAGACGCCAGTCTCCCGAGACCACACCTGGCACTCGAGGATGAGTGGCTGGAGAAGGTCGGTGATACCGATGAAACAGATAGTATAGAGAACGTGACATGGGCAGCCCTCCATGCCTCCAAGTATGGTGATGACAAGTTCGTCATCATGTTTGGAGGCCTACATATAGAGATGGCTGCCCTGAGGTAAATCGGAACTCTTCTCAATGACAGTGGCTGGACTGGCGCCCTAGTGGAGGCAAGGGTGACCTCTTCAGGAACAGCAGAATCTTTCTTAACAGAGTCAATCATTACTAGGACACACCAAATCCACCAGATAACATCATGCAGTCTCAATCAACTCCTAAAGGCAGCCTACACTGACTACTGCACAGATGCAGCTGAGAACCCTAAGGAAGTGATGAGCTTTGATGTCTGGTGTGAGAAGCGCAAACTGGAAAGCCCCCAGTTTCAGTTTTGGCACCTGGTGCTCTCCATGGAACTAATGATCCTCCTCCTGGTTCGAGCATTTAGAGAAGCCAACTTCAGCCTGTACTGCCAATCACTGGCTGAGCTAATCCCATACTTCTTTACCAACAACACAAACTATGCACGCTGGCTTCCAATCCATCTCAAAGACATGGTGGCCCTGAAGGCGAAACATCCCCAGCTTGCCCAAGAATTCGAGAGTGGCAAATTTGTTGTTCACAAGTCCAGTCGGAATTTCTCTGCAATGGCTATTGACCAATCCCACGAACAGGCCAATGCTGTTATCAAAGCCGACGGGGGAGCCATTGGTGTGATTGAAGATCCATCAGCCCTGAGATGATGGATGGTAGCCGGTCCTCAGGTCAGCAACCTAGTTGAGTTGTATGAGGCAGCATCCGAAGCGAAGGAGGATATAAAACAAACCAGCCACCATGAGCAGACAACGAGCCCAAAGAGATTTCCTTGAGAAAGTTCAGAAGCTCTCCCATGCAATGACATATCTGGGAAATCCTTTACAGAAGGAGTCAGGACTGCTGCCACTGAACACCAAAGACATTGCTGACCCCAGTGCAGCTAAACTGATCAGCACACATCAGGAGAGAGGCAGAACCAATTTCCATGAGTTCATGACGGGACTGGCACTAGAAGTTACCACCTTCTATGAACCAATCAAGAATACGGTGGACTTCTTCCGACAGCAACCAGCCTCGATTGATGCTACAAAGCAAAAGATTCTGAAGGAAGACTGCCAACTCTTCTCTAAGCTGTTCATAGCATGCTAGAACAGAGAATGTGACCTGCAGGAGTTCTTTCGTCATGAGAATCAGCAGTTCCCTGCTTCCCTGGGTGAAGGTGGGAATCTCTACACCTGTCAGAAATCCCAGCTTGCTGCCATTCTTGAAAGCCATGTTGAAATCCCTGACAGAGAACCTGAGGTTGATACAATCATCATTGACGGCTCAGCACTGGTGAACTCTCTGCCACCACGAACTTCAAAGACTTTCGAGGACTATGCTATGCTGCTGGTGGTCCTTCCAACCATCCAAGCATACTCCACCAAGTTCCAGAGAACGGACCTTGTGTTTGATGTCTACCACCCATCAAGTTTGCCGGCAGAGACAAGGACCAAGCGAGGACGTGGAGTCAGACGAAGGGTGACAAGCAAGTGAAAAATTAACCGAAACTGGCAGAACTTCCTGAGAGACAATGGCAACAAAACAGAGATGTTCAATTTTCTAGCTGAGAAGATTGCACAGATGTCTACACCCAATAAAGTCATTGTGACAAGACAAGATGATGTTACTAGCAGCCATGCAGTCAGCACTGATAGGTTGGCTCCTTGTAGTCATGAAGAAGCTGACACACGCATCTTCCTCCGTGTTAGGAATGCAGTAGAAGGGGGTAGCAAAGTCCTGATGGTCAAAGCCAATGACACAGATGTTCTCGTCATCGCCATCAGTGTGCTGTCAGCCTTTCAAGAGATTGGTTTGCAGCAGCTGTGGGTGGCCTTTGGACAAGGACGGCATCTCAAATGGATTCCTGTGCATGACCTTCACCACTCCATAGACAGGAGAAAAGCAAAGGGGATTCTCTTCTTCCATGCATTCACAGGTTGCGATGTTGTGTCCGGATTCCGTGGTAAAGTATGCATGGCAAACCTGGGATGTATGTCCTGAGGCTTCTGATATCTTCACAAAACTTAGCCAGTACCTACCAACAGTAGCTGATGGTGATCTGGAGACCTTGGAGAAATTTGTGGTGACGATGTATGACAGGTCCAGTACTGCTGCAGGCGTGGATGACGCCAGACTAGACATGTTTGCCAGGAAGTAGAGACCTTACGAAGGCATTCCTCCAACTCGAGCAGCTCTGCTTCAGCATGCCAAGTGTGCAACTTATGAGGCAGGTTGCATATGGAGTCAGTCAACACTGCGCCAACCAGAAGCACAGATTCCTGCCGACTGGGGCTGGAAAAAGAAGGGTGATCTGTGGCAGGTCTTCTGGACAACACTTCCTCCTATTGCAGAGAGTTGTCAACAGCTGACCAAGTGCGGGTGCAAGACAGAATGTTGTGTAGGAAGATGCAAATGCTACCGCTTTGGTCTAACTTGTACAGCATTCACTGCAGATGTGAGAATTAGGCCCAGCTCCAACTCATCTAGCTTTAAAGCACAAAGACAATGAAGGGAAAAGAAGACTGTATACCACATACTACATAATGTCATGTAGTAACTTCTAGGAATAATGTGTTTGTAGACTTTAATACATTTATTAACAAAATTATGACTATGACCGTTGACTAGTTTGACTGCCCTCGGTATGGACATGATATTTGGGAGATATGTTCTACTTAAAAGATCTACAGCCGGTTGTCCAAAATATGCAGAGTAGATGAATATATATGTTGTAGATATACATGTATCACTCTTAATAAAAGTTTGTTTTATATCATTGCAAATGCTGTGTTCCTTGTACATTTTTCACTGTTTTGGGCTAGAAATGATAGAAAAAAATCCAAAGAGACCTTGGAGTTGTTTTTTTTTGATTCCCCATGCTTGAAACCCTACTTTTTTACTCAAAGATCAACTAAATCAACTGTACTGAGATTCTGTGGTAAAATAGGCAATTTGTATGTCAAAATGGCGGCCATCTTGAAAAAATAGCGGCCATCTTGAATTTCATGTGGCCAGCATTTTTTTTCACAAACGTGACCCCTAAGGAGTATTTATGCCAAGTTTGGTGCTTGTATCACATTTTGAAAGATAGTTTCAATTATCTGCTTCACTATATGGGCAACCGGTATCTACGATAAATTAACTTACAAATACACATTGTAATAGGGTCTTCGACATTTGTCGCATAGTCGAAAATAGCATATTTCGTTCGATCTTGATGATCATGTATATCTATTTTCTATTATTACAGGGACGGTTCAGTGAACCAGTGGTTAGGGTGTCGGACAGCAACTCCAGGAGTCGCAAGCTCAAACCCTTCTTTCCACCTTAAAATACTAACACGTTTTTCGGGCGAGCTTTGAACAAAGGCGACTTGGTATTAGTGCTATTCATTAGACAAGCATGCGAAACAACCACCGATGCTCCCGGAACACAGACACCTCCGGTCCTGCACTATCCTCCATTATATGAAGTTTGTTTTTTAGGGCATAGTCGAACGACAAACTTAGGCCATACGGCGACTCTCCAGCTAGTATTGGAGGAAGACCCGGATGTCCCTCCGAGGAAATATTGCAGACAAGGACAGACACCCGGGTAGAACCACCAACCTACTATGTCATCTTCATCATGTTTCATAAACAGATTAATACTCTTCTTGTCATCTTCATCATGTTTCATAAACAGATTAATACTCTTCTTGTCATCTTCATCATGTTTCATAAACAGATTAATACTCTTCTTGTCATCTTCATCATGTTTCATAAACAGATTAATACTATTCTTGTCATCTTCATCATGTTTCATAAACAGATTAATACTCTTCTTGTCATCTTCATCATGTTTCATAAACAGATTAATACTCTTCTTGTCATCTTCATCATGTTTCATAAACAGATTAATACTCTTCTTGTCATCTTCATCATGTTTCATAAACAGATTAATACTCTTCTTGTCATCTTCATCATGTTTCATAAACAGATTAATACTCTTCTTGTCATCTTCATCATGTTTCATAAACAGATTAATACTCTTCTTGTCATCTTCATCATGTTTCATAAACAGATTAATACTCTTCTTGTCATCTTCATCATGTTTCATAAACAGATTAATACTCTTCTTGTCATCTTCATCATGTTTCATAAACAGATTAATACTCTTCTTGTCATCTTCATCATGTTTCATAAACAGATTAATACTCTTCTTGTCATCTTCATCATGTTTCATAAACAGATTAATACTCTTCTTGTCATCTTCATCATGTTTCATAAACAGATTAATACTCTTCTTGTCATCTTCATCATGTTTCATAAACAGATTAATACTCTTCTTGTCATCTTCATCATGTTTCATAAACAGATTAATACTCTTCTTGTCATCTTCATCATGTTTCATAAACAGATTAATACTCTTCTTGTCATCTTCATCATGTTTCATAAACAGATTAATACTCTTCTTGTCATCTTCATCATGTTTCATAAACAGATCAATACTCTTCTTGTCATCTTCATCATGTTTCATAAACAGATCAATACTCTTCTTGTCATCTTCATCATGTTTCATAAACAGATCAATACTCTTCTTGTCATCTTCATCATGTTTCATAAACAGATCAATACTCTTCTTGTCATCTTCATCATGTTTCATAAACAGATCAATACTCTTCTTGTCATCTTCATCATGTTTCATAAACAGATCAATACTCTTCTTGTCATCTTCATCATGTTTCATAAACAGATCAATACTCTTCTTGTCATCTTCATCATGTTTCATAAACAGATCAATACTCTTCTTGTCATCTTCATCATGTTTCATAAACAGATCAATACTCTTCTGGTCATCTTCATCATGTTTCATAAACAGATCAATACTCTTCTGGTCATCTTCATCATGTTTCATAAACAGATCAATACTCTTCTGGTCATCTTCATCATGTTTCATAAACAGATCAATACTCTTCTGGTCATCTTCATCATGTTTCATAAACAGATCAATACTCTTCTGGTCATCTTCATCATGTTTCATAAACAGATCAATACTCTTCTGGTCATCTTCATCATGTTTCATAAACAGATCAATACTCTTCTGGTCATCTTCATCATGTTTCATAAACAGATCAATACTCTTCTGGTCATCTTCATCATGTTTCATAAACAGATCAATACTCTTCTGGTCATCTTCATCATGTTTCATAAACAGATCAATACTCTTCTGGTCATCTTCATCATGTTTCATAAACAGATCAATACTCTTCTGGTCATCTTCATCATGTTTCATAAACAGATCAATACTCTTCTGGTCATCTTCATCATGTTTCATAAACAGATCAATACTCTTCTGGTCATCTTCATCATGTTTCATAAACAGATTAATACTCTTCTGGTCATCTTCATCATGTTTCATAAACAGATTAATACTCTTCTGGTCATCATCATGTTTCATAAACAGATTAATACTCTTCTGGTCATCTTCATCATGTTTCATAAACAGATTAATACTCTTCTGGTCATCTTCATCATGTTTCATAAACAGATTAATACTCTTCTGGTCATCTTCATCATGTTTCATAAACAGATTAATACTCTTCTGGTCATCTTCATCATGTTTCATAAACAGATTAATACTCTTCTGGTCATCTTCATCATGTTTCATAAACAGATTAATACTCTTCTGGTCATCTTCATCATGTTTCATAAACAGATTAATACTCTTCTGGTCATCTTCATCATGTTTCATAAACAGATTAATACTCTTCTGGTCATCTTCATCATGTTTCATAAACAGATTAATACTCTTCTGGTCATCTTCATCATGTTTCATAAACAGATTAATACTCTTCTGGTCATCTTCATCATGTTTCATAAACAGATTAATACTCTTCTGGTCATCTTCATCATGTTTCATAAACAGATTAATACTCTTCTGGTCATCTTCATCATGTTTCATAAACAGATTAATACTCTTCTGGTCATCTTCATCATGTTTCATAAACAGATTAATACTCTTCTGGTCATCTTCATCATGTTTCATAAACAGATTAATACTCTTCTTGTCATCTTCACCATGTTTCATAAACAGATTAATACTCTTCTTTCTCTTATACATTAATCCCATTGGTAACGACGATAAATAGTGGGCTTTGCTGTTCATTAATTTCAGCCGTTAGGAATAAGGGTTATTGGTTATCGCCACGTGGGAGAGAGAAGAGGCATATGGAATTTAAATGGCTTGCCCATGGGCACTCGTAACGGATCCAGCAAGGCTCGAACTCCCAGCCCTTCACACATGAAGCGAACGCGCTACCACTGTGCTATCCACTGTCCATTCCCATTGACATCTATAGCAAACTATATGTGCTTGCAACGAAGCAAGACAGGCATATACGTTCAATACGACATATATAGGAAACCTCTACAGACAAGATCTGTAGTCCAGTGGTAACATGTTGGACTGGTAATCCAGGGATCGCAGGCTCGATCCCACGTCAGACACTAATAAAATTAAGTCTTTCAAATGGGACTTTAAACCGAGGTCATGTGTCGGTGCTTTTCACCGTGCACGTAAAAGAACCAGAGGAGACACTCTCTGTATCGTTGCACTATCCTCCAAAAATATAAAATGACTAATCTCTCACCAGGAGGAATCGCTCATATGGGTAACTGTTAGCGATGATAAATAGACGTAAAACACACACAAGAAACCGTGAACACATTTACTTTATGATTTCCAATGAAACATAGAAATTTATTAGTGAAATAAAAAGTGTTATTCCACTGTTTGAAAACAGTGTGAATAACACATTTTTTTAAATTTCTCACTGGTTTTCACATGTGGTCGCTGCATGTTTTCTATCATAGAAACACTTTTCATCCAAATATAATTAGAAAATTTGTTTAACCCTTTCCTTCATAGAGATATAGGTTAATATACTATATCTCCATACAAACGACAGCCATTTAGCTATCATGCAGTGGATAAGTAGTCGCCATATCTATCCCACCTCCATAGATGTTACTGGGACTACACAAGATTTAGGTTAATATACTATTATATCTCCATACAAACGACAGCCATTTAGCTATCATGCAGTGGATAAGTAGTCGCCATATCTATCCCACCTCCATAGATATTACTGGGACTACATGAGATTCTGGCCATTGTTACGAGCATTGGTTTGGCTACTACATTGTCAATGTATGTTGTATTGGTAATGGCATCAACAGGTGCTTCTATGAGGGAAAGGGTTAAGATGCAAGCACAATGTATGTTGTATTGGTAATGGCGTCAAGGTGTTTCTATGAGGGAAAGGGTTATGATGCAAGCACAATGTATGTTGTATTGGTAATGGCGTGAAGAGGTGTTTCTATGAGGGAAAGGGTTAAGATGCAAGCACAATGTATGTTGTATTGGTAATGGCGTCAAGAGGTGTTTCTATGAGGGAAAAGGATAAGATGCAAGCGCAATGTATGTTGTATTGTAATGGCGTCAGGTTTCTATGAGGAAAGGGTTAAGTGCAAGCACATGTAGTTGTATGGTAATGGCGTCAAGGTGTTTCTATGAGGGAAAGGGTTAAGATGCAAGCACAATGTATGTTGTATTGGTAATGGCGTGAAGAGGTGTTTCTATGAGGGAAAGGGTTAAGATGCAAGCACAATGTATGTTGTATTGGTAATGGCGTCAAGAGGTGTTTCTATGAGGGAAAGGGTTACAATGCAAACACAATGTATGTTGTATTGGTAATGGCGTCAAGAGGTGTTTCTATGAGGGAAAGGGATAAGATGCAAGCGCAATGTATGTTGTATTAGTAATGGCATCAAGAGGTGTTTCTATTAGGGAAAGGGTTAAGTGAATGATCGAATAATATTTCAACTCATGAACTTAGAAATGTATTCGTGGCTATAATTGGATTATTCATTGAAACTCATACAATATATTAATTGCTCTCTCGACATCTCATTCCTGATGCAATCCATCGCCATGAGGGAGACAGAAGAGGAAATGTGGAATTTAAGTGCCTTGCTTAAGGGCACACTTGAAATGGCTACAGATGGGCGCAAACTCCAGGCCTTTCACACCTGAAGTGAACATGCTACCATTGCGCCATCACCATCTTCCGTAAATGTGACAATGTTGTATGTCTTGCCAGCTCATAATAAATAGTAGTTTTATCACTGTTCACTACAGTGAAACCTGTGTTAGTGGTCACTCTATTAAGCAGCCAACCTGTATTAAGCAGCCAGTTTCCAGATTCCCAATATGTTGTTTTATTATACATCTGACCTCTATTAAGCAGCCACCTGTGCTAAGCAGCCACTTACTGTAATTCCCTTGGCTGGCTGCTTAAGACAGGTTTGACTGTATATGGTATTTCTTCATTGATGTTTGTCTCTTCAACAGATCTGTACATGCACTGTCTGAATACACGTAAGATCGTAGATGTATTGCTATATATTATTATTAATAATATACCATGCCCATGACAGACGAATCTGTAGTCCAGTGGTTACACGCTGGACTAGTAATCCAGGGATCGCAGGATCAATCCCCCCGTCTGACCCTAATAAAATTAACAGTCTTTCAGATGGGACATTAACCCTTTCAACCCCACAGGCCTCTAAATAGGCTTATGAAAAGTGTAGATCCAGATGAGCCGGCTCGTGACGAGCCGTCTCATCAGGATCTGCACTTTTTTGCCAGTAATAATTATTACTATTTTTAGACAAAATTACCCATTTTGATAAATGAACTGGTCCAAAGGTAATTTTCTTATTAATTTATTGGTCTGAAAATATCACGCACCAGTCCATGTCAGTTACTTGGGGTTGAATGGGTTAAACCGAGGTCTCATGTCAGTGCTTTACACCGTGCACGTAAAAGAACCAGAGGAGACTCTGGAATGGGTCTCTGTCTGTATCAATGCACTATCCTCGGAAACCTAAAATGACTAATCTCTTCAGGAGGCAACCGGTAGCGACGATAAATAAACGTAAATCACACACACACCATGCTCATAGCATAAAATGAACGTTCCGGGTCTGGTCACATGCCATGTACATTTATATTTCCTGTCACATATGCTATGAATGCCTGAAGCAATGGTATGCCCTCCCCGCTTACTGAACTGAAACATAAAGAAACAATATCACGTGTCATTCACATATTTAATAAACACCAACAAAGCCACTTAGTTTACCATCCATACTCACAGATAAGACGAGAATTTTACCCCCATATTTTGGTCTTAGACTTGGGGACCCGTCATATAAGCGGATACTACACATCAACCACAATTGTGTTGAGATTGACAAGTTTGATTAGGTGTTGAGGAATGATGAAATTAAGTTACTTTTAATACTAGAACTTGTTGAGATTTACACACTCACTGACACATATCAAACACGTTATTATACGGATTGTAATAATAAATGAAGATGGTACCTCCAGGGATCGCAGGTTCGATCCCCGGTCTGACCCTAATAAAATTAACATTCTGTCAGATGGGACTTTGAACCGAGGACTTGTGTTGGTGCTTTACACCGTGCACTTAAAAGAACCAGAGGAGACTCTGGAACGGGTCTCTGTCTGTATCAATGCACTATCCTCCAAAAATCTAAAATGACTAATCTCTTCGGGAGGCGTCGCTCATATGGACAACCAGTAGCAATGATAAATAAACGTAAAACACCACTTACTGTGTGAAAAAAAAATTATACATGTAAAATGTATTACCGTTAAAAAAATCGCAATTTACTAAAAAAAAACATTAATGATTTTGTAAATAAAGATATATTCATGTTTTAAAAAATGAAGTTAAATTGTATGCAAGTTTCCCATTGCATGCCAGCAATATTTATAAAACATGCTAAACGTGATGCACGCACTTTATTTATAAACATGCAAACGTGATGTACGCACTTTATTTATAAAACATGCTAAACGTGATGTACGCACTTTATTTATAAAACATGCTAAACGTGATGCACGCACTTTATTTATAAAACATGCTAAACGTGATGTACGCACTTTATTTATAAAACATGCTAAACGTGATGCACGCACTTTATTTATAAAACATGTTAAACGTGATGCACGCACTTTATTTATAAACATGTAAACGTGATGCACGCACCACTCACAAGAAATGGTATAAGGTAGCACAACTGGCTATACCCACCTCACAAGAAGTGGTATAAGGTAGCACTACTGGCTATACCTACCTCACAAGAAGTGGTATAAGGTAGCACTACTGGCTATACCTACCTCACAAGAAGTGGTATAAGGTAGCACTACTGGCTATACCTACCTCACAAGAAATGGTATAAGGTAGCACAACTGGCTATACCCACCTCACAAGAAGTGGTATAAGGTAGCACTACTGGCTATACCTACCTCACAAGAAGTGGTATAAGGTAGCACTACTGGCTATACCCACCTCATAAGAAGTGGTATAAGGTAGCACAACTGGCTATACCCATCTCACAAGAAGTGGTATAAGGTAGCACAACTGGATATACCCATCTCACAAGAAGTGGTATAAGGTAGCACAACTGGCTATACCCATCTCACAAGAAATGGTATAAGGTAGCACAACTGGATATACCCACCTCACAAGAAATGGTATAAGGTAACACAACTGGATATACCCACCTCACAAGAAATGGTATAAGGTAACACAACTGGCTATACCCACCTCACAAGAAATGGCTGGGAAAAACAGTGGTTAGTTTTCTTGTTGTACATTGCCACCGTCATGAAGCTCTTCAATAAGGTTGATGGTTTGGCTTTGTCTATCTTGGTCATCACAATCTGAAGTATTTAACAATCTGATATATACAATTTACAATCTGATATATACAATGCTTTACAATGTGATATATACAATGTTTTACAATGTGATATATACAATGTTTTACAATCTGATATATACAATGCTTTACAATCTGATATATACAATGTTTTACAGTCTGATATATACAATGTTTTACAATCTGATATATACAATGTTTTACAGTCTGATATATACAATGTTTTACAATCTGATATATACAATGTTTTACAATCTGATATATACAATGTTTTACAGTCTGATATATACAACGTTTTACAATCTGATATATACAATGCTTTACAATCAGATATATACAATGTTTTACAATCTGATATATACAATGTTTTACAGTCTGATATATACAATGCTTTACAATCTGATATATACAATGTTTTACAATCTAATATATATATATATATATATATATATATATATATATATATATATATATATACAATGTTTTACAATCTGATATATACAATGTTTTACAATCTGATATATACAATGTTTTACAGTCTGATATATACAACATTTTACAGTCTGATATATACAACATTTTACAATCTGATATATATATATATACAATGTTTTACAATCTGATATATACAATGTTTTACAATCTGATATATACAATGTTTTACAATCTGATATATATATATATATATACAACAATCTGATATATACAATGTTTACAACAATATACAATGTTTTACATCTGATATAACAACAATTTAAATCATATACAACATTTTACAATCTGATATATATATAACATATATATACAATGTTTTACAATGATTATAATATATACAATACAAACAATATACAATGTTATAATATATATACAATCTGTTATATACAATGTTTTACAATCTGATATATACAATGTTTTACAGTCTGATATATACAACGTTTTACAATCTGATATATACAACATTTTACAATCTGATATATACAATGTTTTACAATCTGATATATACAAAGTTCCACAATCTGATATATACAAAGTTCCACAATCTGATATATACAAAGTTCCACAATCTGATATATACAAAGTTCCACAATCTGATATATACAAAGTTCCACAATCTGATATATACAAAGTTCCACAATCTGATATATACAAAGTTCCACAATCTGATATATACAAAGTTCCACAATCTGATATATACAAAGTTCCACAATCTGATATATACAAACTATATATACAAGTTCCACAATCTGATATATACAAAGTTCCACAATCTGATATATACAAAGTTCCACAATCTGATATATACAAAGTTCCACAATCTGATATATACAAAGTTCCACAATCTGATATATACAAGTTCCACAATCTGATATATACAAAGTTCCACAATCTGATATATACAAAGTTCCACAATCTGATATATACAAAGTTCCACAATCTGATATATACAAAGTTCCACAATCTGATATATACAAAGTTCCACAATCTGATATATACAAAGTTCCACAATCTGATATATACAAAGTTCCACAATCTGATATATACAAAGTTCCACAATCTGATATATAAAGTTCCACAATCTGATATATACAAGTTCCACAATCTGATATATACAAAGTCCACAATCTGATTACAAGTTCCACAATCTGATATATACAAAGTTCACAATCTGATATATACAAAGTTCCACAATCTGATATATACAAAGTTCCACAATCTGATATATACAAAGTTCCACAATCTGATATATACAAAGTTCCACAATCTGATATATACAAAGTTCCACAATCTGATATATACAAAGTTCCACAATCTGATATATACAAAGTTCCACAATCTGATATATACAAAGTTCCACAATCTGATATATACAAAGTTCCACAATCTGATATATACAAAGTTCCACAATTTTATTATTATGTCAGTCAGTTTGTTTTTTGTGGGGGTTTTAAGTCGCACCAACAGCTTAGCTCATATGGCGACTCTCCAGCTATTATTAATGGAGGAAGTCCCTGGGTGTCCCTCCGGGCAATATTTCAGGCATGGATAGGTAGAACCACCGACCTCCTGCAAGCCAGATGGGATTCGAACCTACAAACAGTGAGGGGCAAGTGATTTGAAATCAACGACTGTTACAACTCAGCCATGTCAGAGAACAACCATTAATAATAAATATATATAAATATATAATAATTGATTTTACTACTGATTAAATCTCAACAATTAAAATGACGAATCAGCATAGAGCCACGTCTGATCAGGATCTATGTTGTTTACTATTCTGCCAAGTGTTTTAGCACCATTATCCTAATAGCAAACAGTATAGAGCATGATCAGACGGTGTGTTGTTTGCAGAAGCAACTTTAATTGTGCTTTGCATACTTAGGGTTAAATGGATTTTCTAAATATATTTTATATTGATTTTCTAAATATATTTTATATCCTATTAGTGGTGGTCGCCAGATCGGACAGGTGGGTTTTCTCCGGGTACTCCGATTTCCTCCCACACGAATGACCACATTTACGCTTTCACCCGACACCAACGAGAGTGATTAATATAAGTTGTTAAAACTTGCTTCGCAATCGTTGCAAAATAAATAAAACTTAATCCTATATCAAATTACATCTACACAATTACATTGTACACAAATGATATTAAACAACACATACACAGTAATCTATATTCATCGCGTTTATCATATCAAATCGCTTAGCATCTACCGAGTTTGGGCCATGACCATCAATCACTAAGAATGTCATCGTCAAACTAAAAAAAAAAAAATATGTCTTTAATATAACAATATTACATATGATAAAGAAGCTTTCACGACTCAACAAAGCTTGTGACACTAAGCTGAAAGTGTTGTGCATCATGAAACTGGATTACCGTCAATATGGACATTCTTTGACAAGCATGAAGTTGAATTTCCATATCGTTTCTTTTAATATTATAGTTTTAATCCAGTGAAAAAGGTTTGCTTGTTTGTTTGGGCGTTGTGCCTGCATCAGCACCACTTTGGGCTATATAATTGCCTGCGAACACACAGATGGAGAGGTATTTAAAACACACAGAGATAATTGCATGCGAACACACAGATGGAGAGGTAATTAAAACACACAGAGATAATTACATGCGAACACACAGACAGAGAGGTGATTAAAACACACAGAGAAAATTGCATGCGAACACATAGATGGAGAGGTATTTAAAACATAGAGATAATTGCATGCAGATACACACAGATGGAGAGGTATTTAAAACACACAGAGATAATTGCATGCGAACACATAGATGGAGAGGTGATTAAAACATAGAGATAATTGCATGCAGATACACACAGACAGAGAGGTGATTAAAACACACAGAGGTAATTGCATGCGAACACACAGATGAAGAGGTGATTAAAACACACAGAGATAATTGCATGCGAACACACAGATGGAGAGGTGATTAAAACACACAGAGATAATTGCATGCGAACACACAGATGGAGAGGTGATTAAAACACACAGAGATAATTGCATGCGAACACACAGACAGAGAGGTGATTAAAACACACAGAGATAATTGCATGGAACACACAGACAGAGAGGTGATTAAAACACACAGAGATAATTGCATGTGAACACACAGACAGAGAGGTGATTAAAACACACACAGATAATTGCATGCGAACACACAGATGGAGAGGTGATTAAAACACACACAGATAATTGCATGCGAACACACAGATGGAGAGGTGATTAAAACACACAGAGATAATTGCATGCAAACACACAGACAGAGAGGTGATTAAAACACACAGAGATAATTGCATGTAACACACAGACAGAGAGGTGATTAAAACACACAGAGATAATTGCATGCGAACACGCAGACAGAGAGGTGATTAAAACACACAGAGATAATTGCATGCAAACACACAGATGGAGAGGTGATTAAAACACACAGAGATAATTGCATGCGAACACACAGATGGAGAGGTGATTAAAACACACAGAGATAATTGCATGCGAACACACAGACAGAGAGGTGATTAAAACATAGAGATAATTGCATGCGAAAAAAAGGATGGAGAGGTGATTAAAACACACAGAGATAATTGCATGTGAACACACGGATGGAGAGGTGATTAAAACACACAGAGATAATTGCCTGCGAACACACAGATGGAGAGGTGATTAAAACACACAGAGATAATTGCATGCGAACACACGGATGGAGAGCCAAAAGTACCTAATATTATCTATTGAGGGACTTATGCCCAGAGATCAGGGGGTATATTTAATACTCCAGCCAGCTAACAGTAATCCAGTAACACGGTACCCTGTATTGCCCAGTATACACACACTCACAACGTAAGGTATATGGAATTCTTCCAACATATTCAGTCCAATCACATCGTTTTTTGTGACACCAACGGTGCTATCTACCAAGATAAATGTCCGACTCAATCTGAATTATAGAAACATGGATTTATCAAAGTCTCATTCAGAATAGTTTTATACGGGTCAACAGTTGTTTTTACATAGATTTACCTGGATCAACAGTTGTTTTACATAGATTTACCTGGATCAACAGTTGTTTTACATAGATTTACCTGGGTCAACAGTTGTTTTACATAGATTTACCTTGGTCAACAGTTGTTTTACATAGATTTACCTTGATCAACAGTTGTTTTACATAGATTTACCTTGATCAACAGTTGTTTTACATAGATTTACCTGGATCAACAGTTGTTTTACATAGATTTACCTGATCAACAGTTGTTTTACATAGATTTACCTTGATCAACAGTTGTTTTACATAGATTTACCTTGATCAACAGTTGTTTTACATAGATTTACCTTGATCAACAGTTGTTTTACATAGATTTACCTTGATCAACAGTTGTTTTACATAGATTTACCTTGATCAACAGTTGTTTTACATAGATTTACTGCTTGATCAACAGTTGTTTTACATAGATTTACCTTGATCAACAGTTGTTTTACATAGATTTACCTTGATCAACAGTTGTTTTACATAGATTTACCTGGATCAAGTTGTTTTACATAGATTTACCTGGATCAAGTTGTTTTACATAGATTTACCTTGATCAACAGTTGTTTTACATAGATTTACCTGGATCAAGTTGTTTTACATAGATTTACCTGGATCAACAGTTGTTTTACATAGATTTACCTGGATCAAGTTGTTTTACATAGATTTACCTTGATCAACAGTTGTTTTACATAGATTTACCTTGATCAACAGTTGTTTTACATAGATTTACCTGGATCAAGTTGTTTTACATAGATTTACCTGGATCAAGTTGTTTTACATAGATTTACCTGGATCAACAGTTGTTTTACATAGATTTACCTGGATCAAGTTGTTTTACATAGATTTACCTGGATCAAGTTGTTTTACATAGATTTACCTGGATCAACAGTTGTTTTACATAGATTTACCTGGATCAACAGTTGTTTACATAGATTTACCTGGGTCAACAGTTGTTTTACATAGATTTACCTTGATCAACAGTTGTTTTACATAGATTTACCTTGATCAACAGTTGTTTTACATAGATTTACCTGGATCAAGTTGTTTTACATATATTTACCTTGATCAACAATTGTTTTACATAGATTTACCTTGATCAACAGTTGTTTTACATAGATTTACCTGGATCAACAGTTGTTTTACATAGATTTATCTGGATCAACAGATGTTTTACATAGATTTACCTTGATCAACAGTTGTTTTACATAGATTTACCTGGATCAACAGTTGTTTTACATAGATTTACCTGGATCAACAGTTGTTTTACATAGATTTACCTGATCAACAGTTGTTTTACATAGATTTACCTTGATCAACAGTTGTTTTACATAGATTTACCTTGATCAACAGTTGTTTTACATAGATTTACCTTGATCAACAGTTGTTTTACATAGATTTACCTGGATCAAGTTGTTTTACATAGATTTACCTTGATCAACAGTTGTTTTACATAGATTTACCTTGATCAACAGTTGTTTTACATAGATTTACCTTGATCAACAGTTGTTTTACATAGATTTACCTGGATCAACAATTCTTTTACAAGATTTACATGGATCAGCAGGCACTATAGTTTATTTATCGTCACTACTAGGTTCAGAGTTTTGGGGATAGTGCCACATTGACATGCAAGACCTTGGTTTACAATTTAATATGAAACACAATTATTAACGGCAGTCATTTTAGTCTTCAGGTATTATTGAGTACATGCTAGCACTAGGACACTGATCCATTCATAGAACTGTGAGTGTGTGTGTGAGTTTACGCTTATTTATCGTCGCTACCGGTTGCCAATATGAGCGACGCCTCCTGAAGAGATTAGTCATTTTAGATTTTGGAGGATAGTGCAATGATACAGACAGAGACCCATTCCTAAGTCTCCTCTGGTTCTTTTACATGCACGGTGTAAAGCACCGACACGAGACCTCAGTTTAAAGTCCCATCTGAAAGACTGTTAGTAGCATTACGGTCAGACGGGGGATCGAACCTGTGATCCATGGATTAGCATTCCAACGTGTTAACAATTGTACTACTGACAGGTCTGTGTAGAACAGTGAGCAAGGCAAACATTGTTTTATGCATCCACCATATCTGGCCTGGAGATTATAACACTTTGCTCAAATTTCAAATGATGACATAATTGGTTGTATCTGCGCTGTGCACACTAGTATCAGCCAATCAGAACGCTTGAAACTGAGGTTTGATGTTTGAGAACACTTCAATAACCTCCAGGCCAGGGGTATTACTGAATTATGTAAAATTCCCATTAAGCTTGTAAACTTACTTCTTTCTTGAGGATAAAAACTTTTCAACAGTAGATGCATAGTGCTCCGGCATATTGAATCCATACCCAGGCATATCTACCAATGTAAATGCGTTTCCAACTTGGAAAAAGTTCAGTAACCGTGTATGGCCCTGCAAAATAATAAATCTGAGATAAATGTTTGTTTATGCTAGAAATTGTTACAGATGAAATGTCTATTTTGCCTGTTATTTAAGCTGAACTAAATTCACAGAACAATAAAACAAACAGTACAGTTACAAACATTAATCTGTAGCTGTAAACATTTGTTTTCTTAAAACGGAAAATCCCTTTTAAAATTTGACTGGTGTGTAGTGTGACATCCGTGGTCCAGTGGTAGAGCGTCAGATCTGGAATATATCGTCCCGGGTTCGATACTCGGTCAGGCCACATATGTAGTGTCATTGAGCAAGGCACCTCACACACATTGCTTAGTACTGGTTAACCACTTAGGTCGGATAAGCTTGCCCAGGAAAACATGTCTACGTCCCCGCAAGGGGTTTGACATTAATGGAACATACATACATTGTGAATTAAGAAATGGGGAGGACAGGTTACTAATGTTGTTGGAACTTGTTGCCAAACCAATTTTGCTTCTTTCTTTCTTTGTGTGCGTGCGTGCGTGGGTGGGTGCGTGTGTATATTATTAAATCAATGCAGCATGCATGGAATTAGCTGTCCGATTAGCGCAGTGGTTAGCGCACTCGCTTCTCACCAATGCAACCCGGGTTCGATCCTCGG
This sequence comes from Archivesica marissinica, assembly GCA_014843695.1. Lineage (NCBI taxonomy): Eukaryota > Metazoa > Mollusca > Bivalvia > Venerida > Vesicomyidae > Archivesica > Archivesica marissinica. The sequence continues at coordinate 67,003,539 of CM026391.1, forward strand.
ACAGGGAAGGATGTGAGATGGTACAGTGGTCGCCAGATCGGACAGGTGGGTTTCCTCCGGGTACTCTGGTTTCCTCCCACATGAATGACCACATTTACGTCTTCATCCGCACCAACGAGAGTGATTCATAGTTCTTACAGATTGTTTTGCAATCGTTGAAAAATAAATAAATTTTATACAAAAAACAAAAAACAACTAATGCATGGAACTGTATGTCTCCAACTGACATGGCATTTGGATACAATAACATTCAACAAACATATTCAAAGCCTTACTATTACAAAAGGCCTTCAGAAAGCTTCGGTATTTGAACACCACTTCCAACTATGGTGTATGTGTACATGCAAGCATCGAACACATCTGCGAGACAATACCATACCATGAAGCAAGGCATTGTCTAAATGGGCATCTGCGAGACAATACCATACCATGAAGCAAGGCATTGTCTAAATGGGCATCTGCGAGACAATACCATACCATGAAGCAAGGCATTGTCTAAATGGGCATCTGCGAGACAATACCATACCATGAAGCAAGGCATTGTCTAAATGGGCATCTGCGAGACAATACCATACCATGAAGCAAGGCATTGTCTAAATGGGCATCTGCGAGACAATACCATACCATGAAGCAAGGCATTGTCTAAATGGGCATCTGCGAGACAATACCATACCATGAAGCAAGGCATTGTCTAAATGGGCATCTGCGAGACAATACCATACCATGAAGCAAGGCATTGTCTAAATGGGCATCTGCGAGACAATACCATACCATGAAGCAAGGCATTGTCTAAATGGGCATCTGCGAGACAATACCATACCATGAAGCAAGGCATTGTCTAAATGGGCATCTGCGAGACAATACCATACCATGAAGCAAGGCATTGTCTAAATGGGCATCTGCGAGACAATACCATACCATGAAGCAAGGCATTGTCTAAATGGGCATCTGCGAGACAATACCATACCATGAAGCAAGGCATTGTCTAAATGGGCATCTGCGAGACAATACCATACCATGAAGCAAGGCATTGTCTAAATGGGCATCTGCGAGACAATACCATACCATGAAGCAAGGCATTGTCTAAATGGGCATCTGCGAGACAATACCATACCATGAAGCAAGGCATTGTCTAAATGGGCATCTGCGAGACAATACCATACCATGAAGCAAGGCATTGTCTAAATGGGCATCTGCGAGACAATACCATACCATGAAGCAAGGCATTGTCTAAATGGGCATCTGCGAGACAATACCATACCATGAAGCAAGGCATTGTCTAAATGGGCATTCATCTGCGAGATAATATATATTTATTTACGACATAAATTGTTAAGTGCGCTTTGAAGATGCACATTGGTGTACATGTAGTCGAAACAACCAGAAAGCCTGCGCTGTGGCATTCAGAATAGTTTTCATGTTTCCGCTACACAGTTCCTGACCATGTAAGTGGTGTGATTCTCAAAACATGAGATAAATACATACAGGTTTTTTGGAGATCTTGACCAAGACATCGGTGTTGCTCAATAACATGCCAATCAAGGAAGACTTTCCCACATTGCTTCGTCCAATAAATGCAACCTGTAAAATATTCCATGTAAGAATTTCGCATTTTCTAGAGTAATGAATTATTGACGACAGGAAGAAGATGACATCAAAATTATTCTGACGCCATGCCGAAGATAGCATCAAAGTAATGTGACACCATGCCGAAGATAGCATCAAAGTAATGTGACACCATGCCGTAGATAGCATCAAAGTAATGTGACACCATGCCGAAGATAGCATCAAAGTAATGTGACACCATGCCGAAGATAGCATCAAAGTAATGTGACACCATGCCATAGATAACACAATAATTATTCTGAAACCATGCCAAAGATGGCATCAGAACTATTCCGTTTTGTAATGTTGCTTAGAACTGGTGGCCCAACCCTAAGACCATGTTACACAAATGTACATATGTGTCTTCATAATTTGGTACTAATTTCTCTTCTGATTCATGCATACATGTATATGTAAATTTGTATTGTCTAATGGATTACATATGCATAAAAATATGGTCAATTCGAAATAATTCTGACGCCATGCAACAAAAAAATGGCGAATCCCTCTGCCACACCCATTCCCATCTCGCCATTAGGCGCTTCGATGTACGTATTTTCAATTTGACCCGATCTACGCACCTGAAAGCACATACAGTCAAACCTGTGTTAAGCAGCCAGCCAAGGGAATCACAGAAAGTGGCTGCTTAGCACAGGTGGATGCTTAATAGAGGTCAAATATATAATAAAACTGCATATTGGGAATCTGGAAACTGGCTGCTTAATACAGGTTGGCTGTTTAATGGAGGTGACCACTAACACAGGTTTGACTGTATAATTATGTCCATTATGCTATCAAAGCACTGTTTTGTCTACCTGTAGACTAAAATGTCATAATTCACAAGTAAAATTTATAAACTATCCTAACCTCTGGCAGCTCATAGTCTGGCAGGTGTTCATCAAACAATGCCGACTTTAGGAAGTGTATATCATGTTTGTGTCCTGGCACAAACAACTCTTGCGCAGCAGCCACGTCCTCTGCTGTTGGTTTAAATGTATAGTCCTTCTCAGGTAGCAGCGGTACAACTGAAATACACATACACTCAAACCTGTCTTAAGCAGCCAGGCAAGGGAATCTCAGAAAATGGCTGCTTAACACAGGTGGCTGCTTAATAGAGGTGACCACTAACACAGGTTTGACTCTACACTAAAATCATAATATGATAATTAAGCTGTGAGGCTACCATTGTTTTTGACAAAAAGTTGCTAAAGGGTTTTCTCGTGGAAGTCGTGATAGCGCAGTAGTAGAGTGTTCGCTCCATGTGCAAAAGGCCTGAAGTTCGAGCTCCACTAGAGCCGTTATGATTGTGCTCTTAGGCAAGGCACTTAAATTTCACGTTGCCTCTTCTCTCTCCGTCATGGAGATAGATTCCATCAGCAAGGAGGTCTCGAGAACGGTTAAACTAATGTAGTAAAACCTTGTTTTGCAATTGAAATTAAGCTCCATAATACTAGTTCATGGAACGTATGTAAATGTTTCCCATCACTACAGTCTGGTCGGTATAGGGGTTTGATTTGTGTGAGTTTTACGTTTATTTATCGTCGCTACCGGTTGCCCATATGAGCGACGCGTCCTGAAGAGATTAGTCATTTTAGATTTGTGGAGGATAGTGCAATGATACAGACAGAGATCCATTCCAGAGTCTCCTCTGGTTCTTTAACATGCACGGTGTAAAGCACCGACATGAGCCCTTGGTTTTAAGTCACATCTGAATGACTGTTCATTTTATTAGGATCAGACGGGGGGATCGAACCTGCGATCCCTGGATTCCTAGCCATCGTGTTAACCACTGGACTATGTATCTGTCTGTGGGGGTTTCACTTGATTGAGAGGTATAATGGGTTTGAATTGGTTAGGTCCCTCTTTTGTATGGCGGGATGAGTCATCGAACACCTGGTCTGTCTAAAGACTCTACTGAATAATTCTCAGGTGTTCGATGACTCACCCAGCTAATAATAGATGGCCGCGCGGGTCGTGACATCACGGCGTGTTTAACAACGCTATGGCATGGGTTCAATGTTCGACAAATGAGAAAGTGGTACGTTATTAATTATAGTCTCTGGATGGAAAAGATGTTGGATAACTTATCCAGCCATAAAAAATTGGCCGGGTGCAGTGAAGTGTTCCTGTAATATATGTCTTAACTCTTTGGGTAATTTTGTCTAAAATTAGTAATACTACTTGCAAAAAGTGCAGATCCTGATGAGATGGCTCGTCACGAGCCGGCTCATCTGGATCTACACTTTTTGTAAGCCTATATAGAGGTCTGTGGTGTTGAAAGGGTTAACCCGATCTCGTCCCTCAGGTGACAAGATATTGCAAAGATATGGATAGTATGACGGACTTGTGGCTCTCTGAAAATAGTTTACATATTCTATGCATAGTACATTGTCTGAAAACTGTAATGAACATGTTAACGTGTTTCCACACAAGTACTACAAGAGTAATGTTACATTAGACAAATGTATTTTAACTCGATTGTGAAACAAGTTCTTACAAAATTAGCCAAATCACGCTGGAGACCATATTCCTGATGGAGAGACAAGGCAATGTGAGTCTTTCCTACAGACATATCTATCTTATGCTCGCCCGGAGCTCAAACATCATCACATTGGTCTTGGCGGAATCCCGACTCAATTGACAGTTTGTAGATCGTTTATCAAGTTACCTCTAGTTCACTACGTAACATGAAAGAACTGCCTGACCTGCATGTTGATTTTCGCAGTTTTTACCATTTTCGCCAAACTGAGATTTTATTAGCCAATTTTGCCATATTTTAGTCAATGGCTACTGAGGCAATTGCCAGCGCGGGCCCTGCTCACCTGCATGTTGTTGCAACCTCTCGATAGGGTTCACACCTTTATCCATCCCCTGACCCACTCTATGCCTTCCTACACCCGTCAGACCCCTTGTTTCCCTATGCTGCGACAGCGGAGAAGTACCAGTAGCAAGCATAACAGATGAATACGGCGCCAGGCAATGCATCTGTCTATTACATGAGTTAAACATGTTTGCTGATTTCAGCTGCTGTGAAGTTAGCAGCTTAGACCGAGGCAGATTCTGCATTAAACTGCGAGACAGATGATGGTTATGATCCATGTTTATTCGGAATCCGGTTAAATCAGAAAACAGTGGTAAACTGCTGGATCTAGATAGACTGTTGTAGCATCGTCTACATATAGTACATCTTTGCAACTTGTTCTCGTGCAGTTCCTGTGGTGCTGTATTCGTCGACAACGATCTAATTCTATGGACGATAAATCCAAGTCTGTAGTCTGTGCAACTTCTCTGCATAAACTTCATACTTCCAACATATACCTATTGTAAGAAAAGATATTATAAGTTATGTCTACACTCTACAAAATTCCTAATCGGTCACCTGGTGATTTACAGTATTTGGAGCAAACTAATAACCATATAATATCAATATTCATAGCATCTTATTTGATACATTTGATTACAGATCGTTAACCCATTAAACACCAAGTAACTGACATGGACTGGTCCATGATATTTTTAGACCAATAAATTATTAACAAAATTACATTTGGATCAGTTCATTTATCAAAATGGGTAATTTTTTTTCTAAAAATAGTTATATTACTTGAAAAAAGTGCAGATCTGGATCTACACTTTTTTGTAAGCCAATTTAGAGGTATGTGGTGTTGAAAGGGTTAAACAAGGAATTGCTGTATAATCATCTGGAATAAAATGCATTAAATGACAAAATGAAAATATTTATATTGTATGATTAAAAAAAATTGATTATTAATTTGTCCAAATATTATAAAATACCAATTAGGAATTTAGTGTATATTAATAAAGGTCAACATCAGACGCAGAGCTCTAAAAGCTTTTGACATCCAGGGTATTTATACCAATGAAAACCAATGAATTTACAGATAAAATTACTACTTTTACAGTTTTAAATGTCAGCTTATGCACATTTTAAAATCATTGCTGAACTTCACACAATTGTTAATGCTAAGACAAATTGGTCACGCCAACATATCTATTTCATAAGCCTGGCAAAGACAATAAATAAGTGCATTTTCGAGAATGAAAACCGTCTTACGGTTGAAACAAATGTCTCATACCAAACTAGCAATGCCCCATTTGGCTTCCATGCCAGCAGGGTGATGGCTCGGCAACACATGTTGTACATTATACAGGTATAATTTTATTATTACTGGCATCCTATCATTCATGTCCAGTTATTATGTGAAATGTCTCAAATGGCGTTATCCAACACATCTGTTATTTGATGACAATGCTGTATAATTATATACTATGCAAAATATGTTTAGCAATACAGATAAAAAAGCAGCGATTTGCTTCATTACAATGTTCATGTATTACATAAAATCTGTACATGCCAGCCTTTACCAATACCACCGTAATCCAACTACCCCGGTATGTTTGGTCAAAAACTGGTCAGGCTTGAAGATGGGAAACCATTCAAGGCTGACATTAGATGAATGTCATTTGGTGATTGGCATGTTGATGGGTGGGGTAGTCTGTTAGTGAGGTTTATCGGCAGCTCGAGGTAAGTGCGTGTACAATTACACGTTTGTGACAGCGTCATGATGAAACTGGAACAGTTTGTGACCTGCCACGGAAATCGTCACGAGATGATGGATACATAGCGTTGACGTCCAGACGTAACACGTTTATGTAAGCTCCAAAACGTTCAATAGGATATCTCATATCCGCCTATCAGGAATAGGCTGCATGCCTGCAGTCTTCGTGGGCGTCGATCTTTTATTCGGGTACTTAACCGTTATAACGGCATGATTATTCAGCAGGACAATGCACGTCCGCATTCCACAAAGCACACACGATGATCATGATTGGGTTTATTTACCCTAGCTGCCGTCGAACCATGTGAGCGAGCATTCTCCGAAAGTTAAATGTGTGTATAGTACCATCAATTATCGTGAAGTGTCTTGCAGATTTGTAGTGGTCTTGTAGTGTGATGGTCTTTGAAGTTTTCGGTGAATGCGGATGTAAATTAATTATGTTCAATGTGCCTGTGAATAGTGATGGTAGGTTTGTCCGTGAATTGCGACGAGCCGAATAAATATATATATACCGTGTGGCTACTAAGCATTTTGGTAGGTGGTGATTCGTTTCAGCAAACACAAACTATTTCAGATATGAATAAATGTACATGCATTTTGGATTGTTGATGGATTTGGCTAATTAATGAGGTTAGGAAATAGTGACTACTGCTTAATGTCACTGCTGATATTCAAGTACATTAACAAAATTACATAAAATGAAGCTGATAATGGCTTTATTTAGTTGAGCCTCTACTAAAATAAGACATTTTTATCACCATCCTACAATGTGCCCACCACCTTTACGTGTACCATATAAACCAAGCACATGTTACTGATAGCGATGACGTCATATCCAAACAAATTCGCAAAACATGGCAATTGACGATCTATCTATCTATCTTCCTTTTATGTCGAACCCCTCGCGGGGACGTAGACATGTTGCGCGTTAAAAACCGCAAAGAAGTTAAAAGTATGAATAGTTAAAAGCATAATTTAAGAAAGTAGTGAAAATAAGTTGTGGTAAAAGTTTAAAAGCAGCTGCGCAGAACAACTAGGGGACTGGCATGATCAATATGGCAAACTGCTCTATGGAATAGGGAGATGGACAATGTCAGGAGGGAGATGGTTCCAATGGTAGATTGTTCTTGGAAAAAAGTAAAACTTGTAGTAGTCTGTAGTTGCTGTAATTAACCTATAGCTTAAGGAATGGCAATGGTGAGCAGGACGGGAGAGGGGAACTAGGTTATTTTCAATGGGAATAGCAACAAGATCATTATGAATTTTATACATAAGGGATAACCTATTGTCAATACGCCGTTGATCTAGTTTGCATAGATTTAGGGAATGTAGCATGTCTGTAACACTAGAGGTACGATAGAAGTCAGCCTTTATCCAACATGCAAATGGTACAGATACGATACCGGAATTATGGCTTGCTGTGAGCTATCCGATTACAATGACACTACGGCGACTCTATATAACATCGACATGTGAACATACAGATACGAATTTTAAACTCGGAACTAACAGTGCTTGAGCCTTGATATTGATAATACAAACGAGTATGGTACCCTTGTCGTGACAAACTGGAAAGCGCTAAAATGGAGCACAACAATTTTTATAATTACAAATGGTGTGAATGTCTGCAAGGGGAATAACTGTGTCAAACTAGATATACCACGTTATAGCTAAAGAACGGTGTTCGGTTACTACCCAGCAATCTATATCCACGTGGATTATGACTTGGCGAATCTTGATGCAGTTGATTAATCGCGAGAATATCAAGTTGAGGGAATAGAAATAATACTGTACAGTATTGAAGATCAGAAACAGCTTATATGATCGATACAATGGGCAGTCACTCAATAAATATACTGAGAATGGACTGGCTTTACCAGTAACATAGATAGAAAAGGATTTGACAGAAATATATATAGACCACAGAAAAATCGATTTTCAATAACAGGATTTTCCGCATAGACTATCGGCTTTATCTATCCATTGGTGAAGATAAGGTATAAGAGTACAGTCACACCTGTGTTAGTGGTCACCTCTATTAAGCAGCCAACCTGTATTAAGCAGCCAGTTTACATATTCCCAATCAATTGTTTTATTATACATTTGACCTCTATTAAGCAGCCACCTGTGCTAAGCAGCCACTTTCTCCCTTGGCTGGCTACTTAAGACAGGTTTGACTGTATTGTCTTTCAATAATGTCTCTTTTCCTTAGATATTTTGCTCGTTTCGGCATTCAGCTAACACATAGCAAATGAAGTATATGGTGATGAATATGAATATTGTTTGTCTGTTGATCAGCCTTCAAATGACTGCCGTTAGTTAATTAGCGAGACTACAGAAAGATGTTTGTAACACTTTCAAAAGCATGACGATATTTAAAATGTGTCCTGAATTATATATCTATTTTTTCCTCTCTCAACAGATTAGACATGTCAGTTGTCCAGTGGTTAACACGTTGGACTGCAAATCAGGGGATCGCAGGTTCGATCCCCCATCTGACCCTAATAATATTAACAGTCATTCAAATGGGACTTTAAACCGAGGTCTCGTGTCGGTGCTTTAGACAGTGCATGTAAAAGAACCAGAGGAGACTCTGGAACAGATCTCTGTCTGTATCATTGCACTATCCTTCAAACATCTAAAATGATTAATCTCTTCAAGAGGCGTCGCTCATATGGGCAACCGGTAGCGACGATAAATAAACGTAAATCACACACACAGGCGGGACTGTGGAATTGTGGGAGGATACATATTTGCTATGATTCTTATTTTCTACTGACTTTATGGTACAGAAACTTGTAAACTGCAAGTTTGGATGCGCGTTCGCTTCAGGTGGGAAAGGTCTGGAGTTCGAGCCCCGCTGGAGCCGTTATGATTGTGCCCTAACCGGTAGAGATAATAAATAAACGTAAAACACAATATATATCTATTTGTTCCTCTCTCAACAGATTAGACATGTCAGTTGTCCAGTGGTTAACACATTGGACTGCAAATCAGGGGATCGCTGGTTCGATTCCCCCATCTGACCCTAATAATATTAACAGCCATTCAAATGGGACTTTAAACCGAGGTCTTGTGTCGGTGTTTTATACCGTGCACGTAAAAGAACCAGAGGAGACTCTGGAACAGATCTCTGTCTGTATCATTGCACTATCCTCCAAACATCTAAAATGATTAATCTCTTCAAGAGGCGTCGCTCATATGGGCAACCGGTAGCGACGATAAATAAACACAAAACACACAGGAAAATGGCATAATACAAAACAAAACAGTGAATTACAAGTATCATGTTTAATAATAGTGGGTTCTTCCAAGATGAAAATTACATTTAAACTTCAACAAAATGTTTGTATGTACAATCAAAATTATTACATATACATCGAATGAGGAAGTCGTGATAGCATAGTGGTAGAGCATTCGCTTCAGGTGCAAAAGGCCAGGAGTTCGAGCTCAGCTGTAGCCGTTACGATTGTGTCCTTAGGCAAGGCACTTAAATTCCACATTGCCTCTTCTCTCTCCCTTATGGCGATGGATTCCATCAGGAATGAGGTATCGAGAATGATTAATATAAGTTGCATGAACTTGTTTTGCAATCGAGCTAAAATCAATTTGTATAAACTAAATGTTAAATAAATACATGAAGTTTTAATAACAGCCTATGCCTACTGACATACAACGCTGTCATGATCCATTATGCAATCTGTCGATTATTCACTTTGTTTTACGTCTGGCAAAATGATATTAACAGAAACTCAATACGGCCCAATTAATGTTCCTGATGTTAAAAAATATATTTATATGACAGACCAGGCAAATTATATTGACGCCTGTTCCCAGGCAACTAACTATTGCTAAAACAACTTGCAATGGTCACTTTTGGAAAAATATGAGGTTTTATTTGAAAGTTACAGAGAAGCAAGTTGGCAGCATGCAAATAAGGTGTTATTTGAGAGTTACAGAGAAGCAAGTTGGCAGCATGCAAATAAGGTGTTATTTGAGAGTTACAGAGAAGCAAGTTGGCAGCATGCAAATAAGAGGTGTTATTTGAGTGTTACAGAGAAGAAGCAAGTTGGCAGCATGCACATAAGAGGTTTTATTTGAGTGTACAGAAGAAGCAAGTTGGCAGTATGCAAGTAAGAGGTTTTTTTTGAGAGCTACAGAGAAGCAAGTTGGCAGCATGCGAATAAGAGGTGTTGTTTTAACGTTTGAGTCACATTTGGGAATCCATAGGCCGGCAAACATAGTACAATGTATTGCTTTAAAATTATTGATTAAAATTATTTCGGAAGAATGTGTAGTAGCAATGCTATTTCTATGCGAACATATTTTCTTCCGTTTAGTGCAATTTTATGCCACTTTCACTCTTAAAATGCTGAATAAATTGGAAGGAATGTGCAAACAACATAGATCCGGATCAGCCGCGGCGCAACACAGCATTTGATCAGGATCTATGTTGTTTGCTATTTTGCTAAGTGGTTTGGCTCCACTACCTGAATAGCAAACAACAGATGGCACATTCTGAGCCAACTGATCTGGCTCTATGCTGTTTGCAAAACTGCATATACTCATTTCCAGTACAGTAAGGGTTAAGCAAAATTTTAACATTATAACATCTATATTCTAGGTAACATGGTCAAACATCAGGAAATAGGTTTATTTTCATTTTACGAGCAGACGTTTTTATACATCACACAAAATATATTTATCTGCAAAATAGAAATATCTACAGCAGGAGCGTAACTGGGTTATTTCATAGGTGTATGCCCCATGGCAACGAGCACCGTTGGTGGGTCTGAAGAACTTGATGCACTTGATGGAGTATAGTATACTAGTTCGTACTCATTCATTTTCGTAGTAACAACGTTTTGAAATTGCACATTTTCCATTGAAATCCGGCCCCGAAAATTAGACATTGCACCCATATTATATTACCCATAAAATTGTATTTTTATTATATTATCTGATTTTTTTTTCGGGAGCTGTAGGTCCGGGCCTACAAGTCCTATTGGCAGCTACGCGCCTGTACAGAACAATACAAATGATATGTGTATATTCCAGTATGAAATAGGATCACTTAGACAATCTACACAACTACACAACAAAAATCCGCAGTTTGCGAAATTTCAAAAACTATTTCATCTCGTCCTTTCACAGTGCAAGAAGAGTTTTGTTTGTATTTGGAGTTTAAAGTCATATGGCGACTCTCCAGATACCGTTTGCGCGGATGAAAGCGTATATGTGGTCATTCGTGTGGGTGGACACCAGAGTACTCGGAGAAAACCCACCTGTTCGATCTGTCGAACACTGTACAATCTCACATACTTCTCGGTCCGAGGATCGAACCCGGGTTGCATTGGTGAGAAGCGAGTGCCCAAACCACTGTGCTAATTGGACAGCCAAGGAGACCCTGTTTGAATGCCTCCCTAGGTGACCCGCGTGAGAAAACCCCTAATGACCCACACGTAGATGTTGATGCACGAAAACAACAGATGAAATGTTGAAAAACATTCCTACATGCACCATTGCACAAGAGCAGATATAACTTGAATGCAATTGTTGACGGACACCGGATGGTTCCCCTAATAACTGGTTCCCAACCCCCCAAAACAGTTAACCCTTTCAATACCGCAGACCTCTAAATAGGCTTACAAAAAAGTGTAGATCCAGATGAGCCGGCTCATGACGAGCCGTCTCATCAGGATCTGCACTTTTTTCAAGTAATATAACTATTTTTAGAATTTTTTTTACCCCTTTTGATAAATGAACTGATCCAAATGTAATTTTGTTATTAATTTATTGGTCTAAAAATATCATGGACCAGTCCATGTCAGTTACTTGGTGTTGAATGGGTTAACAGCAACCAACCATTCAAAAATACCACTTACAACAATATTGAATATAGACACAACTGCATAAAGTTATGGTCCAAAATGGCACTTGAGTTAGGATGTTTGCTTTGTGACCTATATACACTTGGAATTATAATATAACAATAACAAAACATATTATGTACAAAACATCATAAAATTGTAGAATTCTAGCGATCTGGTCAAGCGACCGTCGTGTTTATATACTTAGTTTTGATTGTAAACAACAACAACAATACGGAGAATAACCCGTGATTTCAACCCATGCTAACACGGTAGTGCTACCTGAGAACAAATACCCCAAGTTATCTGCCAACTACATTGCAATCACAACCACGCTGCCTAGAATTATCACTGAAACAGATTAATCCTTTCAAAACTACAGACATCTAAATAGGCGTACAAAAAGGGTCGATCCAGATGAGCCGTCTCGTGACAAGCTGTCTCATCAAGATCTGCCCTTTTTGCTAACTACTATTTTTAGACAAAATTACCCATTTTGATAAACGCATTGGTGCAAATGTAATTTTCTTATTAATTTATTGGTCTAAAAATAGCATGCACCAGTCCATGTCAGTTACTTGGTGTTGAATGGGTTAATAGTAGGGATGACAACGAATATTCGCTCGAACGTCCGAATATCTGAATACTATTCCAGTATTCGAATATTCGGAAACAAATATTATATTGTCCTCAAAAATTCCACCCGCTGTCACACGTTTTGAAATGCTTGTATCGCTCTGAGAATAAGAAAACTGCTAGGTGTAATATATGCAAATTGGATTTAACATATTCGGGTACAATATCAATCTGAATAATCATTTGAAGAAGATGACGTTTACGCGTAAAACAGAAATTAGGTTAGTTTGGCAATTTTTATAAGAGTTTGAGTGATTTTCAGTTTTTGATAGAATTCTATCGAATGTTCGAATACCTTCCTGACCGAATATTCGAATAGTTTAATCGTTATTCGTTGACATCCCTAATTAATAATCTCACATTGACATTAAGCTAGACACTCAATATACTATAGTGCCATCTGATTGCCAAATCCCTGCATGTAAGATAAAACTACAATGTATTGAACGGAAAATATAGTATCTCTATATTTCTAGTAACAAGGACCGTGAAGATATAAACCTGGATCTTACAAGCGACATTTAATGGAGGTCAGTCTTGCTAAACCATTTCAAAATCCATCCATTGTTGAGTACAAATCAGATTTCTAATTTCAGTGTGGTAGTTTTTGGGGTTTAAAGTGATGCCGACAGCTTAGGTGAATTGTTGACTCTCTGGTTGTGGAAGACCCAGGGTGCCCCTTCAAAGTACCATTTCAGGCACATGCAGGCACCACGGCAGACGCAATGACTCCGCAAGCCAGCTGGAAAGCTTCCCGGCATGAAAGAAATCGACAATCCAGTGGGATTCCATGTTTTTTTTTTTTTAAACTTAATTTATTTTACAACGATTGCAAAACAAGTTTTAACAACTTATATTAATCACTCTCGTTGGTGCGGATGAAAGCGTATATATGGTCATTCGTGTTGGAGGAAACCGGAGTACCCAGAGAAAACCCACCTGTCCCATCTGGCGACCACCGTACCATCTCACATACTTCCCTGTCCGAGGATCGAACCCGGGTTGCATTGGTGAGAAGCGAGGGATTCCATGTTACAGCAGTGAGTGGACCGTAAGCATTCTATATTCTAAATTACAGTTCATGATTAAAACGTTTACTTATCATTATTTCATTATTGAAATTAATAGTTTAGAAATGATTACAACAATGTCATATCGTAATTGCATTAAGTACTGTGCTGTAGGAGAAGACCTCTATAAGCTATAGCTTTCGGTTCTAATCCTTTTTCATTCATGTATCTAAATTTTGTGTAAAATGTATATTTGTATAATGTTGTATGATTTGAAATAAACTACAATGTATGCTTAAACTAAACCACAGGGCCGCGTACCGGTACATTTGGAGCAACATTGACTTTGACCTTAGTGACGTGTCTGTATGTTCATTTGCAACACATAAATCAAATTAAATCCGTTGATGCAAATTATTTCAAATTCTTATGTAGTATGCAACGCATGCTTAGCAACACATTACTTAGCAACACATCTAGAAATGCAGCGACTTGCTTAAATACAATGTTCGTCTATTACATCAAATGTGTACATGCCAGCCTTTCCCAATACTACAACAATCCAACTGTGTTTGGCCAAAAACCGGTATGGTTTGATTTCCCTGTGCAACACTACGGTTCTATGCACACGCAGAACGTGTGCGTACATTGGCAGATTTATTCAGTCACTCGTTAGTTTACACGCTTTGTTTCAAGCCCGTTAAGAAAATGACGTCATAAAAATTGACGTTAATGAAGATTTGAAGACGTCCCGTGCTGACGTTAGACCGACGTCATTAGACAATTGGTATGTTGATGTGTGGAATTCTGTTAAGGAGGTTTCTCGGCAGCTCGAGTACAAATACATCGGCCCGCTATTGTGAAGAAGTGGTCATCCCAGTTGTAGTACACATACCATTTATTCAGGGATGTAATATGATTTTTCAGCAGGACAATGTACGTCTGCATTCCACGAGGTAAACACGCGCTGTGCTAGCATCACACAATGTGTGAACACTCGATTGGCCTGCTTAATTCCCCCGATCTCTCACCAATAGAACACATGTGGGACATTCTTAAGTCATCATGTAAGTGAGAGGGATGATGTCCATAACGTCAAAGATTTGGAGAGGGTATTGCATGAATGGTGAAACGCTCCTGTGGCTAGTGTGAACAAACTCATTGCAAACATGAGAAGACGATGTGTTGCCATGATTGAACAAAACAGTCCACATACCAGATACCGACTGTTCCACATACCAGATACTGACTGTTCCACATACCAGATACCGACTGTTCCACATACCAGATACTGACTGTTCCACATACCAGATACTGACTGTTCCACATACCAGATACCAACTGTTCCACATACCAGATACCGACTGTTCCACATACCAGATACTGACTGTTCCACATACCAGATACCGACTGTTCCACATACCAGATACTGACTGTTCCACATACCATATACTGACTGTTCCACATACCAGATACTGACTGTTCCACATACCATATACTGACTGTTCCACATACCAGATACTGACTGTTCCACATACCAGATACTGACTGTTCCACATACCAGATACTGACTGTTCCACATACCATATACTGACTGTTCCACATACCAGATACTGACTGTTCCACATACCATATACTGACTGTTCCACATACCAGATACTGACTGTTCCACATACCGACTGTTCCACATACCAGATACCGACTGTTCCACATACCGACTGTTCCACATACCAGATACTGACTGTTCCACATACCGACTGTTCCACATACCAGATACTGACTGTTCCACATACCAGATACCGACTGTTCCACATACCAGATACCGACTGTTCCACATACCAGATACCGACTGTTCCACATAACAGATACCAACTGTTCCACATACCATATACTGACTGTTCCACATACCAGGTACTGACTGTTCTACATACCATATACTGACTGTTCCACATACCAGATACCAACTGTTCCACATACCAGATACTGACTGTTCCACATACCAGATACCGACTGTTCCAAATACCGACTGTTCCACATACCAGATACCAACTGTTCCACATACCAGATACTGACTGTTCCACATACCAGATACCGACTGTTCCAAATACCAGATACCGACTGTTCCACATACCAGATACTGACTGTTCCACATACCAGATACCGACTGTTCCACATACCAGATACCAACTGTTCCACATACCAGATACTGACTGTTCCACATACCAGATACCGACTGTTCCAAATACCAGGTACTGACTGTTCCACATACCATATACTGACTTCCACATACCAGATACTGACTGTTCCACATACCGACTGTTCCAAATACCAGATACCGACTGTTCCACATACCAGATACCAACTGTTCCACATACCAGATACTGACTGTTCCACATACCAGATACTGACTGTTCCACTTACCAGATACCGATTGTTCCACATACCGACTGTTCCACATACCAGATACCGACTGTTCCACATACCAGATACTGACTGTTCCACATACCAGATACCGACTGTTCCACATACCAGGTACTGACTGTTCTACATACCATATACTGACTGTTCTACATACCGACTGTTCCACATACCAGATACCGACTGTTCCACATACCAGATACTGACTGTTCCACATACCAGATACTGATTGTTCCACATACCGACTGTTCCACATACCAGATACCGACTGTTCCACATACCAGATACCGACTGTTCCACATACCAGATACTGACTGTTCCACATACCAGATACTGACTGTTCCACATACCAGATACTGACTGTTCCACATACCATATACTGACTGTTCCACATACCAGATACTGACTGTTCCACATACCATATACTGACTGTTCCACATACCAGATACTGACTGTTCCACATACCGACTGTTCCACATACCAGATACCGACTGTTCCACATACCGACTGTTCCACATACCAGATACTGACTGTTCCACATACCGACTGTTCCACATACCAGATACTGACTGTTCCACATACCAGATACCGACTGTTCCACATACCGACTGTTCCACATACCAGATACCGACTGTTCCACATACCAGATACCGACTGTTCCACATAACAGATACCAACTGTTCCACATACCATATACTGACTGTTCCACATACCAGGTACTGACTGTTCTACATACCATATACTGACTGTTCCACATACCAGATACCAACTGTTCCACATACCAGATACTGACTGTTCCACATACCAGATACCGACTGTTCCAAATACCGACTGTTCCACATACCAGATACCAACTGTTCCACATACCAGATACTGACTGTTCCACATACCAGATACCGACTGTTCCAAATACCAGATACCGACTGTTCCACATACCAGATACTGACTGTTCCACATACCAGATACCGACTGTTCCACATACCAGATACCAACTGTTCCACATACCAGATACTGACTGTTCCACATACCAGATACCGACTGTTCCAAATACCAGATACCGACTGTTCCACATACCAGATACCGACTGTTCCACATACCAGGTACTGACTGTTCCACATACCATATACTGACTTCCACATACCAGATACTGACTGTTCCACATACCGACTGTTCCAAATACCAGATACCGACTGTTCCACATACCAGATAACAACTGTTCCACATACCAGATACTGACTGTTCCACATACCAGATACTGACTGTTCCACTTACCAGATACCGATTGTTCCACATACCGACTGTTCCACATACCAGATACCGACTGTTCCACATACCAGATACTGACTGTTCCACATACCAGATACCGACTGTTCCACATACCAGGTACTGACTGTTCTACATACCATATACTGACTGTTCTACATACCGACTGTTCCACATACCAGATACCGACTGTTCCACATACCAGATACTGACTGTTCCACATACCAGATACTGATTGTTCCACATACCGACTGTTCCAATACCAGATACGACTGTTCCACATACCAGATACGACTGTTCCACATACCAGATACTGACTGTTCCACATACCAGATACTGACTGTTCCACATACCAGATACTGACTGTTCCACATACCAGATACCAACTGTTCCACATACCAGATACCGACTGTTCCACATACCAGATACTGACTGTTCCACATACCAGATACTGACTGTTCCACATACCAGATACTGACTGTTCCACATACCAGATACTGACTGTTCCACATACCAGATACTGACTGTTCCACATACCAGATACTGACTGTTCTACATACCAGATACTGACTGTTCCACATACCAGATACTGACTGTTCCACATACCGACTGTTCCACATACCAGATACTGATAACAGGATTACCACAATGTCGTGCCCATTGCCCGAGTGGACACGGCGAAGAAAATGGGAACAGGATTACTACAATGTCGTGCCCGAGTGGACACGGCGAAGAAAATGGGAACAGGATTATCACAATGTCGTGCCCGTTGCCCGAGTGGACACAGCGAAGAAAATGGCAACAGTGTTCTCACAACATACTGTCGGGTATTCTTAAAATCTGCAAAATAATGAAATATTGCCCCATTTCCATTTTGAAAGTGGGAGTCACTAAATCTACTAACGACAGTTTTTAATAATTAAAAGATATTCAGTATCAGTTTTATTTTATTTCATAAACATAGCTTTAACTGTTAAAAATGTGCATAAATTACATGACATTTTGAATTGTGAAGTGTTTTTGTAACCTTTGATTTGACTATTTCTTCCCTATCTATGCATGCATATCACCCCTTATTTCACTTAAAATCATTTAAGCCGACTGAAAAAAATTAAATATTAGCAGTCGTGATAGCGCAGTGGATGCGCGTTCGCTTCAGGTGCGAAAGGTCCGGAGTTTGAGCCCCACTGGAGCCGTTACGATTGTGCCCTTAGGCAAGGCATTTAAATTCCACGTTGTCTCTTCTCTCTCCCTCGTGGCGATGGATTCCATCAGGAATGAGGTCTCGAGAGTGATTTATATAAATTGAAATAACTTGTTTCGCAATCGAGCTAAAATAAATTTGTATAAACTAAATATTAGCTAATATAAAACGTCTACCAAATATAGAAAATGTTTATATTAACGTATCTGTTACACCTTGTACAAGTGATAGTGTGAACTCGTGTACTCAAGTTAATACTGTGTTAGGAATTTCTCGTGCAATTACGATAATTCTCACGAAATCTACCTGTTCTCGTTTTCAGTTCTCTTTGCTTGTGTATATGTCTACTACGATACATCTAGCAACTTGAAAGTCCCACAAAATGAGATTATTACAAATCTGATAGATTATTACATATCTGAGAGATTATTACATATCTGACAAGATTATTACAAATCTGACAGATTATTACCAATCTTACAAATTATTACAAATCTGACAAGATTATTACATATCTGAGAGATTATTACAAATCTGACAGATTATTACAAATCCGACAGATTATTACAAATCCGACAGATTATTACAAATCCGACAGATTATTACAAATCCGACAGATTATTACAAATCTGACAGATTATTACAAATCCGACAGATAATTACAAATCCGACAGATTATTACAAATCTGACAAGATTATTACAAATCTGACATACAAATCTGACAAAATTATTACAAATCTGACAAGATTATTACAAATCCGACAGAATATTACAAATCTGACAGATTATTACAAATCTGACAGATTATTACAAATCCGACAGATAATTACAAATCTGACAGATTATTACAAATCTGACAAGATTATTACAAATCTGACATACAAATCTGACAGATTATTACAAATCTGACAGATTATTACAAATCTAACAAGATTACAAATCTGACAGTCACAAAAATGGAAAAACAGTAAATTGACTTATGTCAGGTGAGCTAATAATTTGTTAAAGGCAAAACAACTATGCAATGTGCAGGTAATGTAAAACAATTTGTACATTATATACAGCTCCGATAATTGCACGAAATAACAATGTATATAGTCTATAATATTCTCAACAGTATTAATCTATCACAGTGTTCAGGGAAATCTCCACAAACCAAGCAAACTAAACTTATTTCAAATTGCACACTCGGTCTGGGAACAAATATCTGATTGAAGCCATCGTATCACTGAAACACGAAACGAGAAATCCAAGCCAGGATTAGCAAGCTTCGCTTCAGGAGACTCGAAGATGAGCCGGGAAATCTTGTAAGCAGGCAAAGTAATTTATCCATATTGAACACGAGAGCTTTCAGAATACGGAGAAGTGTATGGTTAGGTACACATGGGTGAAGTTTGTTGACAATGTCAAGGGTCTTCGAGATTCTCTAAATAATTAACTTCTCCCCTGAGCTAAAAGAGAGGGAGAAGTGAAACAGCTCATGAAGACAAATTACCCATTAGCTGCATTCCTGTACTTTGGAAGGGGATACAGATGACTTTCCTTGTTATGGTAGGTGTTTATCCATACAATTAGGGACTAGGGAACCTGAAATTGGCTGAATAAGTAGAAAGTCTCCCCGCGCCGGAACACCTCTCCCAACTCCAGGCAAGGAGAGTAATAAAATCCTATCTTACACTAATAAACACAAATCTTCTTTTTCTTTTATGATTTCCAATGATTTTGGCTAATAAAATAGTTGTTAATCGAATTTAATTTGTTTTAAACTGCCCCTGTCGGGAGCCTCATGTCACTGCATTCCACAACCGCACAACCACTTATGCTAGTGTCAACGTCCGTAATAAGAAATAGTTCATGTATAATTTTCAAGTTACTTTCTGTTTCCTGTCACAATTAAAAACTACAGACAAAACAAATTCATTACAATATATTATTTTATAAATTAACTGTTCATGATAGTCAGAAAATGGCTAAAATACAAAAGTACATCTAGCTGCGCAGGAATACGAAACGCAACCAGTGGCAGTGAAAATGTCATCTTTCACTGTTTGAAAACAGTGGAAGATGGAGTTTTCTTTCTCTGAAATAATTCATTGGAAAACATAAAAGAAAAGTGTTGTATGGAATATATAGTGGACACTTGAGAGACAATGCACTACTCCCTGGTATACCTTAAAACTTCTCCCTATCTGAAGGTCTAACTGAAGCCCTGATGGCTGCTGTGTCTGATAATTGAGCCAATATTCATCCCTGTAAGCATGAGTATGTATATTCTTGTCACTTTGATGCAAGGTTTCGTGGTGTTTTCACACCTTGTCAGGGATCAGTTTAGAGGGTGATGTGGGCGAAATTGTCGCCCTAGGGACCCTGACTTCCCCACTTCTCCCAAAATTTTTTTTTTTTTGGTTTTTACAATTTTCAAACATAATTTGATCTAGAAAGATACACTAGCCCATTATAAAGCACTCCTTCTATTCAAATGTTGTATTTAATGGTAGTACTGTGCATTTTAACCATATTTTGCAGAAGTATATTAAAGAACACCATTTAAGGAAGCGATCACGCGCTTTCTCACTTCTCCCAAAAATTCTGACCTAGAATGAACCCGGCTTGTATATGAAAGAATCTATCTATGAAATTAGTTCAGATTTCATCACCAACTGTATAATAATCTTGTTTGGTTCCAGCTTAAATACCCACAGAATTTGGACCAGATTTAGAATGACTATTCCATTGAAAACAAGAAATTAAATAAAATTTATATGTACACGTACATGTATCAATATAAATTACTGTCATTGTTAAGGATATTTATCATATTCAGTGAATGAAGCTACACGTAGTTGGATGTTATCTGTATATTCAGTGAATGAAGCTACACGTAGGTGGATGCTATCTGTATATTCAGTGAATGAAGCTACACGTAGGTGGATGCTATCTGTATATTCAGTGAATGAAGCTACACGTAGTTGGATGTTATCTGTATATTCAGTGAATGAAGCTACACGTAGATGGATATTATCTGTATATTCAGTGAATGAAGCTACACGTAGTTGGATGTTATCTGTATATTCAGTGAATGAAGCTACACGTAGTTGGATGTTATCTGTATATTCAGTGAATGAAGCTACACGTAGTTGGATGTTATCTGTATATTCAGTGAATGAAGCTACATGTAGTTGGAAGTTATCTGTATATTCAGTGAATGAAGCTACATGTAGGTGGATGCTATCTGTATATTCAGTGAATGAAGCTACATGTAGTTGGATGTTATCTGTATATTCAGTGAATGAAGCTACATGTAGTTGGATGTTATCTGTATATTCAGTGAATGAAGCTACACGTAGATGGAAGTTATCTGTATATTCAGTGAATGAAGCTACATGTAGGTGGATGCTATCTGTATATTCAGTGAATGAAGCTACACGTAGTTGGATGTTATCTGTATATTCAGTGAATGAAGCTACACGTAGGTGGATGCTATCTGTATATTCAGTGAATGAAGCTACACGTAGTTGGATGTTATCTGTATATTCAGTGAATGAAGCTACACGTAGTTGGATGTTATCTGTATATTCAGTGAATGAAGCTACATGTAGATGGAAGTTATCTGTATATTCAGTGAATGAAGCTACACGTAGGTGGATGTTATCTGTATATTCAGTGAATGAAGCTACACGTAGGTGGATGCTATCTGTATATTCAGTGAATGAAGCTACACGTAGATGGATGTTATCTGTATATTCAGTGAATGAAGCTACACGTAGATGGATGTTATCTGTATATTCAGTGAATGAAGCCATCTGTACCATACATGCAGCATCCCCTTTCATTGACCAATTAACAACCTTCAGAGTACATATTTCTTTAAGAGCAACTACGTTTTCAAACGGATCTGTAGCCCAGTGGTAACACGCTGGACTGGTAATCCAGGGATCGCAGGTTCGATCCCACATCTGACCCTAATAAAATTAACAGTATTTCAGGTGGGACTTTAAACCAAAGGAGACTCTGGAATGAGTCTCTGGTATCATTGCACTATCCGTCAAAAATCTAATATGACTAATCTCTTCAGGAGGCATCGCTCATATGGGCAACCGGTAGTGACGATAAATAAACGTAAAACACACACCCTCAAAATACCAAATACTCTTATTTCATTCATTGTTGCATATAATTACATGTATTTTAAATGTTCCCTCTGTAATGTGATGTGTCCTCCAATGGGGCTCTAGAAATAATTTGTGTGACAGTATATTGATACAAAGTTAACTGATACAACATTACCGATATTCAACATATCAAACGATATTTATCATTACAGGACAAGAATTAAAATTAAATTGTAACAAGACTAGATATTTTGTTCCTATGAACAAAGAACAAATCTACCATCGTTAAATCTGCAATAAACAACGGCTAGAGCCGGTCTATTTTATGGCTGTTGAACATTACTCCGCCGACAAAATAACACACATATTTATTCGTTCATAGCATTATATTTGGTCATGTTAGAATGGAAATAATATTTGTCTGGCCGCTGTGTATCGGCGAATAAAACGCGGTTTATCGGTCGGATGCGTAGGAATTAACCACTTAGGCCTACGTGATTAATTCCTACGCGTCAGAACTCCAAACCGTGTTTTAATTTTCCGATAAACAAGGGGAAGACAAATATTATTTCCTAACTAAAGGAAACAGTCCATTTATTACAACTATCTTAGGGCAAATCTCACCATTGAAAGGGACAAGTGGTTAGTAACAAACATCGGGCTCAGGTATCCGGGTTTCGAACCCCCCCCCACGATTCCAAGCCCCAGGATTGGACCAACCTTCGAATTACCGACATATTGCAGGGCTGTCAATGGAAAATTGTGAAAAGAGAAAATCTGTCCAAAATACAGGGAAAAAAGGAGCATTCCAACCGAAAAAGTGTAAAAATATCTTTTCTGACAATTTTTGCACCAAATCTGTCACTATTTATTTCTCAAGATATTGAATTAAAAAAAAGGAAATATTGTAAGAAAACAATACAGACGAAGATTCACTGTCCTGATATTGTGAACAAACTTCAATTTCATCTGAAAACTATGAGGATCAATGCCTCATAAACTCTGTAAAAGCTCAAATGTCGGATCAGCGTTCTGGCAGGTACAAGACTGCTCTATACAATGCATCAACCAACCCCTAATAACTTGTATTGGATTTCTATTGTGAACCGGTGTGCACATGGTATAACCAGTACGCTTTAGACATTGTGTCTATTCTGTCTGAAGACTGTTTAAGGTCATCAATAATGGTCATTCTCTGGACTGATAGAACAAGATATAGCCCGTCTCCGAGTTTTTCTGAATGTCTGAAGACTGTTTAAGGTCATTAATAATGATCATTCTCTGGACTGATAGAACAAGATATAGCCCGTCTCCCGGGTTTTTCTGAATGTCTGAAGACTGTTTAAGGTCATCAATAATGATCATTCTCTGGACTGATAGAACAAGATATAGCCCGTCTCCCGGATTTTTCTGAATGTCTGAAGACTGTTTAAGGTCATCAATAATGATCATTCTCTGGACTGATAGAACAAGATATAGCCCGTCTCCGAGTTTTTCTGAATGTCTGAAGACTGTTTAAGGTCATCAATAATGATCATTCTCTGGACTGATAGAACAAGATATAGCCCGTCTCCGAGTTTTTCTGAATGTCTGAAGACTGTTTAAGGTCATCAATAATGATCATTCTCTGGACTGATAGAACAAGATATAGCCCGTCTCCGAGTTTTTCTGAATGTCTGAAGACTGTTTAAGGTCATCAATAATGATCATTCTCTGGACTGATAGAACAAGATATAGCCCGTCTCCGAGTTTTTCTGAATGTCTGAAGACTGTTTAAGGTCATCAATAATGATCATTCTCTGGACTGATAGAACAAGATATAGCCCGTCTCCGAGTTTTTCTGAATGTCTGAAGACTGTTTAAGGTCATCAATAATGATCATTCTCTGGACTGATAGAACAAGATATAGCCCGTCTCCGAGTTTTTCTGAATGTCTGAAGACTGTTTAAGGTCATCAATAATGATCATTCTCTGGACTGATAGAACAAGATATAGCCCGTCTCCGAGTTTTTCTGAATGTCTGAAGATAATCCAAAGAAATCTTCCATTGAACTGGCCTCTATTTTCTGAAAAATAAAATCAATACAAATCAATGAGTAACATTTTCATAACTTTGTTGAAAATAGTAATTTCAGGCTTCAAATCGGACAAAATGACCCTGAATCTGTTTTGACCTTTGTCACACAGACATGACCCTGAATCTGTTTTGACCTTTGTCACACAGACATGACCCTGAATCAGTTTTGACCTTTGTCACACAGACATGACCCTGAATCTGCTTTGACCTTTGTCAAACAGACATGACCCTGAATCAGTTTTGGCCTTTGTCACACAGACAGGACCCTGAATCTGTTTTGGCCTTTGTCACACGGACATGACCCTGAATCTGTTTTGGCCTTTGTCACACAGACAGGACCCTGAATCAGTTTTGACCTTTGTCACATGGACATGACCCTGAATCTGCTTTGACCTTTGTCACACAGACATGACCCTGAATCTGCTTTGACCTTTGTCACACAGACAGGACACTGAATCTGCTTTGTCACACAGACAGGACCCTGAATCAGTGTTGGCCTTTGTCACACAGACAGGACCCTGAATCTGTTTTGGCCTTTGTCACACAGACAGGACCCTGAATCAGTTTTGGCCTTTGTCACACAGACAGGACCCTGAATCTGTTTTGGCCTTTGTCACACAGACAGGACCCTGAATCTGTTTTGGCCTTTGTCACACAGACAGGACCCTGAATCTGTTTTGGCCTTTGTCACACAGACAGGACCCTGAATCTGTTTTGGCCTTTGTCACACAGACAGGACCCTGAATCAGTTTTGACCTTTGTCACATGGACATGACCCTGAATCTGCTTTGACCTTTGTCACACAGACATGACCCTGAATCTGCTTTGACCTTTGTCACACAGACAGGACACTGAATCTGCTTTGTCACACAGACAGGACCCTGAATCAGTGTTGGCCTTTGTCACACAGACAGGACCCTGAATCTGTTTTGGCCTTTGTCACACAGACAGGACCCTGAATCAGTTTTGGCCTTTGTCACACAGACAGGACCCTGAATCTGTTTTGGCCTTTGTCACACAGACAGGACCCTGAATCTGTTTTGGCCTTTGTCACACAGACAGGACCCTGAATCAGTTTTGGCCTTTGTCACACAGACATGACCCTGAATCTGCTTTGACCTTTGTCACATAGACATGACCCTGAATCTGTTTTGGCCTTTGTCACAGACAGGACCCTGAATCTGTTTTGACCTTTGTCACACAGACAGGACCCTGAATCTGTTTTTACCTTTCACACAGACAGGACCCTGAATCTGTTTTCACCTTTCACACAGACAGGACCCTGAATCTGTTTTTACCTTTCACACAGACAGGACCCTGAATCTGTTTTCACCTTTCACACAGACAGGACCCTGAATCTGTTTTCACCTTTCACACAGACAGGTTTTTATTGGTGGTGGAAGAGTCCAAGTCACATTACAGACAGCATTTCAAGCATGGGCAAGCAGAATGGTAGAACCACCAAACATCCACAACCCAGCGTGATACGTTTCTCACATGAAATCATTTTACACCCCAACCGAGATCCATCTACAAATCACAAGATTCCGAAGATGTTAAACCACTTGCAAACCAAGATCCATCTACAAATCACAAGATTCCGAAGATATTAAACCACTTGCAAACCGAGATCCATCTACAAATCACAAGATTCCGAAGATATTAAACCACTTGCAAACCGAGATACATCTACAAATCACAAGATTCCGAAGATATTAAACCACTCGCAAACCGAGATCCATCTACAAATCACAAGATACCGAAGATATTAAACCACTCGCAAACCGAGATCCATCCACAAATCATAAGATTCCAAAGATATTAAACCACTCGCAAACCGAGATCCATCCACAAATCACAAGATTCCGAAGATATTAAAACTACTGCTATATTAAATCAGAATTTCAATCAGATAGCATGATTAGTACAAATGATTCTCTCCAATCGTCGACATGCAAGATGATACGGTGGTATACAGAGAATACAGTGATACTATAAATAGATTATCTCCGGGAACTCCAATCTCCCTCCGACTGAAAGTGCTACATGTATATAATACACTGTCATCTGTGCAAAGGACTCGTGAATAATATGTGCAAATGACTTGACGATACATATTCGACTTTAATCCAAACTTCATTTAATACGTTATTTTCTCTGACAATCATTGTAAATGAAATAACGATTAATCCTTTCAACACCACAGACCTCTAAATAGGCTTACAAATAGTGTAGATCCAGATGAGCCGGCTCATGACGAGCCGTCTCATCAGGATCTGCACTTTTTGCCAGTAATATTACTATTTTTAGACAAAAATTACCCATTTTGATAAAGGAACTGGTCCAAATGTAATTTTCTTATTAATTTATTGGTCTAAAAATATCATGGACAAGTCCATGTGAGTTACTTGGTGTTGAATGGGTTAATATCATGTACCAGTCCATGTGAGTTACTTGGTGTTGAATGGGTTAATATCATGTACCAGTCCATGTGAGTTACTTGGTGTTGAATGGGTTAATATCATGTACCAGTCCATGTGAGTTACTTGGTGTTGAATGGGTTAATATCATGTACCAGTCCATGTCAGTTACTTGGTGTTGAATGGGTTAATATCATGTACCAGTCCATGTCAGTTACTTGGTGTTGAATGGGTTAATATCATGTACCAGTCCATGTCAGTTACTTGGTGTTGAATGGGTTAATATCATGTACCAGTCCATGTCAGTTACTTGGTGTTGAATGGGTTAATATCATGTACCAGTCCATGTCAGTTACTTGGTGTTGAATGGGTTAATATCATGTACCAGTCCATGTGAGTTACTTGGTGTTGAATGGGTTAATATCATGTACCAGTCCATGTGAGTTACTTGGTGTTGAATGGGTTAATATCATGTACCAGTCCATGTGAGTTACTTGGTGTTGAATGGGTTAATATCATGTACCAGTCCATGTCAGTTACTTGGTGTTGAATGGGTACCAGTCCATGTCAGTTACTTGGTGTTGAATGGGTTAAACTGCATGCAGAATTTTACACTAAGTCAGACTAACAGTTCTAACAGAAATTATAAGCTTATTGGTTATGCCTTATAAACTGTCGACAGGTAAACGATTAGATAGTCTCCTGGACATTTTCGGTTAGAACTCGATCTGAAAAATTCCAATCCTGACAAAGGCTACATCATAACTGCCATGTCTCGAAACCCTGCAACCCCCGAGACATGCATCATAACCACCATATATGTCACAAAACCCTCCGATTCTGACAAAGGCTACATCATAACTGCCATGTCTCGAAACCTTGCAACCCCCGAGACATGCATCATCACCACCATATATGTCACAAAACCCTCTGATTCTAACAAAGGCTACATCATAACTGCCATGTCTCAAAACACTTCAATCCTGAGGCATGCATCATCACCACCATATATGTCACAATACCCTCCGATTCTGACAAAAGCAACATCATAACTGCCAGGTCTCGAAACCCTGCAACCCCCGAGACATGCATCATCACCACCATATATGTCACAAAACCCTCCGATTCTGGGAAATGTCTCGTCGTCAACGGACATGTTGCGCAACCTCCTATGCCTAATTACAACCATCATGTCTATACTTACATCAACAATATCATCATCAAAGAGGATCCAGATGTCTTCACTTTTAACTATACTTATATAGTGACCCCGATTCAAACTGCTGCCAATATGTACAACTACAGCCACTAAATCATACATCCTCTCTGGATTGTAGGCATCATCTGACTGAAATACAAACAACCATCAACAAGTGAAAAAAACTGACTGAAACACAAACAACCATCAACAAGTGAATTCAATATACCATAACAAACATGTCCGCTAACAGTGGCATTATTAGATTAAAATTATTTTGTGTAAACTTTGCAACCAAAATGTCGTTGAATCAGAATAGCATTTTCTTTTGCGTTGATATTTGTAATAAATACTCACTGGCCTTGATTGCATTCAACAAATAAGAAGTTTGATGTTTAATTTATGTAAACATATAATAAATGCTTTTTTATTCACACATAGCTCTTTCTGCTATTGCTGTTGTTGTTGTTTTAAACTGTTTTGTAATTTATAGGCTATGCATTTTTTTGTTGTATAACATTTTGCCATTTTTCACATTATCATGTAAATGACCAAAGACAACAATTTTGCCAATTTGCTGTCAATCAAACTAGAACGTTGCTAACTTGTAGAACACTAGATTCAGAACTAAGCAATATCATAATCATTTATTCAATCGATTCCAAGGAATGTCAGCGGAACCAAGAATTCTCCTGTAAAACATGTACATTGTGCATAATTCAACTCAATCTATATGTTTGTCCACTCTGAGGTACCAACTTGATTTGTGCATATAGTGTACAATGACTTTTTGTACTGCACATTTGTGATCAGTTTCCAGGAACTCTATTCCATATCATGCATTATGGCTGAAACAAATTTACATAAAATGTTCTCCAGTAACCCACTTAATCAGTTATTACCAGAGCGATAATATGATAATTGTGACCTTGGCATTTGAGGCGCAGACCTATCATTGCACAGAGCATACACACGAAATTTGTTCCACTATTCAGCAAGTTAATGATGAAACAAGATTTGACCTTTGATCCTAACTGTGACATTTACCCGATGTACCAAGTCTGCATGTTTTCTCATTGTGTCAAGCACATGTCCCACATGTAATTATCAAGAAATACCTTCTAAGACTGCAAAACTATATTTGTATTTGACCTCTAACTGTCACCTTGGTATTAGCATTGATTATAGCCTTGATACACATCACTCATTATTTATTTCCTTCTTTTAAATGTTCATATAAGTTACATATTGTTGATTTAGTGAACATCAAGATATGATATAGAGGATACTTGCTAATCGAATTATATTTCACCGAATATCAATTAAATTTTTTAATTCTATGTGTCTTTTTTTATATTGTTTATATATGCATATATAACTCTGCATATATTATTATTTGTTTTTTATCAAAAAAGTATGGAAGTCTACAGCACCAGGTATTCCAAGGCGGTCACCCATCCAAGTACTAACCAAGCTCGAACTTTAGTGATCATACAGGTGTTTTTCAACACGATAGATGCGTAGAAAGCTACGCACAAATAATTGTGATATATACGCCTTTAAGCATACAAATTTTCTTTTTATTATAGGCGGGAATGTATTTATGACAGCTTGAGTCTGAAAATGTTAGCGTTTCAACATGCAGCAGCTAGGAACCACAAGTACAAAGCAGTGTGAAATAAACTGTGTTACACCACTGCTTTCAACCAATCGAATAACACGTTCCAATTCACTGATAAATTTCTATATTTCAGTGGATAACATTTAGTGATTACCGTATAATGGCGTTTGTTCATTTATTATAAGATATATGTTTCAATAGAAAGCATAGAATAAATTAATTTATGAATTACTGCGTAATATTACATTGTTCTCGTTCATTACAGAGAATCACTTATATCCGATTAGCGTAGTGGTTAGCGTCCTCGCTTCTCACCAATGCAACCTGGGTTCGATCCTCGGACCAGGAAGTATGTGAGATGGTACGGTGGTCGCCAGATCGGACAGGTGGGTTTTCTCCGGGTACTCCGGTTTCCTCCCACACGAATGACCACATTTACGCTTTCATCTGTGCCAACGAGAGTGATTAATATAAGTTGTTAAACCTTGCTTCGCAATCGTTGTAAAATAAATAAAGTTTAAACTAAGAGAATCACTTACAGTATTAAAAAGGCGTAACTCTAAGGGAAAGACAACTCTGTAAGATAACTTGGTAAATCGCTTCAGCTGCTCGGTATATTTGAATCTTTTCAAATGTAAAGCTAATATCTGCGGTAGTTTTTTCACACGCATTCTGAAACGAAAAACAAAATACTAGAGAATAGCACTTGGAGAGAAGCAAACCAAACATGCTTTTATTTGACACAACAAATGCTTGAATTCACACGACCTGTATTTGACCATGAAAGGTCAACCATAAGGTCACACACAGAGTATGGATTATTTGAAAGGCCATTCGAGTCATAGATTCTAGGGGCTAACCCCAAAGTACCCCGTCCCGCACCTCACCACGGTTCAAAACCCACCCTGCCCCTTTATTGACCCACCCTGCCCCTTTATTGACCCTTTATTGATAATTACTTGATGGGGGAAGTAAATGGTCTTTATTCCGAAGAGTTCTTTTACCACAGGTTTGGTATAATAATAATGTCTTATTACAGTTAGTTTCACTAAAAATAAGTGTTATACATTTGTCGTCTATTAAGCAGCCACCTGTGCTAAGCAGTCACTGTCTGCGATTCCCTTGGCTGGCTGCTTGACCCTTTCCTTCAATGAGATTTAGGTTAATATACTATTATATCTCCATACAAACGACAGCCATTTAGCTATCATGCAGTGGATAAGTAGTCGCCATATCTATCCCACCTCCAGAGATATTATTGTGACCACATGAGAATCTGGCATTTATTATTAACATTGGTTTGGCTACTACATTGTCAATGTATGTCATATTGGTAATGGCGTCAAGAGGTGCTTCTATGAGGGAAAGGGTCCCCTTTCCGCTGTCAACCCCAGGTATATTTCTAATATTCCAATAGCCAATTTATCCTCTGTGTGTTAGATGGTCACATAGCCCCAACCAAAGCACCGTTTGTCAATGTATGTTGTATTGGTAATGGCGTCAAGAGGTGCTTCTATGAGGGAATGGGTTAAGACAAGGTTTGAGTGTATATATATATGATATAAATATTTACGAACCTCGTCTGGGGTTCACTCTGATTTGGCCGGTTGGTGAGCCGCCAGCTAGTTAAATAATGGTTACCGATTGCCTACCAGCCTGGCATACAAGCATAGGATTCGGGAAGTACTGATGTTCATAAAATGAGGTGTCTCATAAGTCAGAAATGGCTGGCCCTTTAAATAGGGATGACACTACAATAAACAAAAAATGGAAATGCAGCATACAAATGTAACTTACCTTTTTTGAGCTTCCTGTTTACTACAGCACACTTCACAGTAGTACTTGTGTTCAGCACACAGCGTTTCCGTGCAGCTAAACCCTCTCAGGCAATGTGTTATAGATGTGTTCTGTTCTACGTCCACCGATAAATCCAGGAAATCTTCGTCCTTACTGCTCACCTGTATACAGACAGAAATAGTACTTATTTAAGTTTAAACTTTATTTATTTTACAACGATCAAACCCAGGTTGCATTGGTGAGAAGCGAGTGCGCTAACCACTGCGCTAATCGGACAGCCATTATTAAGAAGAATGGATTACGGATTTATTTAAGAAATGAAAAGTACATTGTATACACATTTATTTTAGCTCGTTTGCGAGGTAATAAAACTTTGCTCAGATCTCAAACTCGAGCTCAAGAAATTTGCTCTTGGTTCAACCAATCAGAAGCTTGAGACTGAGTTTGAGATTGGAGATTTTTTTATAACCTCCAGGGCTGAGTCACGCCATTCCTGATCCACTTCAGACCCAGAATTCAAGCACCGCTTCAGCCATTATGATTGTGCCCTTTGGCAAGCAACGCATTTAAATTCCACATTGCCTCTTCTCTCTCCCTCATGGTGATGGATTCCATCAGGAATGAGATCTCGAGAATGATTCATATAAGTTGTATGAACTTGTTTCGCAATCAAGCTAAAATAAATTTGTATAAACTATCCAAAGCAATATTCCTCTCAGACATTGCCCGGAGAGATATACAAGCATGTTTATATCTAACCCTTGTTTCACTTGCCCGGAGAGGGATACTAAGCATGTTTATATCTAACCCTTGTTTCACTTGCCCGGGGAGAGATACAAGCATGTTTATATCTAACCCTTGTTTCACTTGCGGCCGGGGAGAGATACAAGCATGTTTATATCTAACCCTTGTTTCACTTGCCCGGAGAGGGATACTAAGCATGTTTATATCTAACCCTTGTTTCACTTGCCCGGGGAGAGATACAAGCATGTTTATATCTAACCCTTGTTTCACTTGCCCGGGGAGAGATACAAGCATGTTTATATCTAACCCTTGTTTCACTTGCCCGGAGAGGGATACTAAGCATGTTTATATCTAACCCTTGTTTCACTTGCCCGGGGAGAGATACAAGCATGTTTATATCTAACCCTTGTTTCACTTGCCCGGGGAGAGATACAAGCATGTTTATATCTAACCCTTGTTTCACTTGCCCGGAGAGGGATACTAAGCATGTTTATATCTAACCCTTGTTTCACTTGCCTGGGGAGAGATACAAGCAGGTTTATATCTAACCCTTGTTTCACTTGCCCGGGGAGAGATACAAGCATGTTTATATCTAACCCTTGTTTCACTTGCCCGGGAGAGATACAAGCAGGTTTATATCTAACCCTTATTTCACTTGCCCGGGGAGAGATACAAGCAGGTTTATATCTAACCCTTGTTTCACTTGCCCGGGGAGAGATACAAGCAGGTTTATATCTAACCCTTGTTTCACTTGCCCGGGGAGAGATACAAGCAGGTTTATATCTAACCCTTGTTTCACTTGCCCGGGGAGAGATACAAGCAGGTTTATATCTAACCCTTGTTTCACTTGCCCGGGGAGAGATACAAGCAGGTTTATATCTAACCCTTGTTTCACTTGCCCGGGGAGAGATACAAGCAGGTTTATATCTAACCCTTGTTTCACTTGCCCGGGGAGAGATACAAGCAGGTTTATATCTAACCCTTGTTTCACTTGCCCGGGGAGAGATACAAGCAGGTTTATATCTAACCCTTGTTTCACTTACAGTTTCACAATTGCCCGGAGAGAGATACTAAGCATGTTTATATCTAACCCTTGTTTCACTTGCCCGGGGAGAGATACTAAGCATTGTTTATATCTAACCCTTGTTTCACTTACAGTTTCACAATTGCCCGGGGAGAGATACTAAGCATGTTTATATCTAACCCTTGTTTCACTTGCCCGGGGAGAGATACAAGCAGGTTTATATCTAACTCTTGTTTCACTTACAGTTTCACAATTGCCCGGGGAGAGATACTAAGCATGTTTATATCTAACCCTTGTTTCACTTACAGTTTCACAATTGACCATTCTGCAAACGCTACTTAGGCACGCCCCCCATAGTTACAGGTGCTCGCTGTAACCACGCGAGACAAGCTATCTAACAAAATGGCGTCTAACGCAGACCTGCATCAAGTTGATCTAGATAAAATTCCGTCGAATTTCTCGGTTTTATTTCACCCAGATAAGAATATCTCGTTGAAAGCAAGACAGCAAGGTTCTTCAGTGAAGGTTATTTCTCTAATATACAGATATATTTAACGGTTGAGGACGTGTTAAGTGTTCGTGGAAAATGCTTTCGCAGTCAACGGAAGAGTGAACAACCATATTGTGTCAACTTTGACATTAAAAGAAATGAAATATGCCACCGTCTTGAGAGACTCGACCCTATGCCTCCTAGAAGACTCGAACATTAGGCCCAAAAACTGAACACCAGTACGTTCACTGAGCTAATATGGGAATCCCACAGCTCTGCACATGCATGGGTACTATTACTACTATCTGATCCCTAGTCCACCATCCACGACAATATGTATGAACCACATGTATAATTTTAATCACCATTATACTCACATATCTCTTGTGAACAGTAGATTATAAATGCAGAATATATTTTTTCGAAATATTTTTATAATGCATAAATAAATTAATTTCAACTTACTTGTATGCAAATATATATGTTTGCATTAATTTTGGATGTATTCAGCTGGTCGTTTGGTCGTCCACACAACTTAATCCACCTTAGACATTTTTCAAGATTTGTCTTAGGTTTTGGAAATTAAACGTCACCTATCAATCGATCTGGATATCTACTATCACTGTCACACAGCCCGTAACTACATATTTTCACCATTGTCAATGACAGACAGCATTAATTAATTTGTAATTATTTTTCAAAAAATAATTTCAGATCACGATCACTCGTTATCAGATTTGATTAAAATTTTACTAAATAACTCGTTTGTCTAACATAACGATAAAACAATGACTCGGTGTAGTAATCATTACTATAATTATGTGCACACATTTTATAATTGACCAATTATTAGCACAATCAGTGCTAAATTCCAATGTGCAATACTTTGATCTTGATAATAGCAGTAGGCCCCTATCGGGATATTATGTCGGCGGTCTCTGTGATGTACCGGTAGTCGGTAAGTTGTTGATTACTCCCAATAAACAGTGTGACACGCTTAAATTTGATTGCTGTGTTTGCGATAAAAGAATGACTATATGGGGTCAGTCGGTGTTTTTATAGATGCATTGTTTTTAAAGCAGCTGTCTGGTATTTTGTGGTTCATATACACACTTTTAGATTTGTCCAAGGATTTTGAAATGGGTTGAATTTAACGTCGATCACCAGAATATCGACTAATTGTGTACTATAACTAACCCACACACCAAAGCTACACATTTTCAACATCATTAAAACAATTTAAAACCCGTATTTTCGATCAAATTCACGCCTTTTCAAATTTGTCTACTCGTTACTAGTTTGTCTAATATGCATTGTTTGTCTAACAAGATGGTGGCGATAAACTTGCTGGGGGTGTGCGCGAATGGTGCGATGCGATTGGCTAATGCCAGCTGTCAATCAAAATCGGCAGAAAGGTCAATTGCCCGGGGAGAGATACTAAGCATGTTTATATCGAACCCTTGTTTCACTTACAGTTTCACAATTGCCCAGGGAGAGATACTAAGCATGTTTATATCTAACCCTTGTTTCACTTACAGTTTCACAATTGCCCAGGGAGAGATACTAAGCATGTTTATATCTAACCCTTGTTTCACTTACAGTTTCACAATTGCCCAGGGAGAGATACTAAGCATGTTTATATCTAACCCTTGTTTCACTTACAGTTTCACAATTGCCCAGGGAGAGATACTAAGCATGTTTATATCGAACCCTTGTTTCACTTACAGTTTCACAATTGAGGCACCTGGTTTCATTGGTAAATGTACCCTGGAATAAATCCTCCACCCAGGTGGGCTCTGGTTTTGTCTGTGAGTTATTCTCGCCATTCTTGGTGGGCTTTCCTCCTTGCTTTTCAGCTGGAAATCAGAACAGAAGAACATATACAATAAGAGATTGCTTTGGGAGAAAAGCAACATAACTATGTCCAGTCAACAAGCGCGTTCGCTTCAGGTGTGAATGGCACAGAGTTTGCGCCCAGCTGTAGCTGCTATGATTGTGTCCTTAGGCAAGGCACTTAAATTATATATTGCCTCTTCTCTCTCTTTCTCTCTCTCTCTCATGGCGATGGATTCCATTAGGAATAAAGTCTCGAGAGTGATTAATATAATGTTGTAAGAACTTGTTTCGCAATCAAGCTAAAATAAATTTGCATAAACTAAACTGCAAGAAAATAGGACATTCTACAAGAGCCAGTACAATTTTTTTACCAGTACAATATGTTTTATTGCAAAATCGGCAATAACCTTGCCTTTGGCAATACAATATACATACATAATAGTATACATGGCATGAGAAACAAAATGTAATATACACAAATTACATTTATAATAGGTTCACATCGTGTTACTTAAAGCAACGATAAACCAGCTAAGAAGCTATACTGGCAACTCGCCTGGACAAGAGCAAAGAAATGACAACATAGACGGACCATTTTAGAGGATGTCTTCAAAAAAACAAATGTGGTCAACTTATGACAGAGTATATTACATACGGTAAGTGAACTAGAGTTACCAACCCATTAATTATTCAGAAGTAGCATATAATCTGATATTTGCATTTATAAACACCAAACAAAATGTGACCAATCTAGCTCCGGATCCATCAATCAACTAATAAATCATTGACAAGTGTTTGTAACCTAGTTTCATATTTACCTTGTAAGAGTTCAGCCACACGGTTCAACAGGTAATTTAAGAATTCATGAGCATCCTGCTGCATGTAGTTGTCAAATAACTCTGAAAATAGACAAGATGTTGAGATAGGTCGTATTTACATGTACCTGTTTATTTATCAGATGTCCCATACAATGTATACGTTATATAAGGCAAGTCATATACAATGTATAAGTTATACAAGACAAGTCCCATACTTTTCCATACATGTACCTGTTTATATATCAGATGTCCCATACAATGTATATGTTATATAAGACAAGTCCCATACTTATCCATACATGTACCTGTTTATTTATCAGATGTCCCATACAATGTATACGTTATATAAGGCAAGTCCCATACTTTTCCATACATGTACCTGTTTATTTATCAGATGTCCCATACAATGTATATGTTATATAAGACAAGTCCCATACTTTTCCATACATGTACCTGTTTATTTATCAGATGTCCCATACAATGTATATGTTATATAAGACAAGTCCCATACTTTTCCATTCATGTACCTGTTTATTTATCCGATGTGTGTGTGTGTTTTACGTTTATTTATCGTCGCTACAGGTTGCCCATATGAGCGACGCCTCCTGAAGAGATTAGTCATTTTAAATTGTTGGAGGATAGTGCAATGATACAGAAAGAGACCCATTCCAGAGTCTCCTCTGGTTCTTTTACGTGCACAGTGTACAGCACCGATACGAGTCCTCGGTTTAAAGTCCCATCTGAAAGACTGTTAATTTTAGTAGGGTCAAACGGGGAATCGAACCTGCGATCCCTGGATTACCAGTCCAACGTGTTATCCTCCAAAAAGCTAAAA
Organism: Archivesica marissinica; assembly: GCA_014843695.1. Lineage (NCBI taxonomy): Eukaryota > Metazoa > Mollusca > Bivalvia > Venerida > Vesicomyidae > Archivesica > Archivesica marissinica. Next base: position 67,041,098 of record CM026391.1, read on the forward strand.
TGACTTATCTCTTCAGGAGGCATCGCTCATATGGGCAATCGGTAGCGTCGATAAATAAATGTAAAACACACACACAGAACTTTCCATTTTGATAAATGTATGTTAAAATTCTCAATTGACGGCAAAAAGATACGATACAATAATTATATGATAGGGGAGGCTCCAGCGGTTAACCAGTACTTGGGTGCACCAACCTCCGTAAGAAACTGCCAACTTTTTCATATAAATGAGACAAAGCCTGAGGGGTGCTCGAACACGTGACCATCAGTGATGATAGGTTACAGTGGTATACAAGTCAGCGACCTTAACCACTCGACCACGGAGGCGGACCCGTCCCGAATGAGAACAAGTATTCTCTCCCCACAAAATTTACCCAACCGTCTGATATTATGGCCCGTATATATATTAATATCTGGTAAAGCAATGATGACAATAGAGGTTGTTTTAACTTAAAGACAGTAAACAAAGTAAATACAATACAATTAAAATGTTTTCTCTGACTGAATCACTCGAAGAGAATTTCAAATATTTCACTATTTTTCCTAATTTATTGTGTATTTTAACAGTGTATTCAGGTTTCATTCTAGGTCAGAATTTTTGGGAGAAGTGAGAAAGCGCGTGATCGCTTCCTTAAATGGTGTTCTTTAATATACTTCTGCAAAATAGGGGTAAAATGCACAGTACAACCATTAAATACAACATTTGAATATAAGGAGTGCTTTATAATAGGCCAGTGTATCTTACTAGACATAATTTTGTTTGAAAATCGTAAAAAAAAACAAAAAATAAAAAACATATTTTATTTTAGCTATTTCGCCCACATCGCCCTCTAGAATGATCCCTGTATATTGTTGAAATTTATTAAATACTACCATTTAAGCGCACAATCGTGTGGTTTGCAGTTTCTCACTTCTCCCAAAAATTCTGACCTAGGATGACCCCTGATCGCAAAAAGCATGAATGTTTTCGTGTATAAATAGCATTGGTCTTACAAACTCGTCCGAGATAAATTTAATAATTTGAATAATTCATTCAATAAACAGTGTTTGTGCACTTTGCAAGCTGTCAGATAGGATTTCATATGATATAGAGCCACCTGTGTTGACTGTAGAATAACAATTCATGGCCCGCGCTGTTAGTCGCCAGAAACACAGAATGGATTTACTCGGACTTACCGCATTCCTTTCTGAGACGGGTAATGAATCTTTTTGGTGCTAGAGTACCGACTTTCTTCTTCTGGGTTGCGATATTATAGAAGAGATCAGCAAGGCATGACAATAGAGTCTCTTTCTTCTGATTCTTCTGTTGATGCTTATACTGGAGAACTTTGTCTCGAAACGGTCGACAGAAATATAGAGCTTGCAGTACTGAATTACAGTAGCATGTGTTACCAAACTGTAAAATAAACACAAGAAATATAGAGCTTGCATGTACTGAATTACAGTAGCATGTGTTACCAAACTGTAAAATAAACACAAGAAATATAGAGCTTGCAGTACTGAATTACAGTAGCATGTGTTACCAAACTGTAAAATAAACACAAGAAATATAGAGCTTGCAGTACTGAATTACAGTAGCATGTGTTACCAAACTGTAAAATAAACACATAGAAATATAGAGCTTGCAGTACTGAATTACAGTAGCATGTGTTACCAAACTGTAAAATAAACACAAGAAATATAGAGCTTGCAGTACTGAATTACAGTAGCATGTGTTACCAAACTGTAAAATAAACACAAGAAATATAGAGCTTGCAGTACTGAATTACAGTAGCATGTGTTACCAAACTGTAAAATAAACACATAAAGAAATATAGAGCTTGCATGTACTGAATTACAGTAGCATGTGTTACCAAACTGTAAAATAAACACAAGAAATATATAGAGCTTGCAGTACTGAATTACAGTAGCATGTGTTACCAAACTGTAAAATAAACACATAAAGAAATATAGAGCTTGCATGTACTGAATTACAGTAGCATGTGTTACCAAACTGTAAAATAAACACAAGAAATATAGAGCTTGCAGTACTGAATTCAGTAGCATGTGTTACCAAACTGTAAATAAACACAAGAAATATAGAGCTTGCATGTACTGAATTTACAGTAGCATGTGTTTACAAACTGTAAATAAAACAAGAAATATAGAGCTTGCAGTACTGAATTACAGTAGCATGTGTTACCTGTTTGTTGGTTGGGTTGTTGTGTGTGTTTGTTGTTGGTGGGTTGTTGTGTGTGTTCAACTGTAAAATAAACACATAAAGAAATATAAGCTTGCAGTACTGAATTACAGTAGCATGTGTTACCAAACTGTAAATAAACACATAGAAATATAGAGCTTGCAGTACTGAATTACAGTAGCATGTGTTACCAAACTGTAAAATAAACACATTAAAGAAATATAGAGCTTGCAGTACTGAATTACAGTAGCATGTGTTACCAAACTGTAAAATAAACACAAGAAATATATGAGCTTGCAGTACTGAATTACAGTAGCATGTGTTACCAAACTGTAAAATAAACACAAGAAATATAGAGCTTGCAGTACTGAATTACAGTAGCATGTGTTACCAAACTGTAAAATAAACACAAGAAATATATGAGCTTGCAGTACTGAATTAAAGTAGCATGTGTTACCAAACTGTAAAATAAACACAAGAAATATAGAGCTTGCAGTACTGAATTACAGTAGCATGTGTTACCAAACTGTAAAATAAACAC
>CM026391.1:67044816-67139816 GCA_014843695.1 Archivesica marissinica
CACATAAAGAAATATAGAGCTTGCAGTACTGAATTACAGTAGCATGTGTTACCAAACTGTAAAATAAACACAAGAAATATAGAGCTTGCAGTACTGAATTACAGTAGCATGTGTTACCAAACTGTAAAATAAACACAAGAAATATAGAGCTTGCAGTACTGAATTACAGTAGCATGTGTTACCAAACTGTAAAATAAACACAAGAAATATAGAGCTTGCATGTACTGAATTACAGTAGCATGTGTTACCAAACTGTAAAATAAACACAAAAGAAATATAGAGCTTGCAGTACTGAATTACAGTAGCATGTGTTACCAAACTGTAAAATAAACACAAGAAATATAGAGCTTGCATGTACTGAATTACAGTAGCATGTGTTACCAAACTGTAAAATAAACACAAAGAAATATAGAGCTTGCAGTACTGAATTACAGTAGCATGTGTTACCAAACTGTAAAATAAACACAAGAAATATACCAACACACAACCAAAAAAATAAACACAAGAAATATAGAGCTTGCAGTACTGAATTACAGTAGCATGTGTTACCAAACTGTAAAATAAACACAAGAAATATAGAGCTTGCAGTACTGAATTACAGTAGCATGTGTTACCAAACTGTAAAATAAACACATAAGAAATATAGAGCTTGCATGTACTGAATTACAGTAGCATGTGTTACCAAACTGTAAAATAAACACAAGAAAATAGAGCTTGCAGTACTGAATTACAGTAGCATGTGTTACCAAACTGTAAAATAAACACATAAAGAAATATAGAGCTTGCATGTACTGAATTACAGTAGCATGTGTTACCAAACTGTAAAATAAACACAAGAAATATAGAGCTTGCAGTACTGAATTACAGTAGCATGTGTTACCAAACTGTAAAATAAACACAAGAAATATAGAGCTTGCAGTACTGAATTACAGTAGCATGTGTTACCAAACTGTAAAATAAACACATAAAGAAATATTACTCAACCTCCAGACTTCCACGATGATTAAAACCATAGAAATACAAAGGACTTTTTGTTCTAGTTGGGTTAAAACTATGGAAATACAAAGGACTTTTTGGTCTGGATGGTTAAAACATGGAAATACAAAGGACTTTTTGTTCTAGTTGGGTTAAAACTATGGAAATACAAAGGACTTTTTGTTCTAGTTGGGTTAAAACTATGGAAATACAAAGGACTTTTTGGTCTGGATGGTTAAAACCATGGAAATACAAAGGACTTTTTGTTCTAGATGGGTTAAAACCATGGAAATACAAAGCCCTTGAAAGGACTTTGTTCTAGGTGATTTAAAACAAAAGGACTTTGTTCTAGATGGGTTAAAACCATGGAAATACAAAGGACTTTGTTCTAGGCGAGTTAAAACAAAAGGACTTTGTTCTAGGTGAGTTACAACCATAGAAATACAAAGGACTTTTTAGGCCCTTTCCAATATATATTGTGCCACTGAGCATAACTAGAGAAATATATGATCCAACTTCAGGGGTTGAGCATCCCACATATTATGCTAATTTTTAATTTAGCTCTGAGCAGTTCTGAAGACTTTTCCAGCCCAAAAAATGTTCATTTACTGCAGAATCACGAGAGTTCGACACTAACTAATTTTTCCTGGAGTCCCAACGGGACACCCACTATTGGAATCAGGAGTACCTCCAGTTTCACGCGCATAATTATATTCGTATGACTGCAAATCAATTAAACATCCATTTATCAATTTTTTGGGATCTCCCAAAAATAAAACAAAAACGTACGGTAATGCAGGCACATATTCCGGTCATCAATGAATGGAAATTGTGATATGTATGCAATGTATGCAAACTGTGGAAAATAATGGAAGTTTACAATGACGTGGAATGTTTCTAGTTTCAATTTAAGCTGCTGACAAAAACGGGAGTCTCATCGGAATACCTGACGTGACGTTCAGGGGGCCGTCCTCAAACTTTGGTGTCATCGGGGCTCAAGGACACCGATCGTGTCGAACCTTGATAACTAGTAACTTACGTTTACGAATCCAAAGTAATGTTCATTCATTGGTAACTTACATTTACAAGCCCAAAGTAATGTTCATTCATTGGTAACTTACATTTACAAGCCCAAAGTAATGTTCATTCATTGGTAACTTACATTTACAAATCCAAAGTAATGTTCATTCACTGGTAACTTACATTTACAAATCCAAAGTAATGTTCATTCATTGGTAACTTACATTTACAAACCCAAAGTATTGTTCATTCACTGGTAACTTACATTTACAAGCCCAGAGTATTGTTCATTCGCTGGTAACTTACATTTACAAGCCCAAAGTAATGTTCATTCACTGGTAACTTACATTTACAAACCCAAGGTAATGTTCATTCACTGGTAACTTACATTTACAAACCCAAAGTAATGTTCATTCACTGGTAACTTACATTTACAAGCCCCAGGTAATGTTCATTCACTGGTAACTTACATTTACAAGCCCAACGTAATGTTCATTCACTGGTAACTTACATTTACAAGCCCAAGGTAATGTTCATTAGCTGGTAACTTACATTTACAAGCCCCAGGTAATGTTCATTCACTGGTAACTTATATTTACAAACCCAAGGTAATGTTCATTCGCTGGTAACTTACATTTACAAGCCCAAAGTAGTGTTCATTCGCTGGTAACTGAACTGACCCGATCTCCTTTTCGAGCTGGGTGGGGTTGTTACCCTGCAAGCAAATATGTAACATATGCATTTGTTATCATAATTCAAGTCTCTGTAAGCATTTTTACAAATCCCATGAATATAAAATCAGTACAGTGAAACCTGTGTTAAGCAGCCAGCCAAGGAAATCACAGATAGTGGCTGCTTAGCACAGATGGCTGCTTAATAGAGGTCAAATGTATAATAAAACAACATTTTGGGAATCTGGAAACTGGCTGCTTAACCCTTTCTCTCATAGAAGCACCTCTTGATGCCATTTACCAATACGACATACATTGACAATGTAGTAGCCAAACGAATGTTCGTAATATAGGCCAGAATCTCATGTAGTCCAAGTAATATCTATGGAGGTGGGATAGATATGGCGACTACTTATCCACTGCATGATAGCTAAATGGCTGTCGTTTGTATAGAGATATAATAGTATATTAACCTAAATCTCATGTAGTCCCAGTAATATAGTCCCAGTAATATCTATGGAGGTGGGATAGATATGGCAACTACTTATCCACTGTATGATAGCTAAATGGCTGTCGTTTGTATGGAGATATAATAGTATATTAACCTAAATCTCATGTAGTCCCAGTAATATCTATGGAGGTGGGATAGATATGGCAACTACTTATCCACTGCATGATAGCTAAATGGCTGTCGTTTGTATGGAGATATAATAGTATATTAACCTAAATCTCTATGAAGGAAAGGGTTAATACAGGTTGGCTGCTTAATGGAGGTGACCACAAACACAGGTTTGACTGTAGATATCATGCCGGGCTCATTCTACATGTAGGTCAGAATGTTTGGGATAAACACACACGCGCGCTCACACACACAAACGCACACAGGGGAACAGGTGCCTGCTCTCTTGTCGGCTGCAGTGGTCAGACAGAGTTAAGTCCCATTACAGTATGGCGGACCGTCAAGACGGTGTTTGATCGTGTTGAGTTTTTTGGATGGAATAAGCCAATATAAGACAAACACATGTTATATTTAATACTTTAGATGACTTTATTATATCATATTTGTTCAGTAACCATCTCTTGTCGACGTCTTGTATGCCTGTTTAACCATTTTTCTGCTCTTGACGATTCTTGTCTGTGAATAGGGAGACCCCTTATGTCACCGGTTATTTGGAATAACGCCGGGTATTTCCCACTTTTGTGAGTATTCCTGAGGCAGAAATATCAACAGGATCACCAATATCTCCCAGCCAAACCCGAGTATATCATGCTACGAGGGTGACATTCTGGTATACAGGGTAAACACCAATCTCTCCTCATTTCTAAGACTAAACAGTAAATAACTGGAAAACAGAATTCTGAGAAAATTTGGAAAAACTGATGACTTATTAAATTTCCTGATTTCAGGGTGCAACAGCAATTCACTGGGGATAAATAAAACGGACAAATTATCAGTAAACAACTAACAGAGATGTCACAAATGAACTGACAATAATTACCATTTTGTAACAAAATATCCAATTCTTTGCCAAATTATTCATCCACTGACGGCCATAATAGACTGGTTAAACATGGTCAAGTACAATAAAGTAGCGAAACTGAAGAAAAGATAGTAAACCTATGAAGATAACAGAGACATATCGATACAGATCTATACAAGCATGTGTTTTAACATTGGACTATGTATTCAAGTAGCATTAGATGATATCTCCACCTGCACTCAGATACGATGCACAATCAAGGTTGCCGTTTATTGTCGTATTACTGAGTGTTCGGCAGCATGAAGTTGAAGTATTGTCTGCTGAGACTATCTGCTGTATTATCGGGTCCAACACTATGGTAATAAAGAAGGCTAAAATTGGTCTAACTACCAATATAATGATATATAAGTCAATTAAAACAAGTAAGTTTAAACTTTATTTATTTTACAACGATTGCGAAGCCAGTTCTAACCTATGCTGGTGGAACCTATCCTCGGTGTATTCCAGAACATGGTTCAATAGCATTCCGTTGAATGTATCGGTAGCCTAATGCAACTGTCACGTGACAGACGAATATAAACAAACAAATCATTGTGAGAATATGTCCACCGAAACTAAAACGGTATATGAGCAATTTAGGTAGCTATCCGAATTTAAAAAATCTACACCTAACCCGAAAAATTGTTTCTATACCATATTTGTTTATGACCAATAAGTGTTTTATTCAATGATGTACGTTTATCAAAATAAGATATTCAACAAGTTATGGTGGATAAATAAAAATTTTTTAACAAATACGCCGTGCACAGGTGCACTGGAGTATTGAGTTCCCCATATAAACGGGTGCCGACCTGACACCGTTGCGACAGCTGTATTGAGCAGCAAGGTCACGTGATGAAGCTAAACCTGTAAACATGAGCTATTTGAATGTTGTTTTCACGACATAAGAAAATAATTATATACGGCAAGTGCAATTAACATTTTATACTGGTCATTATGTGTGGGACTTACGCCGAGCATATATGTTTTGTGGTCATTCATGTGGGAGGAAACCGGAGTACCCGGAGAAAACCCACATGTCCACTCTGGCGATCACTGTACCATCTCATATACTTCCCTGGTCCGAGGATCGAACCCGGATTGCATTTGTGAGAAGCGAGCGCGCTAACCACTGCGCTAATCGGCAATATAAGTCAATGTGTATGTATGTGATAGGGGCCATAATACATGAGCCACTCTGGCGTAGCTTCCAGCTATAATTCTTTATTTTCCGGATAATTATATGAAAGGCCGAACACATAAATTATGTAATTAACATATAAGAGGACATACATTGTATAAGCAAAGTATAAAAACATTTCAATTCTGACACAACATTTACATTATTCAATCCATATTTATAAAATCCATATTAATACAATGTATAATACAAATATTACCACAGTGTCGATAATGTAATATACTAGTTCAATATAAATTGAAGGTTAAAGATAGTTAAGCAATTATACTATCTAAATAGTACAGCTTCACTCACAACAGTTTCTCTGGGTTCTGACCAAGGGCGGCGTCATCATTGTAGAAGTTTATTACTAACAAATGTATGCAGAGCTTTCATCAATTTCAACAATTCATCTTTCAATCTTATGGATGCAACAAACAAACCGATTGGACACAGAACAAGATATTGACAAAGTGTTCACATGACAAAACACGTACACGACAAAATTATTCACATAATTAAATTTAGCATTTCTATTAAAAGCTGCTTTTGTAACTACATATATACTATTTGACTTATTATTGTCACTTGCACATGTTTGAATAAATTTGGCTAACAGCAAAATCATTTTAATATGACTATGATGTTATAATTACCTACACATATTTAAAATGGTAGCTATTTTGAACATTATTTCATCCTTCATTAAAGGACACGATTCCAATGCTGGACATAATTTTATTATGGTCAGACGGGGGATCAAACTTGTGATCACTGGATTACCAGTCCAACGTGTTAACCACTGGACTACAGATCCGACTGTAATGTACAGTGCTCGTGTATGGGATGGAGGTATGACCGTATTGTAATTGCAATAAGTACAATCCCACGACTGTACAGTTGTCACAGTTTGTAATTTATAAATAGGTTTTAACATTAAGGTTCTTAAGGTATTGTATGCAAAGAAATGCCTCGTTGCTGTATTGCACAGTAGAAATAGTAACAGCAGCAGCAACAACAGTATCAAATTGAAAAACTTATATTTTTACATCTACATGTATGAATATACAGCAGAAAATAGTTCTATTAGCACCGACCGTGGATTCAATCATTCGAGTAAGAGCTGTGGCTCTATGATTGAGTTCGCTTTGAGGCTTTACCGTATTCATCTGCTATTTTCATTACATTTCCATCTGGGAGTTTTTCCTTTATGGAAATTTATACCTGTTATCGAAGTGTCACATGAGTCTTGCAATAATTGTCGTTATCCATTTCCTTCCTTTATCTGCCATAGTCAAAGATGTTTTTATGTCGCATAGGCGATGTGCCATGCATAAATGGGCATTTTTCAGAAAATGGGAGGAAAATGTTTAAAATAGACTAAAATTGCACATCTTTCCCACTTCTAAAAATGCTACATACATGTAGTTTCAAGGGATTATCAGCTAATGCTATGTCATTTAAATTTCTATCTCAAACAGTGTACATGTATTCGAAATTGTTTCCATAAGGAACACTGTCTCCAAGCCCATCGCTTTGTTTGAATAAGATAATGGCCTGATATTGGGTCAAATCATAATACAAACTGGGTAGACAATAAGTGCGAATACTGACGTGAACAATATGGTTTCTTATCTCATATATATATATTTATTACATACATTTATTAAATTGATAGGAAAACAACACTGACGTCATGAGGGAAAACATTACAGATTATAGAACGTAATTATTAATGGTGCGACGTTCTTTCACAAACACCTCTCTATGTGTGTCACTAATCAAGTCACAACTTTCTCAATTGCTAAAATGTTGAATGTATGTATGTATGATCCATTAATGTCAAACCCCTTGCGAGGACCTAGCCATCTTTTCCTGGGCAGGCTAAGTGGTTAACAATACAATACAATACAATAAGTTTATTGCATAAAACAGACACATGTCTATAGCAATTAAACAGTAGAAACAGGCAGTGACATGGAATTTTACAAAAGAGCATAATTATAGGTTATTAGTATTCAAATACATGTATATGATATAAAAAGGTGATAGGTTCGTTGTTTATTTCCAAAATATATAAATTTGGAAAGATCGATAGTGATTTTTTGGGATTTGCATGACAAGAGATTAATAAATTTCTGTATAGTCGGCCAGGTATGGTAATATCTTTTAATAAATTTCGATCTTAAAGTTGCATAATGTGGGCAGATTAGTATGAAATGATATTCATTTTCCAAAATTCTCGAATTACAATAAATACATAATCTTTCGTTTCGTGGCAGGTGTAGGTAACGACCACGCTCAATAGCTAAATCATGCGATGATGTTTTAAATCGTGTAAGGGCAATTCTGTATTTGTTTTCTTTAATAAAATCAAGGTAAGTTTCAAAGATAAATTCATTTTTAAACAAACTGTATGTCTCTAGACGTGCAGAGTTATTGATAGCAGTATACCAGCGTTAACCAGTACTAAGCAATGTGTGTGAGGTGCCTTGCTTAATGACACTACATACGTGGCCTGACCGAGTATCGAACCCGGGACCGTTCGATTCCAAATCCGACGCTCTGTCACTGGACCATGGACGCCACACTTTGAATTGAAATGTTCAGGATTTGTTTTTGAAACATTGTGGTATAGACCGGTTATTTGTGCATTTATAGTATACTGTTTGTACATACATACATATTAATAATGATTTGTAAATATGTTATGCTCTTCAGAAATGGAGGAAATAAAAGTATATATCTGTCCATTACGTCCGAGTGCCAATTTTCATATTTCGACTGAAATATCAGATATTTCCTTTGTGGTATTTATTATTCCTTTCGAAAGTTTCTATAATTCAGAACCAGTCAAGTTACAGTGCGCATGTCTATCTTTTTCTTTCCGGTCAGCCCAAAGCACGGTGAGAGCATTTATGCCATTGAACTTTTCTACATTTCTTTACACTTTCTGGGGAGTCTCTAGCGCAGAAATTATCGTCACTTGTTACAGTAATATCGAATGCTTCAGTAAACTATATCGATTTCTATTTGATTTCTGAAATTTAGATAAAATTGTATCTTTTAATAGACACATGGCAGAATATTATCTCCCTTCATTTCCGTAGTCATTGGTTTTCGCGACAATTAAACCGAATATGTTTATGTCTCTGGGAACTTGAGAGCCCGCAGGCAGGTACATATTGTTCGATGTGTGTGTGTGTAACACTTTCTTGTTTCCTCAACTTTCACTGTTCTTTCTTTCTACCTTTGATTTGCACAGGTCCCACTCTGGAGCATCGATTGCTTCCGTGGTCGAGGGGTCTCCCTATTCACAGACAAGAACCGACAAGAGATGAAAAATGGTTAAATAGGCATACAAGACGTCGCCAAGAGATGGTTACTGAACAAATATGATATAATAAAGTCATCTAAAGTATTAAATATAACATGTGTTTGTCTTATATTGGCTTATTCCATCCAAAAAACTCAACACGATCAAACGCCGTCTTGACGGTCCGCCATACTGTAAAGGGACGTAACTCGCGCAAGCACATAGGGAACAGATGCCTGTTCTCTTGTCGGCTGCTGGGTCAGACAGAGTATGGCGGACCGTCAAGACGGCGTTTGAGTTTTTTGGATGGAATAAGCCAATATAAGACCAACACATGTTATATTTAATACTTTAGATGACTTTATTATGTCATATTTGTTCAGTAACCATCTCTTGTCGACGTCTTGTATGCCTATTTAACCATTTTTCATCTCTTGTCTGTGAATAGGGAGACCGTGGTCGAGTGGTTAGTCGTTAGATATTTTTGTAAGCCTGTAGGGTTTATTCCTAAATAGGGCCATCTGGGAGTTTGTTATGCCCCTGGGTTTGATCCCATTGGGCTGCATATTTTTTCTGCTTGTTACTATTAGAGATGTACTTGATGGCACAGTATTGGCTCCGAGTCTGGGCGATCTCTGGCAAGACAATAAAGTTGGATGTAGAGCAGGATGAAAATCTAGCAATGAACAATTATTGTCTCCTAAAGCATATACGCAGTACTGTTGAACAACATTAATCACATGAAGGCCGGTACTTCTACCCCTGTCCCCAAGTGCTTTAGGCGACTTTAAACCATAAGGACCAGTGGCATTTGCGTTTCGCTATTGCTACAGGACGTGTAGCACTATTCCTACAGGACTTGTAGCGTTTGAAACAATTTTCCAACCCTGCATGCCAATTAAACATAGGGGGAAATTCCGCCACAACAGTTGATAAAAATATTACACTTAATTTATGTTGTCTAGTTGTTGCTAGACACATTGCTTGTTAATACTGCTACATCTACCTTGTGCAAAATATAATCATGAAATACCATACTTTGTATTAAATATTTTTGTTTAAATCATTTTCAGAATAAAGCAAAATGACCAACACCAAAGGTTATCGCCGTGGTACACGGTACATGTTCTCGCGTAAGTTCAGGAAACATGGACCCATCGCACTCTCTACCTACATGAAAGTGTACAAACGTGGTGATATTGTTGATGTGAAGGTTAGTATATAAAATAGGTGTTTGTTTGCGAACAAGACATCTGTGAGGCAAGCTACATATCTGTACAGATTCTGCTCTCTAGTCAAGAGGACGTGTATCTGAAGATTGTTGCAATGCAAACATTGCACAGTTATAGAATACTATTTTGTAGTTTATATTGGTCATCAAATTATGTCGACTAGATGAATTAGCTTTCCGAATGATGCACCACTACCAAAGACTTGTATTCCTTGAAAAAATTGTTTTACTAAGGAAGTGGAATGTTGGTGGTTCTACTCGGGTGCCTGTCTGTGCCTGAACTACTGCTTGATGGGGCAACGAGGGTCTTCCTCCACCAATAATAGCTGGAGAGTCACTGTCTGGCCTAAGCTGTTGGTGCAACATTAAACTCCACACATATAGAATTGACATAACACTTCACAATGGAGTAATAGCTGGCAATATCTTCTCTCTGATGCATAACGATAATATGATTTAACTAAATGTAAATGACTTGAAATTGTTATCATAACCATTTATAATGCCTATTTGTTGTGTGAACAATTTGTAGCACAGGATCAAGACTTGAAGGTAGTCCTGGGTCAGGAATTTTATGTTATCGAGCAGTGTTTGAAGGTGATCACGGGTCACAGCTTCTTTGTGATCACGCATCAGGGCTTGCTAGTGGTCACTGGTGAAGACTTGTTTGTGGGCAGTGGCTGGGTCAGGACTTGTGGGGAATTTAGTGTGCCATGTATATATAGCTGCTAGTAATTGTCTTATTTCATTTATTCTTCAGGGCAATGGAGCTATTCAAAAGGGTATGCCATTCAAAGCTTACCATGGTAAAACAGGCCGGGTGTTCAACGTCACGCAGCATGCAGTTGGTGTCATTGTAAACAAACAAGTGGGGTATGTTCACTGTATTTTATCAACAACATCCCTGTTTGTTTAGCATAGCGCAACCCAGAAAATATTCATTTTAGATGGTAGGAAAAACTTTGGGATGATAACAGAAAACAGGTCTTTCAAATTTATCGGCCATTTTGACGCGATCTGTTTTCAGTTGTGGAATAAGCAAAATGAAAAGCATTGTGTGGAATTTAGCTTTGGCCGTCTGGTTATGCCAAACACTTTTTACGGATGGCTGCATTTTAAACTTGTATCACGTGTGTTTGTACTCACGGCAGTAAATAAACTAAATTTCATACCATACACATACCAAAGGTGACATTGGCTGGAATGGTAATCATTTCCATTACCATCTTGAAGAGAACAATAGATAGACTGCTGGTATATTTTACATGTATATGCATAAATCAGCGGAATAAATCGTCCATGTCCAATGTGTAAATCGTGTCTGACCACAACAGCAGTTTTAAATTTCTTTACCTTTAAAGGCTTGTGTCATTTCTCTCTTTATCAGTCAAATATGTGTTGCTCGGTTTCCGGCATTCGGACCTAAATCGATCATCACTACTTCCACTTCCTTGGAATCAATAAACACTGCTTTCCGTTTCTAGGAATCGCATTATCCCCAAGAGAATCAATGTCAGAATTGAGCATATAAAGCACTCTAACTGCCGACTCGACTTTCTCCGACGTGTCAAGGAGAACTCTGAGAAACGAAAGGCAGCGAAAGAAGCTGATGTGTGGGTGAACCTGAAGAGACAGGTATGTTTGAATATATAAAGTGATGAGCATCACCCTATGTAACCCTGGCAAACATAGTGACGTTCGGAAAAAATAGATAAAAAACTACAATTTGCCGTTATTCGAATAGATTTGTGTATTCAAATTGTAAATGATATGTGAATGAAATTGAGATATTACCTTCGTTTGAATCGGGCTACACGATAGCTGTGCTTAATGGTATATAACACTTGTATCAAATCGCGACATTAAATATATTTTTTGTTTCATCATTATATTGGGAGATGAGGTTCAGATTTCATTCACAGTACATGTTAAGCAGATCATGTTTATATTCAATTCTGGCAATTTTACTTTAGCAGTAAATATTTGTGATAATACAAAATCACTTGATGTGGTATCTAACGTGTCATTACCTTAAAATGGCTTTGATCAAGAGTTCTTGGTTCAAGAAACAAACATAATAATGGTATGAGATATCTATCTATGAATGTATAAATCTACGGCAGATTATGTGTGATGTATATAATTAACAAATATGAATTTTTGTTTCAGCCCGCTGGTCGACGTTCGGCCCACTTTGTCTCGACAAAGTTCAACAAGCCACAAGTATTGCAGCCAATTCCATATGAATTTATTGCATAAATTGTTTGTACTTGGTTGATTAAGAAATAAACATGAAAATAATTAGTGTGTTTGTTTTTAAAACCGTACAATGCTCTACTGAAAACTAGCCATAACTACCATCTTTTATCTACATTGTTCACAAAATACACCAGATTGCTATTCAAATGGATTCTTCTATCTTGTGAAATAATAATAGAATGGTTTTGGGCTGTAGCATGCTTGCAAACTACTTTATGGATTTATACCAACTTTAACAATAATCGAGCCCCGCTGGAGCCGTTACGATTGTGCCCTTAGGCAATGCATTTAAATTCCATGTTGCCTCTTCTCTCCCTCATGGCGATGGATTCCATCGTGTATGCGGTCTCGAGAGTGATTAATACAAGTTGTAAGAACTTGTTTCGCAATTGAGCTAAAATAAATTTGTATAAACTAACCATTAAAAATATGCAAAGCGATGCATTCGGAAAAGAAAGGTGTGGAGCTGTTTATGAGTAAATTTGATATCAAGAGATAGGACAGGTGTGGAGCTGTTTGTGAGTAAACTAACAATAATCGACGTACTCGCATTGCAACTTTATGTAGGGTGGAGATATATTGGGATCCTTGTTTCAGCTATAAACTCCACACCAGGATCCTTGTTTCAGCTACAAACTCCGCACCAGGATCCTTGTTTCAGCTACAAACTCCACACCATTACATGATGCTTTGCAGGAAGCAAAGTATGGTGTCTAGTTATGCATACCATCATGTTCCACTCTTAAAATATGACTTCCGATACATTGAAGATCTTACAGAACCAAGTTTGTCAACAATACCTCTGTTAATAATATGGTTGTGTTTTGCTTGCAAGTTGGTCGATATTTACCCAGAGTTTCGGTTGTTCAAATTACGTAACCCCTGGTCGTACTTTCACAGAGTAATGGTAACAACCATCGAGCTCTGCTAAAGTAAGCATCCAATCACTATCGTGGCTTTTGAACTTGTTTGTCCAAAACT
Source organism: Archivesica marissinica (assembly GCA_014843695.1). Classification (NCBI taxonomy): domain Eukaryota; kingdom Metazoa; phylum Mollusca; class Bivalvia; order Venerida; family Vesicomyidae; genus Archivesica; species Archivesica marissinica. The sequence goes on from CM026391.1 coordinate 67,057,970, forward strand.
GTGAAGAGGTGAATGATTTATGAGGCCGTGATGAAAATATATCTTGTAACATTAAATCTGACAAGCCAATTGCTTACCTGTAAATGGCTCGTGTCGACTCAATAAAGGACACTAGGAAAGTAAAAAAGGTGGTCTTTGTTGGCAGGTGGCCTCTCAATAGAGGGTTAAAATGCATTGAAAATGGCTCGATGGGAGATAAAAAAGGTGGTCTTTAGACAGGTTTTTCATATTTGGAGGTGGCCTTTAGCACAGGTTTGACTACTGTGGTTGATAACACAATACATATTTTGTAGTTTTGTTCCCTAGCATGTAATTGTACTGTAAACAATTCTCAGTTCAAATGGTTGCCACATTCTGCTCAGATAATGTTCGACACATTGAACTTGGAGAGCAGGTTACAATATATGGGGGGGGGTGGGCTGTGTTGTACTACTTGCCTGCAGTGATATATCTACGTTATGCTCCTCATTGGGTATTGCGATCACCTGAAGTCCATCTACCATTCCTTTATTAGGATGCTGGTTTGCTAACTAGTGTGTTGTCCTGAATTTGGTGTAAATTTTTGTGCTTTATGAACTTGCCAAATTGTATCGAACCTGTTGGATAATGGCCCAGTGGTACCATAGCCAGGCCTCTTGAACCACAGGAAAATGCTAATTTCATCTTGGTACCAAGAAGGCCTCATAAGATCACCCAGCAACCAATTTGAACCATACAACACCTTTCCTGGGCAGGCATCAGTGCACCAACCCGTAAAAAAGTGAGAACTTTTTCATATAGAGACACGGTATCGAACTAGTGACCATCAGTGATGATAGGTTACAGTGGTACAATCGGCGACCTTAACCACTCGACAACAATTATGAAATTTCACATCGCATATTTGGCCGGGATCAAACACACGTCATTAAATTGGAATTGTATCATAGTCCGCTCGTCGATCGCCCACTGCAGCCCTTCCTCTTGTACTTGAAATAATCACCTGCTGAGCGACTCGGTACCACTATGCCCCTCGGTGTTAATCCTGACAACAGTCACTGTGGTTCTACAATTTATGTAAAATGTCCCTGCCATGAACAAGCTAAGAGAAGGGCGTATGAAACTCAGCTGTTCAGTTCTACACTACACGGGTAGCTAGAAACATGGGTTGTGTGTGTGGGGGGGGGGGGTGTTAAAATAGGAATTAAACTGCCTGAATGATAGGGGTACATGTGCCTGAATGGGAGAGTATACGTATGCTGGCATGGGAAGAGGAAACTTGGCTATGGATAATTGTATAGAGACCAGGCGTGCTTCTGGTGATCTGTTCTCTAGTGTAAACAACCCTAATGTATTCAGCATGTCGGTATTCATGACCTGTACCTCGTCAAGGATATGGATATGAACTGGTACCACAATGCATCAGTAGACCTATGGTTGAATATTTGTGTACAATAATTACTATGTACATTGTTGATAAATAACTTAAAGTATCAGTGAACATGTTCACCAATCATTTGACTAACCATGTGTAAATGTTTTGTAATTATGTTGTCTCATGGACCAAACTGGTCTATTGGTGTTTGTGAAATAAAACTTGCCAAACAAATAAATAGCATATATATAGTCTTACATCCTGGTTCTCTGATTTTGTTTTAATGTTTCTGTTTAAAAATCCTAACTCACTTTAGACTGGTTTATATGGCTATTCTTAACTGAATTTTAACCTACGCTAGTTATCGTCTGTTTACGGTTTCCGGAATATGTCCGCATAGGCCTAGTAGGCATGATTATTTATAGATTAAACTTTATTTAGTTTAAACGATTGCGAAGCAAGTTTTAACAACATTTAGAACATTGTCATGACGTCATACCTTTGTACTTGCAGTCCATTATTGTTTAATATTGGTCTGCTGTCAAAATACCAGAGTATTATATTAAAGCAGTACTATATCGTAAGAAATGACGTTTTTTTGGGTAAAATATAAATACTAATGTATGTGTGTTTACAAAAATCGAAATAGTCACTCAGAAACGATAACAATCCAATAAATATACACCGTCGTATACGCGAATTGTTTATCAACAAACGAAATTTTGTTTATCAATACACGAAATGAAAACACGCACAGCGCGCATGCGTGAAACAACAGCTCAGATGTAGAAACGCACATTGGAATGTCAACGTATTTTGAACATGCCAAACTATCTATCTATCTTACTCTAATGTCGAATCCCTAAAATACTTAGATAGCAGAGGTATGAATCGACATCTCAAGTAATTCAATTAAAAAAGACAACGTGGGACAAATGGGGACGATGCATTCCGAATGTAAACAAGTGCGAACGATGCGTTCCGATTGTAAACAAGTGCATGACCGACTCGGAAAGTCCGACTTTCGGTTTCGAGTTTGTTTTATCGCAAAAAACAGTTTACTAATTGAACATAATTATACAAATTATAATGTAAGAATGCGTAGCAGCATTGCTACCCATACGTAAAATTTTCAAATATATTATATTTCATACGATATTTTAATCAGTAGGATCTGTGTGTGTTTTAAGTAAGATATAAGCCTCAAACGGATCCAATATGTAAACTATTGATACTGTCTCCGGCGCTGCGCGCCTCACACAGTCCAATAGTTTACATATTGGATCGTTTTCGGCTTATATCCTATACATATTAATCACTCTCGTTGACGCGGATGAAAGCGTAAGTGTGGGCGGAAACCGGAATACCCAGAGAAAACCCACCTGTCCGATCTGGCGACCAGCGTAACATCTTCCCTGTTTATCGGAGTTTTTGATCGCATTGTGTGAACTGTATACATTTAGAATGGCTACGGGTATAGAGTTTGTTTAATGGCTATAATTGCAGGCCCGTAGCCAGCTTTTTATGGGGGTCGTTTCGAGGGACCGGGGCCGCTAAGGGGTCCCGGGGCATGCCATTTCCTGCATTGGACATAGTTAAAAGCGACACTATATAGAGAAAGTTCAAAGAAAGCCTCATATAAACTATTCCCAGGTGTTGCTTGCATCAATATTATTATAGTAGGCCTAACTGTGTAAACATTCTGATATAGTGCATGGAAAAATGGACCTCGGGGAATTATGGGGGGGGGGGGGATCGTCCGACTTGTTCACTGACATATATAATTATATACTTCCAGTTCTATATATTCCTATATTATATTTATATATAATAGTTCATAGACTTTGTCTAATTTCTGGAACTCACAGTTAGAAAATAAGTACGTATTTTTGGCCACGTAAATTGGCTGTGTATTTGCAACTGTGTACAGCTGTATTCGGAATGTCCATTGCACGTGGATGACGGTATCCTATCGTTGTCTGCGGGTAATCTACTAGCTGTGATGTAATTATTATTGGTTGATTTGGGTCCATCTCCATCCATGTATTGGTGTTCGAACATTTCGCTTAAGTCAGGGTGAATACCATTTCATTGGCTTTCACTGCAACTTCAGCAGGGCTGAATTCTTCGAATTGACAAAGCCATTAATCTAGCTCACGAGTGGTCATTAGAAATGGGTCTTGAAATCTCACAAAATAGAGTTTGATATACAGCAGAATCGGAGACAGGTCCATGTTCTATGAAAAAACGCTGTATAAGTATACCACCATCAAACCAAAATCGTTTCAGGATTTATGTCGAATCTATTGAGATTTGATATTGTTTGCTAAGTCACTTACAGAATAAAAATATAGTACTTAACGACCGGGCCGACGACTGAATCGCGATGAACGTCTGGCGTTACGGACACAGTTGAGGTTGACACCACTACAGATTGATTACGCCCAATAAGGAATGGCTTATAATTGCCAGGGCCTCCTCTGACAGTACTTAGAATGTCACTTGACTGTTGCATATTTAAATACACAAGACACAACATTAAGAATAGGCTTTTAATTTGTTCAGACAACACAACACGTCTTATATCATCATCCTTTCGAAAGTCTCCAGATTGGAAATAACATGTAATAGAGCATTATCGGCCACAAGATAATCGAGCAAGTGTGCAAGTCTACAATTTCACGTATCGTATTAATTAACAGAAGCCAGTCTACGCATTCCTGTGCAAAATGCCTTAATTTGATTGGTCAACATTCAGAATCTCCCATGACGTCATGCATATTAATGAATCAAAATGGAGTCGAACAACAAAAAATTCCCATGAAATATGCCAAGGAGGAAAAATGGGGAAATTCCCCTACCTGAAGGATGGGAAGAGGGTCGGGATTTTGACGGGAAATCGTTTTACATAAATCACAACACTCAGCAAACAACCTGGATTGATCCGCGAGACAGGTAAACCCAGAAACATTCTTTAGTAAGTCGGTCACGACACGAAATTCGAAAAGCAGTGCCGTACCGGTGAATATTCAAGATTTTGATGATTTTGGTTGCTTGTGCATGTTCGTACGGTGATGCAATGTGTTATATAGACACATTTCTATTACTATATGATGACTGCGTAGGCACATTTGCCGTTAAACGGCTAGTTTAATATAAGGAGCACAGGAATGCGAAATATGTTTGTGAAATTCGTCACGGTCGTTTTGGTCCAGGGGAAGTAACTCTCGCCTATCTACTCCATAGTTGGTCATTTCCATCAATGTCAAACCACATGATGCCAGATATCTTTTTAATTATACGTGTGAAGATGTTTTGCTCTAGCTTTCTAACAATCGCCATGTTGTCAATGGATATAAATTGTAACTTTAGCCAGGAACCATCGTAACACCATTCAGGACCTAGCTTTGAGTCTCATTTACCCATTATTGCAATGAATCAATTCTATCTAGTGGAAATCATTTGACTTATTATCAATGATTAAACTGATATATCTGCCAAGTTGATGCAAAAATGTGTGGCGTCCAATGGTAGAGCGTCCGATTTGGAATCGAACGATTCCGGATTCGATACTATCCATCTTCCTTTGATGTCGCACCCCTATCGGGGACGTAGACATACTCAGTCAGGCCACATACATGTATGTAGTGTCATTGAACAAAGCACCTCACACACATTGCTTAGTACTGGTTAGCCACTTAGGTCAGCTAAGCCTGTCCAGGAAAACATGTCTAGGTCCTCCAAAGGGGTTTGACATTAATTGAACATACATATATATAACACTTAATCCTATGGACTGTCTGTCCAGACTTTGGTACGAAACATCTTTCCTAGGGTACAAATGTCCAGAGTTGGGTACTAAATGTCCCTAACATTGGATACCAAACATCCACAATGGATACGGAATGTCCAGGATACCAAATTCGTCTTATAAATGTCTACATTCCCGCGAAGGGTTTGACATTAGGGGGAGATAATAGATGACAACAGTATTATCTTTAGCCAGTGGTATATAGATTGTGATTACGGCTGTTTATAAGTAAATTTATTGATTACTAACATTGTTTGATCTCTAATTTGTGTGTTAATCCTGACTCCAGTCTTCCCGAAATCCGTAGGACCGCCTGACATCCAAAAAATCCTTCGGTCAGACAAAATATATTGAAAGTTTAAGTGCATTTTAATCATTTGTCTGACCGGTGTCAGACAAACTCTGGCACAGTTTCGTGGAGACTGTGCCTCTTTAAATGATTTGTTTAATGATGTGATTAAAACAATTTAATGTGATAGGTCAGAGTAGCTCATCTGAGCCGATGAGGGGCTAATCAGACAGCTTATTTCTTTGTTGTTCATAATACGAGTACAATATAAAGATGTTGCTTTTCATTCTCAGGTACACAAAACCACAGACATTCTCTGACTGTGTTGGTGACGAGCTGCCATATGGCTGGGAAGAGTTATACGATCATCAAATTGGTGTCTACTACATAGACCATACCAATCGTAAGTAACCCATATCACGTCGTTGACCAAGTTGTTGTTCAGTTGCATGAACATCATCGTTACATAATATGTGGTGCAAAACTAAGATTTTCCTACTGGCTTGAGTCAATGAGATACAGCAAACTGATGTGTTCAGATCAATGTAGTCGTCTTTTATTCTTTGAACCAAAGTGTTTGCCTTAACATGTACACAGTCCACCTCCGTGGTCGAGTGGTTAAGGTCGCTGACTTGTATACCACTGTATACCACATCACTGATGGTCACGGGTTCAAGCCCCGTTCAGGCCGTGTCTCATTTATATGAAAAAGTTGGCAGTTTCTTACGGAGGTTGGTGCACCCAATTACTGGTTAACCGCTGGAGCCTGCCCAGGAAAGGTGCTGTTAGGTAAACTGCCCGCCGGCGATATAGCCCGAAATGGTGCTGATGCAGGCGTAAAACCCGAAAAATAATAATAATAATTTAACATGCCCACTGTTCGGCTGGTGTGCCAAGCAAATACATCAACCCTAAATATTGTCGTCGGAAGACTTACAGTTATCCTGGAAACATTTGTTGCTATATTTTGCCTCGTCTGTCGTATATATATATATTTTACACCCAAACCGTTAATTGAGCCGAAGAGTTTCTAATACTATCATTTTCATAATATCGTTTTGCCCGAGGTAAAAGAGTGAAAAATCTTCAGATTAGAACCCTGGCTAATTTGCAGCATGTAATATACAGTGGATATGCATGTACTAATAGCTGGTTGTATTTCAGAAACCAATCAGTTAGAGGATCCCCGTCAGCAATGGAGAAAGGAACAAGAAGTGATGTTGAAGGACTACCTGGTTACTGCCAAGGATGATCTCGAGGTCTGTACACACTGGTGATTGTGATCATGCAATTATCTCACGGTCTTTTGTACACTGTTGATTGTGATCATGCAATTATCTCAAGATCTATTGTACACTGGTGGTTGTGATCATACACTTATCTCGATGTCTATTGTACACTGGTGATTATGATCATGCAATTATCTCAAGATCTATTGCACACTGTTGATTGTGATCATGCAATTATCTCAAGATCTATTGCACACTGTTGATTGTGATCATGCAATTATCTCAAGATCTATTGCACACTGGTGGTTGTGATCATGCAATTATCTCAAGATCTATTGCACACTGTTGATTGTGATCATGCAATTATCTCAAGATCTATTGCACACTGGTGGTTGTGATCATGCAATTATCTCAAGATCTATTGCACACTGGTGGTTGTGATCATGCAATTATCTCAAGATCTATTGCACACTGTTGATTGTGATCATGCAATTATCTCAAGATTTATTGCACACTGTTGATTGTGATCACACAATTATCTCAAGATCTATTGTACACTGGTGGTTGTGATCATGCAATTATCTCAAGATCTATTGCACACTGGTGATTATGATCATGCAATTATCTCAAGATCTATTGCACACTGTTGGTTGTGATCATGCAATTATCTCAAGATCTATTACACACTGTTTATTGTGATCATGCAATTATCTCAAGATCTATTGCACACTGTTGATTGTGATCATGCAATTATCTCAAGATCTATTGCACACTGTTGATTATGATCATACAATTATCTTGATGTCTATTGTACACTGTTGATTGTGATCACGCAATTATCTCAAGGTCTATTGCACACTGTTGATTGTGATCATACAATTATCTCGAGGTCTTTTGCACACTGGTGGTTGTGATCATACAATTATCTCGATGTCTATTGTACACTGTTGATTGTGATCATACAATTATCTCGAGGTCTTTTGCACACTGGTGGTTGTGATCATACAATTATCTCGATGTCTATTGTACACTGTTGATTGTGATCATACAATTATCTCGAGGTCTTTTGCACACTGGTGGTTGTGATCATACAATTATCTCGATGTCTATTGTACACTGTTGATTGTGATCATACAATTATCTCGAGGTCTTTTGCACACTGGTGGTTGTGATCATACAATTATCTCGATGTCTATTGTACACTGTTGATTGTGATCATACAATTATCTCGAGGTCTTTTGCACACTGGTGGTTGTGATCATACAATTATCTCGATGTCTATTGTACACTGTTGATTGTGATCATACAATTATCTCGAGGTCTTTTGCACACTGGTGGTTGTGATCATACAATTATCTCGATGTCTATTGTACACTGTTGATTGTGATCATGCAATTATCTCAAGGTATATTGCACACTGGTGGTTGTAATCATGCAATTACTCAAGGTCTATTGCACACTGGTGGTTGTAATCATGCAATTATCTTGATGTCTATTGTACACTGGTGGTTGTGATCATACAATTATCTTGAGGTCTAGTACACACTGTTGATTGTGGTCATGCAATTACTCAAGGTCTATTGCACACTGGTGGTTGTGATCATGCAATTATCTTGATGTCTATTGTACACTGGTGGTTGTGATCATGCAATTATCTCGAGGTCTATTACACACTGGTGGTTGTGATCATGTAATTATCTCGAGGTCTATTGCACACTGTTGGTTGTGATCATGCAATTATCTCGAGGTCTTTTGCACACTGGTGGTTGTGATCATGCAATTATCTCAAGATCTATTGCACACTGTTGATTGTGATCATGCAATTATCTCAAGGTCTATTGCACACTGTTGATTGTGATCATGCAATTATCTCAAGATCTATTGCACACTGTTGATTGTGATCATGCAATTATCTCAAGATCTATTGCACACTGTTGATTGTGATCATGCAATTATCTCAAGATCTATTGTACACTGTTGATTGTGATCATGCAATTATCTCAAGATCTATTGCACACTGTTGATTGTGATCATGCAATTATCTCAAGATCTATTGCACACTGTTGATTGTGATCATGCAATTATCTCAAGATCTATTGTACACTGTTGATTGTGATCATGCAATTATCTCAAGATCTATTGCACACTGTTGATTGTGATCATGCAATTATCTCAAGATCTATTGCACACTGTTGATTGTGATCATGCAATTATCTCAAGATCTATTGCACACTGTTGATTGTGATCATGCAATTATCTCAAGATCTATTGCACACTGGTGGTTGTGATCATACAATTATCTCGATGTCTATTGTACACTGTTGATTGTGATCATACAATTATCTCGAGGTCTATTGTACACTGTTGATTGTGATCATACAATTATCTCAAGATCTATTGCACACTGTTGATTGTGATCATGCAATTATCTCAAGATCTATTGCACACTGTTGATTATGATCATGCAATTATCTCAAGATCTATTGCACACTGTTGATTGTGATCATGCAATTATCTCAAGATCTATTGCACACTGGTGGTTGTGATCATACAATTATCTCGATGTCTATTGTACACTGTTGATTGTGATCATACAATTATCTCGAGGTCTATTGTACACTGTTGATTGTGATCATACAATTATCTCAAGATCTATTGCACACTGTTGATTGTGATCATGCAATTATCTCAAGATCTATTGCACACTGTTGATTATGATCATGCAATTATCTCAAGATCTATTGCACACTGTTGATTGTGATCATGCAATTATCTCAAGATCTATTGCACACTGGTGGTTGTGATCATACAATTATCTCGATGTCTATTGTACACTGTTGATTGTGATCATACAATTATCTCGATGTCTATTGTACACTGTTGATTGTCATCATACAATTATCTCGAGGTCTTTTGCACACTGTTGATTGTCATCATACAATTATCTCGAGGTCTTTTGCACACTGTTGATTGTCATCATGCAATTATCTCAAGATCTATTGCACACTGTTGATTGTCATCATGCAATTATCTCAAGGTCTATTGCACACTGTTGATTGTGATCATGCAATTATCTCAAGGTCTATTGCACACTGTTGATTGTGATCATGCAATTATCTTGATGTCTATTGTACACTGGTGATTGTGATCATGCAATTATCTCAAGGTCTATTGCACACTGGTGGTTGTAATCATGCAATTACTCAAGGTCTATTGCACACTGGTGGTTGTAATCATGCAATTATCTTGATGTCTATTGTACACTGGTGGTTGTGATCATACAATTATCTTGAGGTCTATTACACACTGTTGATTGTGGTCATGCAATTACTCAAGGTCTATTGCACACTGGTGGTTGTGATCATGCAATTATCTTGATGTCTATTGTACACTGGTGGTTGTGATCATGCAATTATCTCGAGGTCTATTACACACTGGTGGTTGTGATCATGTAATTATCTCGAGGTCTATTGCACACTGTTGGTTGTGATCATGCAATTATCTCGAGGTCTTTTGCACACTGGTGGTTGTGATCATGCAATTATCTCAAGATCTATTGCACACTGTTGATTGTGATCATGCAATTATCTCAAGGTCTATTGCACACTGTTGATTGTGATCATGCAATTATCTCAAGATCTATTGCACACTGTTGATTGTGATCATGCAATTATCTCAAGATCTATTGCACACTGTTGATTGTGATCATGCAATTATCTCAAGATCTATTGCACACTGTTGATTGTGATCATGCAATTATCTCAAGATCTATTGCACACTGTTGATTGTGATCATGCAATTATCTCAAGATCTATTGCACACTGTTGATTGTGATCATGCAATTATCTCAAGATCTATTGCACACTGTTGATTGTGATCATGCAATTATCTCAAGATCTATTGCACACTGTTGATTGTGATCATGCAATTATCTCAAGATCTATTGCACACTGTTGATTGTGATCATGCAATTATCTCAAGATCTATTGCACACTGTTGATTGTGATCATGCAATTATCTCAAGATCTATTGCACTCTGTTGATTGTGATCATGCAATTATCTCAAGATCTATTGCACACTGTTGATTGTGATCATGCAATTATCTCAAGATCTATTGCACTCTGTTGATTGTGATCATGCAATTATCTCAAGATCTATTGCACACTGTTGATTGTGATCATGCAATTATCTCAAGATCTATTGCACACTGTTGATTGTGATCATGCAATTATCTCAAGATCTAATGCACACTGTTGATTGTGATCATGCAATTATCTCAAGATCTATTGCACACTGTGGATTGTGATCATGCAATTATCTCAAGATCTATTGCACACTGTTGATTGTGATCATGCAATTATCTCAAGATCTATTGCACACTGTTGATTGTGATCATGCAATTATCTCAAGATCTATTGCACACTGTTGATTGTGATCATGCAATTATCTCAAGATCTATTGCACACTGTTGATTGTGATCATGCAATTATCTCAAGATCTATTGCACACTGTTGATTGTGATCATGCAATTATCTCAAGATCTATTGCACACTGTTGATTGTGATCATGCAATTATCTCAAGATCTATTGCACACTGTTGATTGTGATCATGCAATTATCTCAAGATATATTGCACACTGTTGATTGTGATCATGCAATTATCTCAAGATCTATTGCACACTGTTGATTCTAATCGAGGATCATATATCTCAAAGTTGACATAGTTTTAATCCATCTGTTTTACTTGAATGCAGTTTTGCAATAACGCATCATACCCTAGGTAATGACCTTTCACACATTCAATTCTCTACTTGGGTGTCACTGTCAGAAGAGTCGTGGATTGAATGATGTTGTGTGGTTTATTTTCAGGCCAAGAAGGAAATCTATACAGTTAAAGAACAGCGACTCCAGCTAGCACAAGACGAGTACCAGCATCTGCATGACACACTGACAGGCTGGAAAACCTCGAAAACCAGTCGTAAGTACAGATTATACACATCCGTATTAACAGTACCGGGAGCAAGTTTAGCAAATATTGCTTCTGACATCGGCTTATTTGTTAGCTGATCTATGGATGTGGTAGCAACTAGTAATTGAAAATGTGTCTTAACTTTGTTTATTAAAATAAATAATACTCGGACCGGGAAGTATGTGAGATGGTGAGGTAGTCACCAGATTGGACTGGTTGGTTTTCTCCTGGTACTCTGGCTTCCTCCCTCACAAATGACCACATTTACGTTTTCATCCACGCCAACAAGAGTGTTTCATATAACTTGTTAAGCTTGTTTCGCAATCGTTGTAAAATAAATAGAGTTTAGACTTCATTAAAATAACATAAAGCATGTTCCATTTTCCTCATTTGAAGATTTGACCCTAGACTTTCTGTTGGACGGGAGGGGAGACAATTTATTTGTAGTGGGTTTTTTTCCCAGCATAAACTAATTTCCGAATTAAACATCACTATGTCATCAACACTTATTGACGATTTGTAATTAAATTTTCATAAAGGGAAGTAATTTACAAATAATCATTTTACAATGACCTCTTCATTTGTGGACAGATCTTCAATGGTTTTCTGGAATATCTCTGTGTGCAGCACATTCTAAGTACTATCTTTGTGTGCAGCACATTCTAAGTAATATCTCTGTGTGTGCAGCACATTCTAAGTACTATCTCTGTGTGCAGCACATTCTAAGTAATATCTTTGTGTGCAGCACATTCTAAGTACTATCTTTGTGTGCAGCACATTCTAAGTAATATCTCTGTGTGTGCAGCACATTCTAAGTACTATCTCTGTGTGCAGCACATTCTAAGTAATATCTTTGTGTGCAGCACATTCTAAGTACTATCTTTGTGTGCAGCACATTCTAAGTAATATCTCTGTGTGTGCAGCACATTCTAAGTACTATCTCTGTGTGCAGCACATTCTAAGTAATATCTTTGTGTGCAGCACATTCTAAGTACTATCTTTGTGTGCAGCACATTCTAAGTAATATCTCTGTGTGTGCAGCACATTCTAAGTACTATCTCTGTGTGCAGCACATTCTAAGTAATATCTTTGTGTGCAGCACATTCTAAGTACTATCTTTGTGTGCAGCACATTCTAAGTACTATCTCTGTGTGCAGCACATTCTAAGTACTATCTTTGTGTGCAGCACATTCTAAGTACTATCTGTGTGTGCAACACATTCTAAGTACTATCTCTGTGTGCAGCACATTCTAAGTAATATCTCTTTGTGTGCAGCACATTCTAAGTAATATCTCTGTGTGCAGCACATTCTAAGTACTATCTTTGTGTGCAGCACATTCTAAGTACTATCTCTGTGTGCAGCACATTCTAAGTACTATCTCTGTGTGTGCAACACATTCTAAGTACTATCTCTGTGTGCAGCACATTCTAAGTACTATCTTTGTGTGCAGCACATTCTAAGTACTATCTCTGTGTGCAGCACATTCTAAGTACTATCTCTGTGTGCAGCACATTCTAAGTACTATCTCTGTGTGCAGCACATTCTAAGTACTATCTCTGTGTGCAGCACATTCTAAGTACTATCTCTCTGTGTGCAGCACAGTCTAAGTACTATCTCTGTGTGCAGCACATTCTAAGTACTATCTCTCTGTGTGCAGCACATTCTAAGTACTATCTCTGTGTGCAGCACATTCTAAGTACTATCTGTGTGTGCAGCACATTCTAAGTACTATCTCTGTGTGCAGCACATTCTAAGTACTATCTTTGTGTGCAGCACATTCTAAGTAATATCTCTGTGTGTGCAGCACATTCTAAGTACTATCTCTGTGTGCAGCACATTCTAAGTAATATCTCTGTGTGTGCAACACGTTCTAAGTAATATCTCTGTGTGTGCAACACATTCTAAGTAATATCTCTGTGTGCAACACATTCTAAGTACTATCTTTGTGTGCAGCACATTCTAAGTACTATCTCTGTGTGCAGCACATTCTAAGTAATATCTCTGTGTGTGCAGCACATTCTAAGTACTATCTCTGTGTGCAGCACATTCTAAGTAATATCTCTGTGTGTGCAGCACATTCTAAGTACTATCTCTGTGTGCAGCACATTCTAAGTACTATCTCTGTGTGTGCAACACATTCTAAGTACTATCTCTGTGTGTGCAGCACATTCTAAGTAATATCTTTGTGTGCAGCACATTCTAAGTACTATCTCTGTGTGCAGCACATTCTAAGTACTATCTCTGTGTGTGCAACACATTCTAAGTACTATCTCTGTGTGCAGCACATTCTAAGTACTATCTCTGTGTGTGCAACACATTCTAAGTACTATCTCTGTGTGTGCAGCACATTCTAAGTAATATCTTTGTGTGCAGCACATTCTAAGTACTATCTCTGTGTGCAGCACATTCTAAGTACTATCTCTGTGTGCAGCACATTCTAAGTACTATCTCTGTGTGCAGCACATTCTAAGTACTATCTCTTTGTGCAGCACATTCTAAGTACTATCTCTCTGTGTGCAGCACATTCTAAGTAATATCTCTGTGTGCAGCACATTCTAAGTACTATCTTTGTGTGCAGCACATTCTAAGTACTATCTCTGTGTGCAGCACATTCTAAGTACTATCTCTGTGTGTGCAACACATTCTAAGTACTATCTCTGTGTGTGCAGCACATTCTAAGTACTATCTTTGTGTGCAGCACATTCTAAGTACTATCTCTGTGTGCAGCACATTCTAAGTACTATCTCTGTGTGCAGCACATTCTAAGTACTATCTCTCTGTGTGCAGCACAGTCTAAGTACTATCTCTGTGTGCAGCACATTCTAAGTACTATCTCTCTGTGTGCAGCACATTCTAAGTACTATCTCTGTGTGCAGCACATTCTAAGTACTATCTGTGTGTGCAGCACATTCTAAGTACTATCTCTGTGTGCAGCACATTCTAAGTACTATCTTTGTGTGCAGCACATTCTAAGTAATATCTCTGTGTGTGCAGCACATTCTAAGTACTATCTCTGTGTGCAGCACATTCTAAGTAATATCTCTGTGTGTGCAACACGTTCTAAGTAATATCTCTGTGTGTGCAACACATTCTAAGTAATATCTCTGTGTGCAACACATTCTAAGTACTATCTTTGTGTGCAGCACATTCTAAGTACTATCTCTGTGTGCAGCACATTCTAAGTAATATCTATGTGTGTGCAGCACATTCTAAGTACTATCTCTGTGTGCAGCACATTCTAAGTAATATCTCTGTGTGTGCAGCACATTCTAAGTACTATCTCTGTGTGCAGCACAGTCTAAGTACTATCTCTTTGTGCAGCACATTCTAAGTACTATCTCTCTGTGTGCAGCACATTCTAAGTACTATCTCTGTGTGCAGCACATTCTAAGTAATATCTCTGTGTGTGCAACACATTCTAAGTAATATCTCTGTGTGTGCAACACATTCTAAGTACTATCTCTGTGTGCAACACATTCTAAGTACTATCTCTGTGTGCAGCACATTCTAAGTAATATCTCTTTGTGTGCAGCACATTCTAAGTAATATCTCTGTGTGCAGCACATTCTAAGTACTATCTTTGTGTGCAGCACATTCTAAGTACTATCTTTGTGTGCAGCACATTCTAAGTACTATCTCTGTGTGCAGCACATTCTAAGTAATATCTCTGTGTGTGCAGCACATTCTAAGTACTATCTCTGTGTGCAGCACATTCTAAGTACTATCTCTGTGTGTGCAGCACATTCTAAGTAATATCTTTGTGTGCAGCACATTCTAAGTACTATCTCTGTGTGCAGCACATTCTAAGTACTATCTCTGTGTGCAGCACATTCTAAGTACTATCTCTCTGTGTGCAGCACAGTCTAAGTACTATCTCTGTGTGCAGCACATTCTAAGTAATAGCTCTGTGTGTGCAACACATTCTAAGTAATATCTCTGTGTGTGCAACACATTCTAAGTACTATCTGTGTGTGCAACACATTCTAAGTACTATCTCTGTGTGCAGCACATTCTAAGTAATATCTCTGTGTGTGCAACACATTCTAAGTACTATCTCTGTGTGCAACACATTCTAAGTACTATCTCTGTGTGCAGCACATTCTAAGTAATATCTCTTTGTGTGCAACACATTCTAAGTACTATCTCTGTGTGCAGCACATTCTAAGTAATATCTCTGTGTGCAGCACATTCTAAGTACTATCTTTGTGTGCAGCACATTCTAAGTACTATCTCTGTGTGCAGCACATTCTAAGTACTATCTCTGTGTGCAGCACATTCTAAGTACTATCTCTGTGTGCAGCACATTCTAAGTAATCTCTCTGTGTGCAGCACATTCTAAGTACTATCTCTGTGTGCAGCACATTCTAAGTACTATCTTTGTGTGCAGCACATTCTAAGTAATATCTCTGTGTGCAGCACATTCTAAGTACTATCTCTGTGTGCAGCACATTCTAAGTACTATCTGTGTGTGCAGTACATTCTAAGTAATATCTCTGTGTGCAGCACATTCTAAGTACTATCTCTGTGTGCAGCACATTCTAAGTACTATCTCTGTGTGCAGTACATTCTAAGTAATATCTCTGTGTGCAGCACATTCTAAGTAATATCTCTGTGTGCAGCACATTCTAAGTAATATATCTGTGTGCAGCACATTCTAAGTAACATCTTTGTGTGCAGCACATTCTAAGTACTATCTTTGTGTGCAGCACATTCTAAGTACTATCTCTGTGTGCAGCACATTCTAAGTAATATCTTTGTGTGCAGCACATTCTAAGTACTATCTCTGTGTGCAGCACAATCTAAGTAATATCTCTGTGTGCAGCACATTCTAAGTAATCTCTCTGTGTGTGCAGCACATTCTAAGTACTATCTCTGTGTGCAGCACATTCTAAGTAATATCTCTGTGTGTGCAGCACATTCTAAGTACTATCTCTGTGTGCAGCACAATCTAAGTAATATCTCTGTGTGCAGCACATTCTAAGTAATCTCTCTGTGTGCAGCACATTCTAAGTACTATCTCTGTGTGCAGCACATTCTAAGTACTATCTTTGTGTGCAGCACATTCTAAGTAATATCTCTGTGTGTGCAGCACATTCTAAGTACTATCTCTGTGTGCAGCACATTCTAAGTAATATCTTTGCAGCACATTCTAAGTACTATCTTTGTGTGCAGCACATTCTAAGTACTATCTGTGTGTGCAGCACATTCTAAGTACTATCTCTGTGTGCAGCACATTCTAAGTACTATCTTTGTGTGCAGCACATTCTAAGTACTATCTGTGTGTGCAGTACATTCTAAGTAATATCTCTGTGTGCAGCACATTCTAAGTACTATCTCTGTGTGCAGCACATTCTAAGTACTATCTCTGTGTGCAGTACATTCTAAGTAATATCTCTGTGTGCAGCACATTCTAAGTAATATCTCTGTGTGCAGCACATTCTAAGTAATATATCTGTGTGCAGCACATTCTAAGTAATATCTTTGTGTGCAGCACATTCTAAGTACTATCTTTGTGTGCAGCACATTCTAAGTACTATCTCTGTGTGCAGCACATTCTAAGTAATATCTCTGTGTGCAGCACAATCTAAGTAATATCTCTGTGTGCAGCACATTCTAAGTAATCTCTCTGTGTGTGCAGCACATTCTAAGTACTATCTCTGTGTGTGCAGCACATTCTAAGTACTATCTCTGTGTGCAGCACAATCTAAGTAATATCTCTGTGTGCAGCACATTCTAAGTAATCTCTCTGTGTGCAGCACATTCTAAGTACTATCTCTGTGTGCAGCACATTCTAAGTACTATCTTTGTGTGCAGCACATTCTAAGTAATATCTCTGTGTGTGCAGCACATTCTAAGTACTATCTCTGTGTGCAGCACATTCTAAGTAATATCTTTGCAGCACATTCTAAGTACTATCTTTGTGTGCAGCACATTCTAAGTACTATCTGTGTGTGCAGCACATTCTAAGTACTATCTCTGTGTGCAGCACATTCTAAGTACTATCTTTGTGTGCAGCACATTCTAAGTACTATCTTTGTGTGCAGCACATTCTAAGTAATATCTCTGTGTGTGCAGCACATTCTAAGTACTATCTTTGTGTGCAGCACATTCTAAGTACTATCTCTGTGTGCAGCACATTCTAAGTACTATCTCTGTGTGCAGCACATTCTAAGTACTATCTTTGTGTGCAGCACATTCTAAGTAATATCTCTGTGTGTGCAGCACATTCTAAGTACTATCTCTGTGTGCAGCACATTCTAAGTAATATCTCTGTGTGTGCAACACATTCTAAGTAATATCTCTGTGTGTGCAACACATTCTAAGTACTATCTCTGTGTGCAGCACATTCTAAGTAATATCTCTTTGTGTGCAGCACATTCTAAGTAATATCTCTGTGTGCAACACATTCTAAGTACTATCTTTGTGTGCAGCACATTCTAAGTACTATCTCTGTGTGCAGCACATTCTAAGTAATATCTCTGTGTGTGCAGCACATTCTAAGTACTATCTCTGTGTGCAGCACATTCTAAGTACTATCTCTGTGTGTGCAACACATTCTAAGTACTATCTCTGTGTGTGCAGCACATTCTAAGTAATATCTTTGTGTGCAGCACATTCTAAGTACTATCTCTGTGTGCAGCACATTCTAAGTACTATCTCTGTGTGCAGCACATTCTAAGTACTATCTCTCTGTGTGCAGCACAGTCTAAGTACTATCTCTTTGTGCAGCACATTCTAAGTACTATCTCTCTGTGTGCAGCACATTCTAAGTACTATCTCTGTGTGCAGCACATTCTAAGTAATATCTCTTTGTGTGCAACACATTCTAAGTAATATCTCTGTATGTGCAACACATTCTAAGTACTATCTCTGTGTGCAACACATTCTAAGTACTATCTCTGTGTGCAGCACATTCTAAGTAATATCTCTGTGTGCAGCACATTCTAAGTACTATCTTTGTGTGCATCACATTCTAAGTACTATCTTTGTGTGCAGCACATTCTAAGTACTATCTCTGTGTGCAGCACATTCTAAGTAATATCTCTGTGTGTGCAGCACATTCTAAGTACTATCTCTGTGTGCAGCACATTCTAAGTACTATCTCTGTGTGTGCAGCACATTCTAAGTAATATCTTTGTGTGCAGCACATTCTAAGTAATATCTCTTTGTGTGCAACACATTCTAAGTACTATCTCTGTCTGCAGCACATTCTAAGTAATATCTCTTTGTGTGCAACACATTCTAAGTAATATCTGTGTGTGCAGCACATTCTAAGTACTATCTCTGTGTGCAGCACATTCTAAGTACTATCTGTGTGTGCAGCACATTCTAAGTAATATCTCTGTGTGCAGCACATTCTAAGTACTATCTCTGTGTGCAGCACATTCTAAGTACTATCTGTGTGTGCAGTACATTCTAAGTAATATCTCTGTGTGCAGCACATTCTAAGTAATATCTCTGTGTGCAGCACATTCTAAGTAATATCTTTGTGTGCAGCACATTCTAAGTACTATCTGTGTGTGCAGCACATTCTAAGTACTATCTCTGTGTGCAGCACATTCTAAGTAATATCTCTGTGTGCAGCACATTCTAAGTAATATCTGTGTGTGCAGCACATTCTAAGTACTATCTGTGTGTGCAGCACATTCTAAGTACTATCTCTGTGTGCAGCACAATCTAAGTAATATCTCTGTGTGCAGCACATTCTAAGTACTATCTCTGTGTGCAGCACAGCCTCAAGTGTTTTTTATTATTCAATGTTGTTTAAAACAAATTGTGTCTAATATACATGTAGTGATTACCATTTCTGAACCACTTCCATTGCAGTAAACTCAAACTCGAGTGTTAACAGTACCAAGTATGATCCTGACTTACTGAAGGCTGATGTCAACTTGGCTCGTAAACGTGTGGACCGGCTCAAGCATGAACTTGCACAGATACATGCCGAGATGCAGTACAAACAAAAGGGCCTGGATACACTGGCAATGTAAGATCTGTGACTTACCTCTGCAGGAATGCCTCCATGATGTAATGGATTCTGTGTCCGCCTCATAACCTTGTGTAGGGGGTTTGACCACAACCCTAGAACCACGTTGGTGTCCTTAAGCCAGACACTTGATCTAGGTTGTCTCTTCTCTCTGACTCACTCGTGGTTCCATCAAGAGGTATCATGAGTGTGTAATCAAAAGTTAGCTTATGTTTTAGTGGAGTGCATTTCTTGAAGCTAGGGAGTAAGTCTAACTCTTAAACTAGTTAGAAATGACTGGTCAGGAAAATGTTTGATGACCAAATCAATTGGTGTGCAATTGAATGAATTGGAATGTAGTCCTAGTTCTAATGAAGTGTCCATCTGACTTGTAGAAGGTTAGTGGTTCTGTCTGTGTGCTTGTCAGGGTCAATAATATTCCACTTTGTGGAAGTCGTTGTAGCGCAGTGGTGGCGTGGTATGTTCAGGTGTGAGAGGCCTAGCGTTCACATTCAGCTGTAGCCGTTCGATTGTGTCCTTAGGCAATGCACGTAAATTCCACATTGCCTCTTCTCTCCTACATGGCGATTTATTCCATCATGAATGAGGTCTCGAGTTTGCTTAAACTAATGTTGTAAGAACTTGTTTTACAATCAAGCTGAATATATCAATCAAGTATGAATCAGAACTAATATATTAATGGTAGATACATTCGTGGAGTTTTCATTCACTGGGTAATGTCTGGAGGTACTATAATATTATATATATGGCGTTAGCTGTTGGATGGTGCATCTCTAAGTCCAATAAAGGATCCAAGTGTTTGAAGAATGAGTGCAATGCAGAAAGTCGGGCTATTGATTATATACATGTAACTGAACAGAGGTAAAACAACGTTTGTATTGCCCATTGCAGGGTTGACCAGAAGTTATCCGGTCAAGGAGTGGGGTACAACATTGATGAGGCCCGGGAAATCATGGATGAAATGAGGACCATTCAAACTAGTCTTCATTCTGGGGAAAGGGAAAGAATCGAATTGATGCAGGTATGGCTTGGGAGTTTCTTCATGCGTTTTTCTTTGGACATATTAGCAGTGATCACAATTTCCGATTATTCGCTCATTAAAATGTCATTTAAGCTGAAAGTCGTGATAGCGAGTTCACTTCATGTGCAAAAGGCCCAGAGTTCGAGTCCCGATTGTGCCCTTAGGAAAGGCATTCAATATCCACGTTGCCTCTTCTCTCTCCCTCGTGGCGATGGATTCCTTAAGGAATGAGGTCTCGAGCGTGATTAATCTTGATAAGTTGTAAGAACTTGTTTCGCAATCGAGCTAAGATAAATTTGTATATACTGTAAATTCCATACGGAATGAGGTTTCGAGAGTGATTAATCTTGATAGGTTGTAAGAACTTGTTTCGCAATCGAGCTAAAATAAATTTGTATAAACTGTAAACTAAATCGGAGCAAAGAAAGATACCTGGATGAGATATTGAGATATTCATATCTCTACTTTATAAAACTTCTCATTCTAATTTGTTGTGTTGAGGACTATTTTCCAATATGTCTAGAACAAATTTCTTTTGGTGTTGTTGCAGTCCTTGGCAAGATTGAAAGAAGATTTTTTGAGAACAAAGATTGGGGGATCTTCTCCAGATGTGTCAACTATGTCCATACCGCAGGAAAAATCTACAACCGCTTCTCAAACTGACCTGCGTGGCGAGGTAAGTGAACAGTGTTTATATGGAAGGAAATATCTACTACTGCCTCTCAAACTGTTCTATGTAGAGGTAAGTTAACTACATCAGTGCTGCAGGAGAAGTCTACAGTCAATGGTGAATTTGTCAAAATATCATTATAAAGGGAGATAATTTATAAGTCAGAAATTCTCAAAATATAATGAGAGACATTACTTGTTTTTCTATTACCTCCCTGGGCAGATAAAGTCTGATTTATCCGAAATGTGTGTTGTTCCCTGTTTTTACTGTCGTTTTCTAACCAGATGTTGCAGTAGGCTAAATGTAATTTTATCAAAATCTTGTTAATTATTTGATAACCATTTTTACAGTGAAGAACCCATTGTGTAATGCTGTAGGATATATGTCCAGATTTAATAATTATAAGATGAGAAAACGGATAAAAATGGATAGCATGGGGTGCAAAGGAAACAATGATAGTAAAACCAATTAAAACGACCAATCTACTATTTGGAGTATTCAGGGGCAGTAACTGACTAATGTTTCTCAGTCAGTAGCAGGCATGTTGAAGCTCTTACTTATAATCTGGATATAGCGTTACTGGAAGATGGAAATATAAAGTAGTATATACATTTTGTAATCATCCACTCTCTTACATATACAGTCAAACCTGTGTTAGTGGTCACCTCCATTAAGCAACCAACCTGTATTAAGCAGCCAGTTTCCCGATTCCCTATATGGTGTTTTATTATACATTTGAACTCTACTCCTATATGGTGTTTTATTATTCATTTGACCTCTACTCCTATATGGTGTTTTATTATACATTTGACCTCTACTCCTATATGGTGTTTTATTATACATTTGACCTCTACTCCTATATGGTGTTTTATTATACATTTGACCTCTACTCCTATATGGTGTTTTATTATACATTTGACCTCTATTCCTATATGGTGTTTTATTATACATTTGACCTCTATTAAGCAGCCACTTTCTTTGATTCTATTGGCTGGCTGCTTAACACAGGTTTGACTGTAAAACAATCTCTGAATGGGTTGTTCATGTGGCGTCTTTGTACACGAAATAAGTTAGAAAGTCATTACATGAATAATGTTCTCTAATGTCATATTTCAGTATGGTTTGACAAGCAGTCGGTTCTTGGCAGAGATGGCACGTCTACGCCTCCAGTATGATGATTCCAAGAGGCGTCTCTCTCAGCTCAAACATATGCTCGCAGACCTTGAGGATGACATGGTTCCCGGTCAGAATGAGTCGGATAAAGACAGGTATATCCTGTGCCCTTTGTGCATGTATTCCCAGCAATTTGTTCACAAACTTTATTCCCTGGCAAAGCAACTAAAATGCAACATTTTAGAATTTTATTTTCTATGTACATACTCTATATTGCAAATAAATGAACGATACACTTTAACTGCGAATTATTACATGAAACTGTGAGAAATGGATTATTTTAGGTGATTGTCCAGTGCATAGACTGGCAGAGCACCCTGCCATTCCACTCTAGAAACCCTAGATAGCAACCATGCGCCATACTGCTAAATAAAGATTTTTTAAATAGTACTGAATCCAGGGCACCTTCAAAATCTAATTGGTTTATCCTTGATCTGAGGTCCACCCTTCCACCAAATGTCATGAAAATCTGTCAGTAACTTTTGCGCAATACAGCTGACAATTAAGCAGATAAATAAACCATAACAAAACCATAACCTCCTTGGCAGAGATAACACTGTCCATAACCTCCTTGGCAGAGATAACAATGTCCATAACCTCCTTGGCAGAGATAGCACTGTCCATAACTTCCTTGGCAGAGGTAGCACTGGCCATAACCTCCTTGGCAAAGGTAGCACTGTCCATAACCTCCTTGGCAGAGGTAGCACTGGCCATAACCTCCATGGCAGAGATAACACTGGCCATAACCTCCTTGGCAGAGATAACACTGGTCATAACCTCCTTGGCAGAGATAACACTGGCCATAACCTCCTTGGCAGAGATAACACTGGCCATAACCTCCTTGGCAGAGATAACACTGGCCATAGCCTCCTTGGCAGAGATAACACTGGCCATAACCTCCTTGGCAGAGGTAGCACTGACCATAACCTCCTTGGCAGAGATAAATAACACTGCCCATAACCTCCTTGGCAGAGATAACACTGGTCATAACCTCCTTGGCAGAGATAACACTGGCCATAACCTCCTTGGCAGAGATAACACTGGCCATAACCTCCTTGGCAGAGATAACACTGGCCATAACCTCCTTGGCAGAGATAACACTGGCCATAACCTCCTTGGCAGAGATAACACTGGCCATAACCTCCTTGGCAGAGATAACACTGTCCATAACCTCCTTGGCAGAGATAAATAACACTGGCCATAACCTCCTTGGCAGAGATAACACTGTCCATAACCTCCTTGGCAGAGATAACACGGCCATAACCTCCATGGCAGAGGTAGCACTGGCCATAACCTCCTTGGCAGAGATAACACTGGCCATAACCTCCTTGGCAGAGATAACAATGTCCATAACCTCCTTGGCAGAGATAACACGGCCATAACCTCCTTGGCAGAGATAACAATGTCCATAACCTCCTTGGCAGAGATAACACTGGCCATAACCTCCTTGGCAGAGGTAACACTGGCCATAACCTCCTTGGCAGAGATAACACTGTCGTACAATAATTTACAGATTACTGCTTGTGCAAGAGAAGGAACAGCTGTTGCGTGAGCTGCGGAGCATTGATCCCAAGGATCGTCCTCCGGAGGAGATACAGGAAGTGAACCAACGGATGCAACAGCTCGGAATAGACCTCAACCATGCCAAAGAAATCTCAAACAAACAAATAGCTGAAAGGTTTGTGTACATTCAAATTTCAGATTATTAAAAAAGTAATCATAATTTGTGTGTTTAATGAAAGTGTAGCAGCAATTTAAGCTTATCTGTTTGTGTCAATATAGATTTGTCTGTCTGTCTGTCTGTCCACTATTTGTTCACAATTTGCTTCAAACATTATCTACTAATTTCTATATAATTTGACCAAAGTTGGCCTGGAGCATCCGGGCAATCGCTTATCATACAGCTATATTCACATTAGGGTAAACCAACAATAAGAAATCCAAATCAAAGTTCCAATTAAAGAAAAATTTATTTCAAATTGGAATCGACAAGCGTTTGCATACACTTTTAATCCCGAAATCTCTAAAAATGACACATTGCCGCTGGAAGCAGCAGTAGTTGACTCCGTAGATGCATTAAGCTTTAGAAAACAAAGAGTTTTAAGTTCAAACTAACTTACAATATAACCTCAGAAATAGAAGTTTTAATTTGAGGTTATTATTTTGTACATCCTCGGAAGTATTAAGAAAGCGATTGACTTGAATACATTTTTAATTGTATCGGTTATGACATGTAGTGTATAATACTGCATTGATGTCTTATAGATTGTACAAAATACATGTATACTGAGTAATACTGCACCGTTGTCTTATAGATTGAAGCATCAAGAAAAGAAGACAGAAATCTTAAAGGATTTGACGGAGACATCAAAGAAAACAACCATGTTGGAGTCACAACTAAAAAGGTTATTGAGCGGATTAAGTTTCTTGTTTTAGTCACTTTGTTTGTCCACCATCCCCATTTCTTCTTCCACCCTATTCTTCCACCTTCTCCCACTCTTGAGCATTATCATACAAAGTCAGCTCGCTTATCACCAATGCAACCTAGGTGCGATCCTTGGACCAGGAAGTATGTGAGGTTGTACGGTGGTCGCCAGATCGGACAGGTGGGTTTTCTCTGGGTACTTGGGTTTCCTCCCACACGAATAACCACATTACGCTTTCATCCGTGCCAACGAGAGTAATTAAGAGAATTAAATTAAAACGTGCTTCGCAATCGTTGTAGAATAAATAGAGTTTAAACTAAACAAAGTCAGTCTGTACACCGCCCACACTTCCTGTGTAGAGTTCTCCCACCTCTGCAAGCAATTGAAAACTTTTTCACATGTCAACTTTTAGCTCTTGTCCATGATTAGGAGGGGCGGCCTTAATGATAGCGGTGGAAGATAATTTCTAACCCTGGCGTGCTAGACCACTCGACCACGGAGGCTTACACTTGGAACACTTGACAGTTGGAATACATACTGTATGCCCGCATTTGTTGACTATTGGTTTATAATTATGTTATAATAATTATAGTAGTCTCTTTGTGCGTGTTTTCCTTCATATGGAAATATAGGCTATAATTAACCAATTCAACACCAAGTAACTGACATGGACTGGTACATGATATTAACCCATTCAACACCAAGTAACTGACATGGACTGGTACATGATATTAACCCATTCAACACCAAGTAACTGACATGGACTGGTACATGATAACATGGACTGGTACATGATATTAACCCATTCAACACCAAGTAACTCACATGGACTGGTACATGATATTAACCCATTCAACACCAAGTAACTCACATGGACTGGTACATGATATTAACCCATTCAACACCAAGTAACTGACATGGACTGGTGCAGGATATTAACCCATTCAACACCAAGTAACTGACATGGACTGGTACATGATATTAACCCATTCAACACCAAGTAACTGACATGGACTGGTACATGATATTAACCCATTCAACACCAAGTAACTGACATGGACTGGTACATGATATTTTCAGACAAATAAATTAATAAGAAAATTACATTTGGACCAGTTCATTTATCAAAATGGGTAATTTTTGTCTAAAAATAGTAATATTACTGGCAAAAAGTGCAGATCCTGATGAGATGACTCGTCACAAGCCGGCTCATCTGGATCTACACTTTTTGTAAGCCTATTGAGAGGCCTGTGGTGTTGAAAGGATTAATATGCAATAATTATATCCTACAGATGGCCTTATTAAATCAAAGTTATTTGTGAATTTGTAAATAAGTATACCAAGGGAGGTAACTTACATATAAATATTTCACAATATTCACTTGGCAGATCTTCAAAATATTGCCTGCATATTTGATTAAATTATTATTGAAACATGGAAATGTAAGACATTGAGCGTAACTTATAATTGATAATTGTTTGCTGGAATATCTCTGTATGCAACACATAATAGTATATAATAGTCTGACGCTATATAATACTAAAACAGACTGCTCTGTAGTCCAGTGGTAACACGCTGGACTGGTATTCCAGGGATCGCAGGTTTGATCCCCCGTCTGACCCTAATAAAATTAACAGTCTTTCAGATGGGACGTTAAACTGAGGTCTCGTGTCGGTGCTTTACACTGTGCACGTAAAAGAACCAGAGGAGACTCTTGAATGGGTCTCTGTCTGTATCATTGCACTATCCTCCAAAATCTAAAATGACTAATCTCTTCAGGAGGCGTCGCTCATATGGGCAACCGGTAGCGACGATAAATAAACGTAAAACACACATACAGATGGATATGTACATGTAGTACAGTGGTAACAAGCTGGACTGGTAATCCAGGGATTACAGGTTCGATCCCCCGTCTGACCCTAATAAAATCAACAGTTTTTCAGATGGGACTTTAAACCGAGGTCTAGTGTCGGTGCTGTATACCGTACTGTGCACGTAAAAGAACCAGAGGAGACTCCGGAATGTCTCTCTTATCTGTATCATTGCACTATCCTCCAAAATGTAAAAGGACTTGTAGGCAATCGGTAGCGACGATAAATAAACGTAAAACAGACAATTATATATACCGGTATATATCAATTAAGTGATGTACATATCGGTCTGTTCTATTATATCAGGGTTCCTTATAGGTCAGAATTTTTGGGAGAAGTGAGAAAGCGCGTGATCGCTTCCTTAAATGGTGTTCTTTAATATACTTCTGCAAAATAGGGTTAAAATGCACAGTGCAACCATTAAATACAACATTTGAATAGAAGGAGTGCTTTATAATGGGCCAGTGTATCTTACTAGACAAAATTTTGTTTTAAAATCGTAAAAACCAGGGAGAAGTGGGGCCCCCAGAGGGCGAAGTCAGGGTCCCTAGGGCGACAATTTCGCCCACATCGCCCTCTAGAATGATCCCTGTTATATTCTAGCAGTTTGTTTATATGATGTCATTGTATCAAACCCATCTCTCTATTTCTTACAGCATGTCCATGAGTACCTTGTCAATATCTTCGGGCTCCAGTCTTGGCAGTTTGGGCTCACTGGGCTCTCTATCGGAGAGTAGTAGAGGCTCGTTGTCATCTCTTAGTCTTACAGACCTATACGGTGTCCCCAGCTCAAGCAGCACAAATCTACAAGATCTGCATCGTAGAGTGGAAAAACTGTTACAGGGGCATAGTTCTAGTATATCTCCGATTCACGAGAACCCCGTGTCGGTGGCACCGGACATAATGGCTGCAGCTACCGGTGGATATTTACAGAGTGTGCTCGGCAGTAGCAATCAGGATATGTCTTCCAGTTTAAGTGCCAGTGCATCAAGTGTACCTGTAGTTAGTGCAGTTGTACCGACATCACTAGTGACAGCTTCAACACATTCATCATTAACATCGTTATCACCACCCCTCTCACCATACAACATTAGTCCAATGGCTCCCACGTACGATGTCGGTCCACCACCAACGTACACACAGCACATGAACATTACTGCGCCAACTGTGTCAAAACCGCCGCCTCCTTATGTCCCTGGGGGACGCATGGCACCACCACCTCCATTCACCGGCATTGTAAATAATGCGAACATCTCAAACATTGCCCCCTTTGTACCTCAAGTCAATAGCAACCAATCAAAAGTGGCGTTAGATGCGTCGTATTTGTCGATTCAGCCAAACATGGACAAAACAAGTTTTGGCGGCCAGAGTTCTATACCTATACCAATGATACCTTTTCATGGATTAGAAACTAACGTAAACTCTGAACAAGTGTTTAATAGCAATATAATTAGACGGTTTCATAACGCCGACAATATGGACGTTGCATCAAACCCACCGTTAAGTCCAATTAGTGAGAGTAGTTCTGGTGTTGGTAATAATTTATCTGGAGGGAATACTCGGAGTGTGTCCGCGGCAGTTAGTGACGAATCTGTTGCTGGCGACAGTGGTGTGTTTGAAGCAGTTGTGAAAAGGTGAGAGAAGTTCATCTTATTTTATTGTAATATAATATATTGACACATATTCATACAACATGGGACATTTCTGTTCATACAACATGGGACATTTCTGTTCATACAACATGGGACCCTTCTGTTCATACAGCATGGGACACTTCTGTTCATACAACATGGGACACTTCTGTTCATACAACATGGGACACTTCTGTTCATACAACATGGGATACTTCTGTTCATACAACATGGGATACTTCTGTTCATACAACATGGGTATTGAAGTTTTTTGTTCATGCAACATGGACATTGAAGGTTTTTGTTTATACAACATGGGACACTTCTGTTCATACAACATGGAACACTTCTGTTCATACAACATGGGCATTGAAGGTTTTTGTTTATACAACATGGGACACTTCTGTTCATACAACATGGGCATTGAAGGTTTTTGTTTATACAACATGGGACACTTCTGTTCATACAACATGGGACACTTCTGTTCATACAACATGGGCATTATGATTGAAGGTTTTTGTTTATACAACATGGAACACTTCTGTTCATACAACATGGGACACTTTGAAGATCGAATTAAGCTCAACTCTACTGCTGTTCAGATGGGCCAGCTACTTGAGATATTTTGTTTGCTCAACTGTCGATCTCTTGTCCCTTACTGTGGGTTCTAGCTCCGGCTTTCATCTGAGTTAAGCTGTCCAATAGGCTTGCAGAAGTTTGGTAGTTCTAACCGTGTGTCGGAGGTTATAAACATTTCTGAGATCTCAAGTGATTTAATTGGTTGATTCCGAGTTTTACTGTCAGCTGAACCAATCAGAAACTTCAGACTGAGTTTTAGGTTGAATAAAAAGTTTGATAACCACCAGGCCATGCATCTTCCTGTTGAAATACTTTCTGGATGTCAGTATCCATCAGTGGCTGTTGATTCTACATTTAATTAAAAAACAAGCCAATTCTTCTCCTGCAAGTTCTTGCTGCACATCTATAAGTAACATTGAACTATCCCTATGAGTGACAGTGGGTGGGGGATTTACATGCGTACTGCAAACATGAAATACTTGTTTGCCACATAATAACATAACAGCATAGCCGTGGTACGTACAGAATATCTGCTATGTAGATGTGATACATGCTGTGTTAATTGGTTTGTATTTATTTGCAGAGATCATGTGCTGGATGAGGTGCTAGAAATGGGAATGGGGAGTGCTCAAATACAGATCAAATTAAAGTAAGTACATTCAATTCCTGGCCATTGATTGGCTGAACATTCTGTGTATTTAACCGCCTGTCGTCTTGTTTCCACTCATTATCTAGTATCCTGTATGACACAGGTCTGGTAGGTAGGTGAATTATTGGTTATTTTTGGTGTCTGTAGGTCAATAGATCACACTACTGACTGGTCTCAATTTAAAAGTCTGTTATAGTTTATCTTGATTGCGAATCAAATTCATACAACATTTGTGTAATCTCTCTCTTCACTCTTTTCTCTCCTCTCTCTCGCCTCTCTTCTCTCTCCTCTCTCTCCCCCTCTCCTCTCCCCCTCCCCTCTCCTCTCATCTCATCTCCTCTTCTCTCCTCTTCTCTCCTCTGCTCTCTCTCCTCTCCCCTCTCCTCTCTCTCTCTCCCTCTCTCTCTGCTCTCTCTCCCCTCTCCCCTCTCTGCTCTCTCTCCTCTCTCCCCTCTCCCCTCTCTCCTCTCTCTGCTATCTCTGCTCTCTCTTCTCTCTCTCTCTTGTTGGAATCCATTGCCATGAGGGAGAGATAAGAGGAATAAATGGTTCCTGTTTCAAGACAGACGGATCTGTAGTCCAGTGGTGACACGCTGGACTGGTAATCCAGGGATCGCAGGTTCGATCCCCCGTCTGACCCTAATAAAATTAACAGTCTTTCAGATTGGACATCAAACCGAGGTCTCGTGTCGGTGCTTTACACTGTGCATGTAAAAGAACCAGAGGAGATTCTGGAATGGGTCTCTGTCTGTATCATTGCACTATCCTCCAAAATGACTAATCTCTTCAGGAGGCGTCGCTCATATGGGCAACCGGTAGCGACGATAAATAAACGTAAAAACACCTGTTTCAAGGGTTTAACTGTATATACATGTGTATAGATATGTGGAAAGCAAGCAAAATGTATGGATATAGAAATCCCAATTCTGTGTATTCTGTAGAAGCACAATGTTAAACATTAACGACCTTGTCTTGTATGTTGTATATAATATTATATATATATATATATCTTTGTGCCCGATGTATGTAAAGGACCGCCTCCGCAGTTACGGTCATTGACTGTTCATATGAAAAAGTTGACAGTTTCTTACGGACGTTGGTGCACCCAAGTACTGGATAACCGCTGGAGTCTGCCCAGGAATGGTGTTGTTAGGTAAACTACCCGGCAGCGATATAGCCGAAAATGGTGCTGATGCAGGCGTAAAACCAGAAAAAACAAAGAAACGATGTATGTGGAATGAAATGTTTGTGATTTTGTGTGACTTCAGATATCAGACGTTGGACAGTCTACTGATAGTAGGGATAGAACAAGCACGCAATCTCTCAGCATTGCAGTTCCCGGAGTCATCCACAGTGTATGTACAGTCCAACCTGTTGTAGTGGTAACCTCTATTCCGCAGCCAACCTGTATTAAGCAGCCAGTTTCCAGATTCCCAATATGTTGTTTTATTTTACATTTGACCTCTATAGCAGCCACCTGTGCTAAGCAGACTTTCTGTGAATCCCTTGTCTGGCTGCTTAAGACAGGTTTAGGTTTCACTGTAATCTTAGCATTGTACTTTTTTATTCTTGTTGGTGTTTGAAACACAACTGCTAATTACGGTTACTGATCGTCACACTGACTTGCATTTAGTGCAATTTTCCACCCTCCCCCCTTCCACCCCAGTAAGATGTAGCATTCTCACTAAATACTAAATGCGTGTGTCGTTATTGGATAATATAAAAGTGTTTGTTTATTATAGTATCGCCCCAGGGCCAGCCATTACTGACTTATGAGACACCTTTTTATGGACATCAGTACTTCCCGAATCCTATCCTTGTGTTCCAGGCTGATAGGCAATCGGTAACCATTATTTAACTAGCTGGCGGCTCATCAACCAGCCATATCAGAATGAACCCCTGACGAGGTTCGAACCTTCGACCTCCCGCTCTGTAGGCGGATGCAGAGACGGTATATATGTATAATATATCTAGATAACCAATCAAATAGAACATTTTTGACCTGGGTCTTAGGAGAACCTTACGATCTTTCATGAAGCTGGCTTACTAACTGTAACTATATTGTATGTGGAAGGTAAAATAGTAAAATTATATTGTAGGTGTACATTCTTGCATTAGTTGTAGAGTGCAGTGGTAGGTGTACATTTTTGTGTTAGTTGTAAAGAGTGCAGTGGTAGGTGTACGTTCTTGTGTTAGTTGTAAAGAGTGCAGTGGTAGGTGTACGTGTTTGTGTTAGTTGTTAAAGAGTGCAGTGGTAGGTGTACGTTCTTGCGTTAGTTGTAAAGAGTGCAGTGGTAGGTGTACGTTCTTGTGTTAGTTGTAAAGAGTGCAGTGGTAGGTGTACGTTCTTGCGTTAGTTGTAAATAGTGCAGTGGTAGGTGTACGTTCTTGCATTAGTTGTAAAGAGTGCAGTGGTAGGTGTACATTTTTGCGTTAGTTGTAATGAGTGCAGTGGTAGCCGGTAGGTGTACGTTCTTGCGTTAGTTGTAAAGAGTGCAGTGGTAGGTGTACATTCTTGCAATAGTTGTAAAGAGTGCAGTGGTAGGTGTACCTTCTTGCATTAGTTGTAAAGAGTGCAGTGGTAGGTGTACGTTCTTGTGTTAGTTGTAAAGAGTGCAGTGGTAGGTGTACGTTCTTGCATTAGTTGTAAAGAGTGCAGTGGTAGGTGTACATTCTTGCATTAGTTGTAAAGAGTGCAGTGGTAGGTGTACGTTCTTGTGTTAGTTGTAAAGAGTGCAGTGGTAGGTGTATGTTTGTGCGTTAGTTGTAAAGAGTGCAGTGGTAGGTGTACATTCTTGCGTTAGTTGTAAATAGTGCAGTGGTAGGTGTACGTTCTTGTGTTAGTTGTAAAGAGTGCAGTGGTAGGTGTACGTTCTTGCGTTAGTTGTAAAGAGTGCAGTGGTAGGTGTACATTCTTGTGTTAGTTGTAAAGAGTGCAGTGGTAGGTGTACGTTCTTGCGTTAGTTGTAAAGAGTGCAGTGGTAGGTGTACGTTCTTGCGTTAGTTGTATATAGTGCAGTGGTAGGTGTACGTTAATTGTTTAAGAGTGCAGTGGAATACTGTATTTACCGTTTCAAATGTGGCAATGAATGTAGCATTTTGTATTGTTCTTATATTCTATATTAACATAAATACCGTACACATGTTCAGAGCAAATACAAAAAAAAACCACTTATATAAATGGGAGTAGAATTACAGTGAAACTTTTTTATATTTAAGAGAACGCCAAAGGGAAGGGCAAAAAGCGGTCTCTACGCAGGAATCGTCTTTTAATACAAGCTAATTTTGTGGGGGAGGGCCAATCACTAATGTTATTAGAACTTGTGGCCCATTTGCATAATTATATTATTATGTAGTCATAATTTGTTTGTAATTGTTACATAAGTGTATATACAGCAATAAAATATTATCAAATAATTTTGTTATTTAACCCTTTCAACACCACAGACCTCTATATAGGCTTACAAAAAGTGTAGATCCAGATAAGCCGGCTCGTGACGAGCCGTCTCATCAGGATCTGCACTTTTTGCAAGTAGTATTACTAATTTTAAACAAAATTACCCATCTTGATAAATGAACTGGTCCGAATGTAATTTTTCTTATTCATTTATTGGTCTAAGAATATCATGGACCAGTCCATGTGAGTTACTTGGTGTTGAATGGGTTAACAACACAAACAGGAAATGAAAAAGTGGTCTCTTAAGCCAAGTGGTCTTTTATAACAGACGTTGTCTTTCGAGCAAATTTGACTGTACTAGGTTAGTTTGAAATACTGATTTGTAATAATGTTTCAGGTGTATAAAGGCAGCATTACTTCCAAACCCGGAGATGTCCTGGGTGACAGAAACCTCTTCCGATTTAAAGAACCCAAAGTTTAGCGAACTCTTCCATACCATCATTCCGCAATGTGTGTTGGTTACCAAAACCCTCCAAGTGAACATCTGGTGTCTCCAAGACAACAGACCGGATGAATGCTTTGTAAGTACAATGTAAATCTGTCTTGTGTTTATGTGTCTCCAAGACAACAGACTGGATGAATGCTTTGTAAGTACAATGTAAATCTGTCTTGTGTTTATGTGTCTCCAAGACAACAGACTGGATGAATGCTTTGTAAGTACAATGTAAATTTGTCTTGTGTTTATAATGTGTCTCCAAGACAACAGACTGGATGAATGCTTTGTAAGTACAATGTAAATATTTCTGTTTTATAATGTGTCTCCAAGACAACAGACCGGATGAATGCTTTGTAAGTGCAATGTAAATCTGTCTCTGTTTTATAATGTGTCTCCAAGACAACAGACCGGATGAATGCTTTGTAAGTGCAATGTAAATCTGTCTCTGTTTTATAATGTGCCAAGACAACTGACTGGACAAATGTTCTGTAAATACAACGAACAACTGTGTATGTTTTTTGTGTTGTCTCTGCATATTGATGAACTGATAAACTTTGGCTAAAGACTTGATCACACTTTAAGTCTAAAAGAGTTCCGTACCATCATTTTTCCATGTTGATTTTTCCCAATTTGAAAAACTTAAAATCAATATATGATAATCATATGTTATCTACTGCCTTACAAAGAACTGTTGAGTGAACTGGTCATGCCACTATAACCAAATAAATTCAGCCATACATTCCAACTTTCCAGATGTTGAATTAAAGATGCTTGCTTGCTACAAATGCAACTTGTTTTGTATTTGAACTCTCATCCAATCTTTATAACACGAGAAATTAATATTTAATAAAAATGTACATTTGTAATCAAGGAACCTTAGTTTATAACAATTTATTCATAAAAAATTTGACCATTTATAAATGTGATTTGTGATTGAGTCACATTGGTTCCCAATGCAATCACTTTAAACATCCGGAAACCAGTAGGACTGGTTGAAGTGTCTATTGTGAAATAATACAGTATTGATTGTTTGTATGTGGCATTTACCAGTCTAATGTCGTGCATTGTTTCTAAAACATACAAGACAGCAGCAGCAACATAGCCCTTAATAACCAGGTAAGCAGGTGTTAAAATCTGACAATAGCACAAGGTCTTTATTAACAGATGGATCTGTAGTCCAGTGGTAACACACTAGACTGGTAATCACAGGTTCGATCCCCCGTCTGACCATAATAAAATTAACAGTCTTTCAGATGGGGCTTTTAACCGAGGTCTTGTGTTGGTGCTGTACACTGTGCACGTAAAAGAACCAGAGGAGACTCTGGAATGGGTCTCTCTCTGTATCATTGCACTATCCTCCAAAAATCTAAAATGACTAATCTCTACAGGAGGCGTCGCTCATATGGGCAACCGGTAGCGACGATAAATAAACGTAAAACACACACAAGTATTTATTGATTTTAATTAGCCAACTGCTGTGATTTTACAGTAGCGTGGTGTACTTGGACATATGTGCCTGTGATAATCTCTCGGTGAGGCAAGAAGTAAACTTTATGTATTATTGAATGTTTTGAATTTCAGGGCTGTGCATCAGAAAGTCTAGCAGACTTCGACCTGAACGATGTGATATCAATAAGATGGTATAACGTACTTAGCTTTAAATTCATGCAACCGGACACCGGCGTGACACAATCTGTTGCCGATGTACCGGCTAAGAACTTGGTGCAATCTGATACCGATATATCAAGCAAGAACACATGGCAATCTAATACTGGTAATGATATATCAAGCAAGAACACGTGGCAATCTAATAGCGGTAATGATATATCAAGCAAAAACACATGGCAATCTAATAGCGGTAATGATATATCAAGCAAGAACACGTGGCAATCTAATAGCGGTAATGATTTACCAAGCAAGAACACGTGGCAATCTAATAGCGGTAATGATTTACCAAGCAAGAACACGTGGCAATCTAATAACGGTAATGATTTACCAAGCAAGAACACATGGCAATCTAATACTGGTAATGATATATCAAGCAAGAACACGTGGCAATCTAATACTGGTAATGATTTACCAAGCAAGAACACATGGCAATCTAATACTGGTAATGATATATCAAGCAAGAACACGTGGCAATCTAATAGCGGTAATGATTTACCAAGCAAGAACACATGGCAATCTAATACCGGTAATGATATATCAAGCAAGAACACGTGGCAATCTAATAACGGTAATGATATATCAAGCAAGAACACGTGGCAATCTAATACTGGTAATGATTTACCAAGCAAGAACACGTGGCAATCTAATACTGGTAATGATTTACCAAGCAAGAACACATGGCAATCTAATACTGGTAATGATTTACCAAGCAAGAATTCATGCCAATCTAATAACGATGTACCAAGAAATAATTCATGGCAATCTAATAGTGATATACAAAGAAAGAATTCATGGCAATCTAATAGTGATATACAACGAAAGAATTCATGGCAATCTAATAGGGATGTGTTAAGTAAGAACTCTTGTTGCGTGAACAGTGCAGATAGTGTGAGAGAAAGCACACGGATTACCTACAGTGAGACGGAGACTACGCGTCGCACAGAGACTACACGTCGCACGGAGACTACACAGCTTGTAAGTTCTTCTGACTATATGTAATCTGTCTACTTGGTTTAATACTTTATGCATCCATAATCAATGATTTGGATGGTGTAGAGATCTGATGCATCGCCAAACCTTGCCTTTTCTAGTTTGTTAATTTGCTGTCTATGACATTACAATATCAAGATTGTCGAGAACTTTTTAAGCATGGCTTAAGCCATAATATTAATGTATATAAGGAACACTGTCTAATGCTTTATTTATAATCCATGTGGAAAACTTCTACCCAAGTTCATATTACAGAGAACTGAGGCAGCTCGAGAAACAACTATTTCTCCCAAAGCTCCTAGCTCATGCCCTAAGTAACTATTTCTCCCAAATCTCCTTGCTCATGCCTAACTATTTCTCCCAAATCTCCTAGCTCATGCCCTAAGTAACTATTTCTCCCAAATCTCCTTGCTCATGCCCTAAGTAACTATTTCTCCCAAATCTCCAAGCTCATGCCCTAAGTAACTATTTCTCCCAAATCTCCTTGCTCATGCCCTAACTATTTCTCCCAAATCTAGCTCATGCCTAACTATTTCTCCCAAATCTCCAAGCTCATGCCCTAACTATTTCTCCCAAATCTCCTAGCTCATGCCCTAACTATTTCTCCCAAATCTCCTAGCTCATGCCCTAACTATTTCTCCCAAATCTCCTAGCTCATGCCCTAACTATTTCTCCCAAATCTCCTTGCTCATGCCTAACTATTTCTCCCAAAGCTCCTTGCTCATGCCTAACTATTTCTCCCAAAGCTCCTTGCTCATGCCTAACTATTTCTCCCAAAGCTCCTTGCTCATGCCTAACTATTTCTCCCAAATCTCCTTGCTCATGCCTAACTATTTCTCCCAAATCTCCTAGCTCATGCCTAACTATTTCTCCCAAATCTCCAAGCTCATGCCCTAACTATTTCTCCCAATCTCCTAGCTCATGCCTAACTATTTCTCCCAAATCTCCTTGCTCATGCCTAACTATTTCTCCCAAATCTCCTTGCTCATGCCTAACTATTTCTCCCAAATCTCCTTGCTCATGCCTAACTATTTCTCCCAAAACTCCTAGCTCATGCCTAACTATTTCTCCCAAATCTCCAAGCTCATGCCCTAACTATTTCTCCCAAATCTCCTAGCTCATGCCTAACTATTTCTCCCAAAACTCCTAGCTCATGCCCTAACTATTTCTCCCAAATCTCCTAGCTCATGCCCCAACTATTTCTCCCAAATCTCCTTGCTCATGCCTAACTATTTCTCCCAAATCTCCTAGCTCATGCCTAACTATTTCTCCCAAATCTCCTAGCTCATGCCCTAACTATTTCTCCCAAACCTCCTAGCTCATGCCTAACTATTTCTCCCAAATCTCCTAGCTCATGCCCTAACTATTTCTCCCAAACCTCCTTGCTCATGCCCTAACTATTTCTACCAAACCTCCTAGCTCATGCCCTGAGAGTATTTAATAGGGACACATATATATATATTGCCTGTAAGTTGTAACGTGTGAATAAACGGTAAAGTTAATGTTAATTATGAGATGCAGCTGATAGAAGGATTCAAGGAAATGGTACATGTAATAGATGTATGTTGTGTTTACAGAAGGAGTCTACAAGTGACCTGGTGACTAAGCTTTTAGAGGCGTCGTCAGTTAGGTTGAGGAAGCACTCCAGCGATGAACGTGACAAAGATAGGTCAGTTTATACATGCTTATTAACTATATACACCATTTGGTAGGTCGTTGGTTCTACCTGGGAAGGGAGAAGTTTCATGTATACAAGGGGAGAAGTTTCATGTATACAAGGGGAGAAGTTTCATGTATACAGGGGAGAAGTTTCATGTATACAGGGGAGAAATTTCATGTATACAGGGGAGAAGTTTCATGT
Organism: Archivesica marissinica; assembly: GCA_014843695.1. Classification (NCBI taxonomy): domain Eukaryota; kingdom Metazoa; phylum Mollusca; class Bivalvia; order Venerida; family Vesicomyidae; genus Archivesica; species Archivesica marissinica. The sequence goes on from CM026391.1 coordinate 67,096,043, forward strand.
ATACAAGGGAGAAATTTCATGTATACAGGGGAGAAGTTTCATGTATACAAGGGAGAAGTTTCATGTATACAGGGGAGAAGTTTCATGTATACAGGGGAGAAGTTTCATGTATACAAGGGAGAAGTTTCATGTATACAAGGGAGAAGTTTCATGTATATGTATACATGTACAAGGGAGAAGTTTCATGTATACAAGGGAGAAGTTTCATGTATGCAAGGGAGAAGTTTCATGTATACAAGGGAGAAGTTTCATGTATACAAGGGAGAAGTTTCATGTATACAAGGGAGAAGTTTTGTGTATATGTATACAAGGGAGAAGTTTCATGTATACAAGGGAGAAGTTTCATGTATACAAGGGAGAAGTTTCATGTATGCAAGGGAGAAGTTTCATGTATACAAGGGAGAAGTTTCATGTATATGTATACATGTATACAAGGGAGACATTTCATGTATACAAGGGAGACATTTCATGTATACAAGGGAGACGTTTCATGTATACAAGGGAGACGTTTCATGTATACAAGGGAGAAGTTTCATGTATACAAGGGAGAAGTTTCATGTATACAAGGGAGAAGTTTCATGTATGCAAGGGAGAAGTTTCATGTATACAAGGGAGAAGTTTCATGTATATGTATACATGTATACAAGGGAGACATTTCATGTATACAAGGGAGACATTTCATGTATACAAGGGAGACGTTTCATGTATACAAGGGAGACGTTTCATGTATACAAGGGAGAAGTTTCATGTATACAAGGGAGAAGTTTTATGTATATGTATACAAGGGAGAAGTTTCATGTATACAAGGGAGAAGTTTCATGTATATGTATACATGTACAAGGGAGAAGTTTCATGTATATGTATACATGTACAAGGGAGAAGTTTCATGTATATGTATACATGTACGAGGGAGAAGTTTCATGTATATGTATACATGTACGAGGGAGAAGTTTCATGTATATGTATACATGTACGAGGGAGAAGTTTCATGTATATGTATACATGTACGAGGGAGAAGTTTCATGTATATGTATACATGTACGAGGGAGAAGTTTCATGTATATGTATACATGTACGAGGGAGAAGTTTCATGTATATGTATACATGTACGAGGAGAAGTTTCATGTATATGTATACATGTACAAGGGAGAAGTTTCATGTATATGTATACATGTACAAGGGAGAAGTTTCATGTATATGTATACATGTACAAGGGAGAAGTTTCATGTATATGTATACATGTACAAGGGAGAAGTTTCATGTATATGTATACATGTACAAGGGAGAAGTTTCATGTATATGTATACATGTACAAGGGAGAAGTTTCATGTATATGTATACATGTACAAGGGAGAAGTTTCATGTATATGTATACATGTACAAGGGAGAAGTTTCATGTATATGTATACATGTACAAGGGAGAAGTTTCATGTATATGTATACATGTACAAGGGAGAAGTTTCATGTATATGTATACATGTACAAGGGAGAAGTTTCATGTATATGTATACATGTACAAGGGAGAAGTTTGTTTGCTCTATATCCTCTATTTATTCTATGTTAAAAACTAAGTGTCCCAAGTCACCCTCTGCTAGATCAAGCCCTGAATTAGAGTCTGTATTTAATGACTTAATCTCGCATCATCTCAATGTCATTACATGTATATAGTCAATACAGAATACACCCGGTAGTGTCCACCCTGAAGGAAGAAAGTAGCGACGAGTCGACGGTCATCTCTTCGCAAACATCTACACTGACACGGAATCAAGACCCTGACGATATGAGCGAACATGCTGATGATACACTGAAATTTGGTGCGAAACTTATTCTAGATGAAGACGACGATGAGGAAATGGGAGACGAAGATGAAATGGTAAACATGTTTATCTTATTAGTTTAAGACTTGTTAGGGATAGTTTACAGGTTATCTGTGATTGCCAGCGTCGTGGCAGAGGAAGGAAGCAGATATTGCATTATTAATATAAGAAAAATTAACTCACACCGCAAACTACTGGCAAGCTCACTGCCATACCAGGGTTCCCTCTGTCGGTCGCCAATGGCGGCAAAAAACAAATATTGGCGCTAAATTTTGTGATTTGGCGCAACTTTTTTATTTTAATTTTTTTGGGCACATGTTTGTTCAAATATTTATTTGTGAACTATATGGCTCTTAGTTGGCTCCAAGTTTTTTTAATTGGCTCCAGTGTTTTTTAATTGGCGACAGAAGTGGCGCAGACAAACAGAGGGAACCCTGCATACACATCGTGGACTGAGTAGTAGTGGAGTTTGTGTGCGTAGTGATGAGATAGTGCCGTGTATGATTTTGTTATGGAGATCTAGTAGGATTAGATTGTACTCTTAAAGTGGAATTTCACTGTATTTTTGTACAGGTAAATTGCTAATCTGCAGTAATTTATCCGTCAATTTCAGCTTGACTGTTCGAAGGATCTTCACACGATCTTCTCTTTCCCTCGTGGCGATGGAATTTCATCAGGAATGAGGTCTCGAGAGTGATTAATATAAGTTGTAGGAACCTGTTTCGCAATCGAGCTAAAATAAATTTGTATCGAGAAAAGAAAAAAGATAAGTCAGGCTTTTGTATGTTCTTACGTTGGTTAATTGGTTAATTCCACGCATTTCAGGATTACACCGGTTTGAACATGGTGGAGGATGTTATCCGAGGGTTTGAGCGGACTCTGGAGGGCCTCTGCTCCAGCGATGGCTCCACCGATCAGGAAGATCTTCTGCGTACAGAGATGTGCGACAAGGAGACAAATACCATTAATGTAAAGATACAACATGCGGCAGACGCAGGTCGAAGGTCGCACGGGTCAAGTTCAGAAGGTCGTAACACCGGTATACGGAGATCGCAGACGTTCTCTCCTGCTTGTGGGCCTGGTGCTCACTATATATGCAAGGTAATATTAGGTCATAGCGGTAACACTAACATGTATACGCGAGTAGGATCTGTAGCCCAGTGGTAATACACTGGACTGGTAATCCAGGGATCGCAGGTTCGATCCCCCGTCTGACCCTAATAAAATTAACAGTCTTGCAAGGTAATATTAGGTCATAGTGGTAATACTAACATGTATAGATGCAGGTTGTTGAGCAGTGTATTTTAGTGAATTTAATATCGAGGTTTTACTCGAGCTAAATGTAGTACAGTAAAACCCCCTCTAAACCAGACTTATTCCGGACTGGACAAAAAGTCTGATTAAGAGGGGATTCCGGATTAGAGGGTTTTTTATATTTAATATTAATACATGTAGCACATGTTTATATTTATATATTTCGGGTTTTACGCCTGCATCAGCACCATTTTGGGCTATATCGCCGGCGGGCAGTTTACCTAACAACACCTTTCCTGGGCAGGCTCCAGCGGTTAACCAGTACTTGGGTGCACCAACCTCCGTAAGAAACTGCCAACTTTTTCATATAAATGAGACACGGCCTGAGCGGGACTCGAACATGTAGCACATGTACAACATACCATGATGTATATTACAACTGTACAACATATGATATACAATAACACGCAAGTAAAACAAACATAATTATACGTGTACACTATTACAAGTGACATGGAAATGTAGTACTGAACTGTATATATATGTACTTGAGCTTTGTAGTGTTTGGACTACAGTCATTTCTATGCTGTAAAGACCACCCTCCTGAATGGCAAGACGAGATATTTGTTGACAGATGGTCCCTATTCGGAGGTTGAAATGCATTCATAATGGCTTCTTTAAAGATCAAAATTGTGGTATAGAGAGACAGGTGGTCCTTATTCAGAGGTTGTCTGGAACACATGTGTGACTGTAATTAATAATGACTTTGCATAGAGGGTAATTATATCTCAATCCGTCAAGTGGTTATGGTCGCTGACTTGTTACTTTGTATACCTCTGTAACCTATCATCACTGATGGTCACGTGTTAGAGCCCCCTCTCAGACCACATCTCTTTATATGAAAAAGTTGGCAGTTTCTTACTGAGGTTGGTGCATAGAGTACTGGTTAACCGTAGGAGCCTAACCAGAAACCGTGTTGTTAGGTAAACTGCCCTTAGCATGTGCACCCATTAGCGACAAAAAATCAAAAAATATATACTAGCAGTGAACAGTAGATGCAGCATAAATATTTATATTTCAGTTAAATCGAAGTGATAGTGACAGTTCTATGCCGCTGTATAAACGAGGACCCTTCCAAAGAAATTCTTTACAAAGAAGAAGTCTGAGGTGGAAAAGAGTAAGTAGTGGCATCATATTAAAACATTCAAATCATTTGGGAAACGGGTGTCAACGCATTCATATTGCCATTTATTATGTCCCCTTCAGGGGTTAGAGAATCCACTCGTTCTAGTCTACATTTCTTCTGGATAAGCTTGAAATTCCAGGCGAAAAGTAGTTTTCGATTTTTAGATAATGGCATAAGTGACAATTGCCATACATTGGCAACCCATTTCTCAGATCGTCGCAGTCCATTGAAGATGTGATATATACCGGTATATATTGCAATAGTTATATCTGTCCATAGGGCCGAGGGCAGTGCTCGAAAAATAGGGTGCTGGTCTGAGGGGTCCCCTCATAATCAATTTTAAAACTTGCCAAGTAAATATGCATCAATTTTCCACATTACCATATCAAACTTTCTCGAATAGACGAACACTCTTATCATATGGACAGGTCTAAACACTTGTTAGTTTGTAGACACCAAGTAGTGATAGTCTATGGGAATGTAATGTTGTGACCGGTTGGTTGGTTTGCTAGGTCTATGGGAATGTAATGTTGTGACCGGTTGGTTGGTTTGCTAGGTCTATGGGGAGGTATTGTTGTTACCGGTTGGTTGGTTTGCTAGGTCTATGGGGAGGTATTGGTATGACCGGTTGGTTGGTTTGCTAGGTCTATGGGAATGTAATGTTGTGACTGGTTGATTGGTTTGCTAGGTCTATGGGGAGGTATTGGTATGACCGGTTGGTTGGTTTGCTAGGTCTATGGGAATGTAATGTTGTGACTGGTTGATTGGTTTGCTAGGTCTATGGGGAGGTATTGGTATGACCGGTTGGTTGGTTTGCTAGGTCTATGGGAATGTAATGTTGTGACTGGTTGATTGGTTTGCTAGGTCTATGGGGAGGTATTGGTATGACCGGTTGGTTGGTTTGCTAGGTCTATGGGAATGTAATGTTGTGACTGGTTGATTGGTTTGCTAGGTCTATGGGGAGGTATTGGTATGACCGGTTGGTTGGTTTGCTAGGTCTATGGGAATGTAATGTTGTGACTGGTTGATTGGTTTGCTAGGTCTATGGGGAGGTATTGGTATGACCGGTTTGTTGGTTTGCTAGGTCTATGGGAATGTAATGTTGTGACTGGTCATTGGTTTGCTAGGTCTATGGGAATGTAATGTTGTGACCGGTTGGTTGGTTTGCTAGGTCTATGGGAATGTAATGTTGTGACCGGTTGGTTGGTTTGCTAGGTCTATGGGAATGTAATGTTGTGACCGGTTGGTTGGTTTGCTAGGTCTATGGGAATGTAATGTTGTGACTGGTTGGTTGGTTTGCTAGGTCTATGGGGAGGTATTGGTATGACCGGTTGGTTGGTTTGCTAGGTCTATGGGAATGTAATGTTGTGACTGGTTGGTTTGCTAGGTCTATGTGGAGGTATTGGTATGTCATGTTTCTTGCTATATTGCAGACACCAAGCAGTATAGGTCTACGGGGAGGCAAGGTTGTGACATATTTCTTGATATTTTGCAGACACCAAGCAGTATAGGTCTATGGGGAGGCAAGGTTGTGACTCGGACGTCGCTGGACATGGAGCTGGATCTCCAGGCATCTCAGACTAGATTGTCACATCTGAATGACGAGAACCTGCGACTCAGAGAACTGAAACGAAAAATAGAAGAGGCCAAAGCCAGAGGTAAGTTATGAATATACCGGGAATGTACAGGGAACTGTACCGGGAATGTACAGGGAAATGTACTGGGAATGTACAGGGAAATGTACCGGGAATGTACAGGGAAATGTACCGCCGGGAATGTACAGGGAAATGTACCAGGAATGTACAGGGAAATGTACCGGGAATGTACAGGGAAATGTACCAGGAATGTACAGGGAAATGCACCGGGAATGTACAGGGAAATGTACCGGGAAATGTACCAGGAATGTACAGGGAAATGTACCGGGAATGTACAGGGAAATGTACCGGGAAATGTACCAGGAATGTACAGGGAAATGTACCAGGAATGTACAGGGAGTATACTTGGAAATTTACCGGAAATGTACAGGGAATGAGCAGGGGAAACTCCGCATGTCGATAAAATTAAATAAAATCTATTTCCATTGGATTTGCTTGCCAAAATGCATTTATGCGGAGGCGACTTTAAACAAAATTATATACAAATGTAGTTAGTTAGTTCATCCTAGGTCAGAATTTTTGGGAGAAGTGAGAAAGCGCGCGATTGCGTCCTTAAATGGTATTATTTAATGAATTTCAACAATATTTGGGTAAAATGCACATTATGACCATTAAATACAAGATTTGAATACAAGGAGTGCTTTACCATTGGCATTGTATGTTTCTGGACCAAATTTTATATTAAGCTTTTCTTAGGGAGAAGTAGGGCCCCCAGGGGGTGGAGTCAGGGTTCCATGGTTGGCTATTTCGCCCCCAAGTCGACCTCTAGAATGAGCCCTGTTATAAAATGTCTTCCTAGCCCAATACAATATTATTTATTATTCTAAAATTCTAGCTTGATCCATGAATTATGTGAAATCAACAAGAATAAGTCTAAGAGAAAATGGCTTTAGTTTGCATACACATTGTTGCGGCTATGGGGATTTCTATGTCTTGCCAAAGAACACCACCATCATGGTTCTGGTGGGGCTCTATCTCGCCATATCTATTGTGCTATACCTTGGAGGAGCCTCCACGAGCATGTGGGGCTCTATCTTACCATATATATTGTGTTTTACCTGGGAGGATCCTTCATGAGCATCTGGGATTCAATCTCGCCATATATATTGTGCTATACCGGGGAGGATCCTCCACGAGCATGTGGGGCTCTATCTCACCATATATATTGTGCTATACCTGGGAGGATCCTCCACGAGCATGTGGGCCTCAGTCTCATCATAAATATTGTGTCATACCTCAGAGGATCCTCCACGAGCATGTGGGGCTCAATCTCACCATATATATTATGTTATACCTGGGCGGATCCTCCACGAGCATTGTATGGTACAGAGAACTGGACATTAATTGTCACACCTACTGCTGATCTTACTTACATCTAACTACAAGGCAAATACAATTTTGTGTACAAAAACAGATTTCATTCTACGATTTTGCAGGAAAATGGTAAATGTAAACTTGATTGCATTGAAGTGGTATAATTAGCTTGGTATATATTTACAGGAGAGACCGAGCTACCTGCCTGGTTGTCTGACGATGAACACTTTCAGAGCTTACTGAGTGAGGCTGATAAAATGGTGAGTTTAAGGATTGTGAGAGGGTGGTATGCTTAGCCATTGTGAGTTATCACCAGTCATTGTAACACCGTCTCCAGCTGCCCCAGAACAAGCCACCAGTCTGTTATGCATATACTGTATCCCTAATTAACCACTTGAAGGTCCAAGGCAAACCACCAGTCTGTTATACATATCCCCTTATCTAACCACGTGAAGGTCCAAGGCAAACCACCAGTCTGTTATACATATCCCCCTATCTAACCACGTGAAGGTCCAGGACAAACCACCAGTCTGTTATACATATCCCCCTATCTAACCACGTGAAGGTCCAGGACAAACCACCAGTCTGCTATACATATCCCCTATCTAACCACTTGAAGGTCCAGGACAAACCACCAGTCTGTTATACATATCCCCCTATCTAACCACTTGAAGGTCCAGGACAAACCACCAGTCTGCTATACATATCCCCCTATCTAACCACTTGAAGGTCCAAGATAAACCACCAGTCTGCTATACATATCCCCCTATCTAACCACTTGAAGGTCCAGGACAAACCACCAGTCTGTTATACATATCCCCCTATCTAACCACTTGAAGGTCCAAGATAAACCACCAGTCTGCTATACATATCCCCCTATCTAACCACTTGAAGGTCCAAGATAAACCACCAGTCTGCTATACATATCCCCCTATCTAACCACTTGAAGGTCCAGGACAAACCACCAGTCTGTTATACATATCCCCCTATCTAACCACTTGAAGGTCCAGGACAAACCACCAGTCTGCTATACATATCCCCTATCTAACCACGTGAAGGTCCAGGACAAACCACCAGTCTGCTATACATATCCCCTATCTAACCACATGAAGGTCCAGGACAAACCACCAGTCTGTTATACATATCCCCTATCTAACCACGTGAAGGTCCAGGACAAACCACCAGTCTGTTATACATATCCCCTATCTAACCACATGAAGGTCCAGGACAAACCACCAGTCTGTTATACGTATCAAGAGTGAAGTATCCACCCATGCCTGAGGTTCCGTGTTATTAACATCTGGTGGAGTAAGGCAAGTTAGTCTTAGAAATAATTACTAGTGTAAATATTTTTTTCTTTGAAAAAATTATTAAGAACCACGTGTAGATTATTTGACACCACATATAAATTGTTTATTTGTGCTATATTCCACACACGTGTGTATTTTGTTGATATAATTATATGTATTCTGTATTGATGTAAATATTTTGCCAGACATGGAAGCAATTTCAAGAGCACATAGTAGAAGTAAGCCACAGCAGCACGTCATATAGCATGGTTACTAGGATGTACCCAATGTCTACCACAGGCAGACGTATCAGTGCTTAATGATGGTATGGGTGCTGAAAAAATAGTAACAAAAAAAATGTTTTATTGAAGACATAAATTGTGTGCTTTTGGTAGAAGAATTGGGCTCAAAAAAGTTAAATTTGTTTAACTTTTAATTTGTTTTACTTTTTTTTCAATTTTTTAACTTTTAATTTGTTTTACTTTTTTCCCCAATTTTTTAACTTAATTTGTTTTACTTTTTTTTCCAATTTTTTAACTTAATTTGTTTTACTTTTTTTTCTCAATTTTTTAACTTTTAATTTGTTTATATTTTTTTTTCAATTGTTTAAACTTTTTTTAGTCCAATTCTTCTTTCTATCAAAAGATATACAATGTATGACTTGTATAAAAACATTCTCTTTTAAGTACCTCTCCAGCACCCATTATACTACGGAAGCACTTTCGGCTGCCTGTGATGTGTACCCCCCTATGTCAATGACTTGTAATCAGAATCTCTCACACTAAATTTCATGTGTCTCTAATTAATCTCCCAGATTGTAATACAAACATATAGCCATACTCATACCCTATATAGACTGGTGTTTATAAACTGTTGATTGGTTTAGATTCGTGTCAATGTTAAATACTGTCGAATGATTAGATGTGTGTTAGTGTTTATAACATGTTGATTGGTTTAGATGAGTGTCAGTGTTTATAACATGTTGATTGGTTTAGACGAGTGTCAGTGTTTAGTTCAGTTATTGTGATTGGCTGGATATGATGATTGGCAGGATATGATTGGCATGCCTCCTCCTCCTCGCCCGGCATGTTGAACATGACCCATTTATTCTCACCAGCTCGTACTGTATTAATGTATACATATATAGAGTAATAAATCCTTAAAGCGACACTAAATCGGTAAACATTCAAATATCTACAGAATGTAATTTCCTATTATATGGAATAATTGTTTTCTGAGGATTTTAACTACCGGTAATAAACAAGCGTCGTATACGACGTTTGTTGACATATCATCATAATGTAAATAGGGCCAACAGCAATGTATTATGTAATGCGTGTATCACGAATAACAACATTTATTGTACAGATTTAACATATTATCTCCCATTTCTGTCTGTGTATATTTATTTTTAGACTCAACAGATTATTAATATCTCTAAACGACAGCATGACGCGTAGCATAGACTTCAATAATAAACAAACGTAGAATTCAGGAGCGTGGCTGACCGCTATATGAAATGCTACTTTGAGAGTTTGTAGACCGCAAGAACATCGAAAGAATTTGTACATACGTAACAATATGCTGTTTTGTTTGGCTTTTTGCGATGTAATGTCGCTTTAACCCTTCACTTCCTAATTTATAATAATATTCATTTACAGTAGATTTTACCCGTTTTATTTATTGTTAGCATGGACTTGTAGCAACCGTTATATCAGTTTGACTATAATACAACACAGCAATATATTAGTTGTTTTATTGCTACACATAGCCATGGCCCATGGCCAGGGAATTGCATGTCATAGTAGGGCTAAAGACAAAGTGTCAACATTTTACTAATTTGCTATCTGTGCAGTAGCTCTGTAGTTCCAGGGATTTTACTGTTTTGCTATCTGTGCAGTAGCCCTGTAGTTCCAGGGATTTTACTAATTTGCTATCTGTGCAGTAGCCCTGTAGTTCCAGGGATTTTACTGTTTTACTATCTGTGCAGTAGCCCTGTAGTTCCAGGGATTTTACTGTTTTACTATCTGTGCAGTAGCCCTGTAGTTCCAGGGATTTTACTGTTTTACTATCTGTGCAGTAGCCCTGTAGTTCCAGGGATTTTACTGACACAATTAGCAGTAACTGCAGTAGCCCTTTATTGCCCAAGGGATTTTACTGTTTTACTACTGTGCAGTAGCCCTGTAGTTCCAGGGATTTTACTGTTTTACTATCTGTGCAGTAGCCCTGTAGTTCCAGGGATTTTACTGTTTTACTATCTGTGCAGTAGCCCTGTAGTTCCAGGGATTTTACTGTTTACTATGTGCATACCCTGTGTTCCAGGGATTTTACTGTTTACTATCTGTGTACCTGTATAGGGATTTTACTGTTTTACTATCTGTGCATACCTGTGTTCCAGGGATTTTACTGGAGCAGCAATTAGCAGATAACTGCAGTGATTTCTTTCTTGCCCAAAGTGGTGGGAACTTTGTTCCTACTGGGCAATGTTTCTACCAGACCTCTACTTAGAGACAACTGACTGGTGCATACAATGTGTGTACATGTATAGGAGGTGCATACAATGTGTGTACATGTATAGGAGGTGCATACAATGTGTGTACATGTATAGGAGCTGCATACAATGTGTGTACATGTATAGGAGGTGCATACAATGTGTGTACATGTATAGGAGGTGCATACAATGTGTGTACATGTATAGGAGCTGCATACAATGTGTGTACATGTATAGGAGGTGCATACAATGTGTGTACATGTATAGGAGGTGCATACAATGTGTGTACATGTATAGGAGCTGCATACAATGTGTGTACATGTATAGGAGGTGCATACAATGTGTGTACATGTATAGGAGGTGCATACAATGTGTGTACATGTATAGGAGCTGCATACAATGTGTGTACATGTATAGGAGGTGCATACAATGTGTGTACATGTATAGGAGGTGCATACAATGTGTGTACATGTATGCGAACTGTATACAATGTGTGTACATGTATAGGAGCTGCATACAATGTGTGTACATGTATATGAACATTTATTCATTAATCGATGCATGAGTTCTATAATTATGTTTTCACATAGCTAATGATCCTACATTTTTTATGCGCAATGTGACCAACAAAAAGGCACCTATCGGTCAAATTGTCGTATCTACCGAGCTAATAATAATAGATTATTTAAACTGGGTAGAATATATACAGTCAAACATTTGTTAGTGGTCACCTATTAAGCAACCAACCTGTATTAACCCTTTCAACACCACAGACCTCTAAATAGGCTTACAAAAAGTGTAGATCCAGATGAGCCGGCTCATGACGAGCCGTCTCATCAGGATCTGTACTTTTTGCCAGTGATATGACTATTTTTAGACATAATTACCCATTTTGATAAATGAACTTGCCCAAATGTGATTTTCTGATTCATTTATTGGTTTATGAATATCATGGACCAGTCCATGTGAGTTACTTGGTGTTGAATGGGTTAAGCAGCCAGTTTTCAGATTCCCAATATGTTGTTTTCTTATAGATTTAACCTCTATTAAGCAGCCACTTTCTGTGATTCCCTTGACTGGCTATTATCTTAAGACAGGTTTGACTGTATCAGTGTTATGCCTGATTGGTAAATTATGACAGGTATGATTAACCCTTTCAACCCCAAGTAACTGACATGTACTGGTCCATGATATTTTTAGACCAATAAATTAATAACAAAATTACATTTGGATCAGTTCATTTATCAAAATGGGTAATTTTATCTAAAAATAGTAATAATTATTACTGGCAAAAAAGTGCAGATCCTGATGAGACGGCTCGTTACGAGCCGGCTCATCTGGATCTACACTTTTCATAAGCCTATTTAGAGGCCTGTGGGGTTGAAAGGGTTAAGCCATGCTTGGTATCAAAATCGACTTTGAAATATCAATATATGCATGATTCACAAACAGTTAACCCATTCAACACCAAGTAACTGACATGGACTGTTCCTTGATATTATTAGACTAATAAATTAATAAGAAAATTACATTTGGACCAGTTCATTTATCAATATGGGTAATTTTGTCTAAAAATAGTAATATTACTGGCAAAAAGTGTAGATCCTGATGAGACGGCTCGTTGCGAGCCGGCTCATCTGGATCTACACTTTTTGTAACCCTATTTAGAGGTCTGCGGTGTTGAAAGGGTTAATTTGCATAAAAAGCTCATTAAATCTTTTTGAAAATGTTTGTATCGCGATATATAAATTTCAAATGACTTTTGCAATAATGTCTCGTCTTATAAAATGAGAGAATTTCGTGCAAAGTGTTGGTAGTTAGTATGTAATCTCATTTACGTAATATATAATAATACTAATTATATAGAACATGATTTGTTATACATCAATATTATAGTGCATCGATTTTATTTTTTGTTTAAATCTTTGCATTTATATTTATTGATATTTTCAAGCTCAATGGAATTCCATTGCAGATAACTTGTATTAAGAGAGCACTCACAGGGCATACAAAAAGCAGTCTCAAAACATGAATCCTCTCTCGAATAAAACAGCATGGTTTGTTCCTTAACAATACAAACGGGTATTGAAAATGTTGTCCTGAATAACATGTGACCTCTTCATAGATGATGTCTCATGAGCAAGTTTGACTGTACAGTCAAACCTGTGTTAGTGGTCACCTCCATTAAGCAGCCTACCTGTATTAAGCAGCCAGTTTCCAGATTCCCAATATGTTGTTTTATTATACATTTGATCTCTATTAAGCAGCCACCTGTGCTAAGCAGCCACTTTCTGAGATGCCCTTGGCTGGCTGCTTAACCCTTTCAACACCACAGACCTCTAAATAGGCTTACAAAAAGTGTAGATCCAGATGAGCCGGCTTGTGACGAGCCGTCTCATCAGGATCTGCACTTTTTGCCAGTGATATGACTATTTTTAGACATAATTACCCATTTTGATAAATGAACTTGTCCAAATGTGATTTTCTGATTCATTTATTGGTTTATGAATATCATGGACCAGTCCATGTGAGTTACTTGGTGTTGAATGGGTTAAGACAGGTTTGACTGTATATACAAACTCTACTATTTATGTCTAGTATTTCTGGAGATATGAACTATTAGCCAGACAGGCTATTTTGTAGCATGTTGTATTATTTATATATTTCTAACATATGTCTGCAAGGACATTTTTGAATGTTTTTTTAAATTTACAGTATGGTTAAGATTTCTTAGATGATGACCTTCGGATGTTATTATCTGTTAATTTATTAAAACAAATACTTTAAGCTATGATTTTATCTTTATCTCTATCTGCCATTTCTTTAGAAATGTTGTTGATGAAAGAATGAATGAGTGTTAATGTTATACACTATAACGTATATATTAATATTGTACATGTACACAGTAATCAGGGTTACAGGCATTTCCCCAATGCGATCGATTACATTATGATTAATTGTGTAATTGATAACATTACAATTACTAGTGTAATTGATTGTATTACAATTATAATTGGTTACATTACTTGTGTAATCAATTGTATTACAATTATAATTGGTTACATTACTTGTGTAATCGATTGTATTACAATTATAATTGGTTACATTACTTGTGTAATCAATTGTATTACAATTATAATTGGTTACATTACTTGTGTAATCGATTGTATTACAATTACCTGTGTGGTTGGTTACACTGCAATTACTTGTATAATTGATTACATTACAATTACTTGTATAATTGGTTACACTGCAATTACTTGTATAATTGGTTACACTGCAATTACTTGTATAATTGATTACATTACAATTACTTGTATAATTGGTTACACTGCAATTACTTGTATAATTGATTACATTACAATTACCTGTGTGATTGGTTACACTGCAATTACTTGTATAATTGATTACATTACAATTACCTGTGTGATTGATTACACTGCAATTACTTGTATAATTGATTACATTACAATTACCTGTGTGATTGATTACACTGCAATTACTTGTATAATTGATTACACTGCAATTACTTGTATAATTGATTACACTGCAATTACTTGTATAATTGATTACACTGCAATTACTTGTATAATTGATTACACTGCAATTACTTGTATAATTGATTACACTGCAATTACTTGTATAATTGATTACACCTACAATTACTTGTGTAATGATTACATAGTATTATCTGTGTAATTGATTATGTTACAATTACTTGTGTAATTGATATAATTACTTGTGTATAATCGATTACAGTGTGATTACTTGTGTAATTGATTATATTGTGATTACTTGTGTGTAATCGATTACAGTGTGATTACTTGTGTAATTGATTATAGTGTGATTACTTGTGTGTAATCGATTACAGTGTGATTACTTGTGTAATTGATTATAGTGTGATAACTTGTGTGTAATTGATTATAGTGTGATAACTTGTGTAATTGATTACACTACAAATTACATGTAATACTGATATACTGATTATGATTACCCCAAGTCTTGTATATACCGGTATTATATTTGCAAAATAAGTATTAAAAAATAATGCATTACATTTTACATGTATTTAGAAACTGAAAGAATACAGATAATTTGCGAGTACTATAGTTAACCGGTTTGCTTCCTTACCTTTAGCGCCAACAGGGGGAACAAAGCGAGATGACTCAACAGGAGCGGCGAGCGGAGCAGCTGATGAAGCGAGTTACGCGGGACGTACATAGATTGAAACGCAACCACCCCAATGCACTCACAACATCATTTAGGTAATAATTTGAATCTTGTGCCACGAGAATTAATTAGTCTTCGAAGTGTATATTAATTAAGTACCGTAATTTTATACTTTGTTGCATAGCAGTAAATGTTCAAACTTGTCTGTTATAAAGTCTACGTCAGCATTACAGGACTGTACATATGCCTGGTGTGGTTAACAGGGATTGGGGACAGTTGTTTTTCTAGGGAAAAGGGCTTTTCTGCTACAATGATTATGTTTGCTAGCTTGCTGATGGGACGGACGGTTGTTGGTTCGAGACCTGGGTGTGGAACTCGCTCCACAGTTAATAAAGTTATTAATATTTAATAAAGACCGTTAACAACAGTTGTTTTATTTAGAATATGAAATACCGGATTGTTAGTCGTGGTTAGAGTAATTGTAGAGATTTGTGGTGAATGCCTCGTACTTTCAATGTGAACAGTGTGGGGTTCGATCCCAATCCGGCCCTTCAACTCATTCAGATGGGACTAGGCCCCGTGTACTTTATGCTACTTTATACAGGCACTCAATAGTCTCAAATGACAATAGGAGGGTATTACTACCTGGTCGCTCTGTAATCTCTTTCCGTTAAACTCTGCACAGATCTGTATCACTATAATAAGTGTTGATGGGTCATTAACCCTTTCAACACTACAGACCTCTAAATAGGCTTACAAAAAGTGTAGATCCAGATGAGATGGCTCGTGACAAGCTGTCTCATCAGGATCTGCACTTTTTGCAAGTAATATTACAATTTTTAGAAAATAATTTACCCATTTTGATAAATGAACTGATCCAAATGTAATTTTCTTATTAATTTAATTGGTCTAAAATTGTCATGGACAAGTCTATGTCAGTTACTTGGTGTTGAATGAGTTAAACAAGTAACAAACACACACATTACAGAGGTGAATGTCCGTCGTTGCACATTACTGGTACATAGGAAACAATAAAGGTAGGATCTTGCATAACATGGAATAAACAGAATATTTATATACTAAATGTAAGCATTGCTAAATAACATGACTGTGGGTATATACCACATGGAATAACCAGAATAGTTAGTTTTAATTTAAACTTTATTTATTTTACAACGATTGCGAAGCAAGTATCCAACAACATATATTAATCACTTTCGTTGGCGCGGATGAAAGCGTAAATGTGGTCGTTCGTGTGGGAGGAAACCGGAGTACCCGGAGAAAACCCACCTGTCCAATCCGGCGACCATCGTACCATCTCGCATACTTCCCGGTCCGAGGATCGAACCCGGATTGCATTGGTGAGAAGCCAACGCGCTAACCACTGCGCTAATCGGACAATAGTTGTATAGGTCTATTAAATGTAAGCATTGCTAAATAACATGACTGTGGGTATAACCATATGGAATAACCAGAATATTGATATACTAAAAGTAAGCATTGCCAAATAACATGACTGTGGGTATAACCATATGGAATAACCAGAATATTGATATACTAAAAGTAAGCATTGCCAAATAACATGACTGTGGGTATAACCATATGGAATAACCAGAATATTGATATACTAAAAGTAAGCATTGCCAAATAACATGACTGTGGGTATAACCATATGGAATAACCAGAATAATATTGATATACTAAAAGTAAGCATTGCCAAATAACATGACTGTGGGTATCAGGGCTTCTAAATTTTCAAAACCAAATCGTTCCAGGCCGAAATCGAGTCAGGACCCCCCCCCCCCAATTTTCTGGACCGATTTATTGATTGCTACAATCGGTCAGACAGTTTAAAATACGGTCCTGGACTGGGAGACAGGCGCTTTTAGAAGCCCTGGACTGTGTATGACCACATGGCTTATCCAGAATATTTACATACTAAATGTAAGGATTGTTACTTAGAATACCAGAATATTTACATACTAAATGTAAGGATTGTTACTTAGAATACCAGAATATTTACATACTAAATGTAAGGATTGTTACTTAGAATACCAGAATATTTACATACTAAATGTAAGCAGAAAAAAAGATTGTTACTTAGAATACCAGAATATTTACATACTAAATGTAAAGATTGTTACTTAGAATACCAGAATATTTACATACTAAATGTAAGGATTGTTACTTAGAATACCAGAATATTTACATACTAAATGTAAGGATTGTTACTTAGAATACCAGAATATTTACATACTAAATGTAAGGATTGTTACTTAGAATACCAGAATATTTATATACTAAATGTAAGGATTGTTACTTAGAATACCAGAATATTTATATACTAAATGTAAGGATTGTTACTTAGAATACCAGAATATTTACATACTAAATGTAAGGATTGTTACTTAGAATACCAGAATATTTACATACTAAATGTAAGGATTGTTACTTAGAATACCAGAATATTTATATACTAAATGTAAGGATGGGAATTTGCTACCATGGGTTTTCATTCATTGTTTGTGGCTTTTATGCAAGTGTCGACATCTTTTTTTTGTTTTTTAAATTTTATTTATCGTCGCTATCGGTTGCCCATATGAGCATTGGGCAGCTTACCAGACAACACCTTTCCTGGGCAGGCTCCAGCGGTTAACCAGTACTTGGTGCACCAACTTGGCCAACTTTTTCATATAAACGGACACGGTTGAGCAGGGCTTGAACATGTATAACAAGAACATTTCTTAATAATGCACCCATTGAGTAAGTTTAGGCAGTGTTTATTCAGTGTACGCATTATTAGGCAATGTTTACACATGCCTAATTGTCACAAATAACGAAATGAATCTTTATAATTTCAAATAACTTTCAAATTCCAACCTTTGGTAATTAACAATGTCTTTGTTTTGAAATGTTCTACTGTTGTTACATACGTTCAACTAGAGATTTACAACTTATGTTATCCCAGTAGTATGTTTGTAGGGATCATACAGATATTTGAATTATGTTCCCTCCAGCACCCCCTCCACAATACCAATTACCATTGACATGGCAAACCTCCGTCACCCCCTCCACAATACCAATTACCGTTGACATGGCAAACCTACAGCACCCCCTCCACAATACCATTGACATGGTAAACCTCCAGCACCCCCTCCACAATACCATTGACATGGTAAACCTCCGTCACCCCCTTCGACAATATCAATTACCGTTGACATGGCAAACCTCCAGCACCCCCTCCACAATACCAATTACCGTTGACATGGCAAACCTCCGTCACCCCTCCACAATACCAATTACCATTGACATGGCAAACCTCCGTCACCCCCTCGACAATACCAATTACCGTTGACATGGCAAACCTCCGTCACCCCCTCCACAATACCAATTACCGTTGACATGGCAAACCTCCGTCACCCCCTCCACAATACCAATTACCATTGACATGGCAAACCTCCGTCACCCCTCCACAATACCAATTACCATTGACATGGTAAACCTCCGTCACCCCCTCGACAATGCCAATTACCGTTGACATGGCAAACCTCCAGCACCCCCTCCACAATACCAATTACCATTGACATGGCAAACCTCCGTCACCCCCTCCACAATACCAATTACCATTGACATGGCAAACCTCCGTCACCCCCCTCGACAATACCAATTACCGTTGACATGGCAAACCTCCGTCACCCCCTCCACAATACCAATTACCATTGACATGGCAAACCTCCGTCACCCCCTCGACAATACCAATTACCGTTGACATGGCAAACCTCCGTCACCCCCTCCACAATACCAATTACCATTGACATGGCAAACCTCCGTCACCCCCTCCACAATACCAATTACCATTGACATGGCAAACCTCCGTCACCCCCTCCACAATACCATTGACTTGGTAAACCTCCGTCATCCCCTTCACAATACCATTGACTTGGTAAACCTCCGTCACCCCCTTCACAATACCATTGACTTGGTAAACCTCCGTCACCCCCTCCACAATACCATTGACTTGGTAAACCTCCGTCACCCCCTCCACAATACCATTGACTTGGTAAACCTCCGTCACCCCCTCCACAATACCATTGACTTGGTAAACCTCCGTCACCCCCTCCACAATACCATTGACTTGGTAAACCTCCGTCACCCCCTCCACAATACCATTGACTTGGTAAACCTCCGTCACCCCCTCCACAATACCATTGACTTGGTAAACCTCCGTCACCCCCCCACAATACCATTGACTTGGTAAACCTCCGTCACCCCCTCCACAATACCATTGACTTGGTAAACCTCCGTCACCCCCTCCACAATACCATTGACTTGGTAAACCTCCGTCACCCCTCCACAATACCATTGACTTGGTAAACCTCCGTCACCCCCTCCACAATACCATTGACATGGTAAACCTCCGTCACCCCCTCCACAATACCATTGACATGGCAAACCTCCAGCACCCCCTCCACAATACCATTGACATGGCAACCTCCAGCACCCCCTCCACAATACCATTGACATGGCAAACCTCCGTCACCCCCTCCACAATACCATTGACATGGCAAACCTCCGTCACCCCCTCCACAATACCATTGACATGGCAAACCTCCGTCACCCCTCCACAATACCATTGACAAGGCAAACCTCCATCATCCCCTCCACAATACCATTGACATGGTAAACCTCCGTTACCCCCTCCACAATACCATTGACATGGTAAACCTCCGTTACCCCCTCCACAATACCATTGACATGGTAAACCTCCGTTACCCCCTCCACAATACCAAATTAGTATCACTGGTAGTTTCCGGGTAGTTTCCGAGCATTCCCTTGTTGCTTGTCAATGGCGAGGGTTTCAAAACTCGATGTTTTTACTACTTCGTAAATCACATAAACGAAGAACTGAATGTGCGTAAATCATTTTAGCACGTCTTATTCACAGCAAAAGTACAAAAACGGGACCCTCTCATACAGTGCAATTTCGCCGTTCTGGTCAGGAATATATCATTAATTCGTTGTAATTATCAGTGTGTAAACTCTGGTCATGTCATTGTGCCTTTAAAATATTTAAACCAATGAAAAATATTGTTTTATAAGAGGTTGGAATGATTATAGTATAACCGTGGATGTAACCAGATGTTTATATATAATGGTATAACCGTGGATGTAACCAGATGGAATAACCAGATGTTTATATATAACGGTATAACCGTGGATGTAACCAGATGGAATAACCAGATGTTTATATATAACGGTATAACCGTGGATGTAACCAGATGGAATAACCAGATGTTTATATATAACGGTATAACCGTGGATGTAACCAGATGGAATAACCAGATGTTTATATATAACGGTACTAAGACTTCTAAGAGTATACTATGATTATAGTATAACCGTGGATGTAACCAGATGGAATAACCAGATGTTTATATATAACGGTATAACCGTGGATGTAACCAGATGGAATAACCAGATGTTTATATATAACGGTACTAAGACTTCTAAGAGTATACTATGATTATAGTATAACCGTGGATGTAACCAGATGGAATAAACAGATGTTTATATATAACGGTATAACCGTGGATGTAACCAGATGGAATAAACAGATGTTTATATATAACGGTATAACCGTGGATGTAACCAGATGGAATAAACAGATGTTTATATATAACGGTATAACCGTGGATGTAACCAGATGGAATAAACAGATGTTTATATATAACGGTATAACCGTGGATGTAACCAGATGGAATAAACAGATGTTTATATATAACGGTATAACCGTGGATGTAACCAGATGGAATAAACAGATGTTTATATATAACGGTACTAAGACTTCTAAGAGTATACTATGATTATAGTATAACCGTGGATGTAACCAGATGTTTATATATAACGGTACTAAGACTTCTAAGAGTAAGGCTTATTACTCTCATTTTGCAGAATTGATGAACCTGTGGTAAATGTTGTTGTGTAAATCTACCTTTAAGATTGGAAGTTATGTCTTGCCTTTCCTTTTGCCAGTAAATTGTTTATGTTAGCTTGACATGATGTTACACAATTATGTGTAAATTGCTTTGACTACCCTTTCCTTTGTGCATGCAGAGTTTTGTGCATGCAGTTGTCCGGATGGTATGTACCTGGATTTGATGATGATGAATGTTTGCAGGATTGTGGAATATTAAGTATTCTTTCGTGCTATCAAGTTTTTCTTGGGGTAAATGAACTGCCTAGACTTTGGTTGCCTACATTACTTCCACTATAAATATCATGACGGCATCATATACTAGAACCTTGAAGTGGCCAAGTGGTTACGGTCATTGGCTTCAAATCTCTTGCCCCTCGTCGCTGTAGGTTTGACGGTCTGTGGTTCTATCCAGCTCAAGTCTTCCTCCACCAATACCAGCAGGAGAGTTGTCATATGACAGAAAGCTGTTGGTGCGACTCTAAACCCCAAACAAAACAAACAAACTACCGTAGTACACTGTCTACTTCCCGTCTTCACCGCATTAAAAACACAAGACGCCACAAAAACACTAGGGATCTGGCTCACTATTTTGAGTCGTGTCATGTAAATGTGTATCCACAATGTATTTGTTATGAGACAGAATGTCAGGTACTACCTCGAAGCACATTTATTGGCTGATCAAATCGTGGATTGACAGACTCTGTTTTGTTCACAAGTGCTCTAAATCCAGTGTGTGTGTGTGCTCCGCTGGAGCCGTTACGATTGTGCCCTTAGGCAAGGCATTTAAATTCCACATTTCCTATTCTCTCTCCCTCGTGGTTTATGGATTTCATCAGGAATGAGGTCTCGAGAGTGATTAATATTAAGTTGTAAGAACTTGTTTCGCAATCGAGCCAAAATAAATTTGTATAAACTAACCTAGAAGCATATTGATTTTTGCCTGTAGCTATTGTTAATAATTATATGATTTTTGTGTGGCGACGATGAGTACAATTAAATTGATTCTTCCTGCAGCAGCCATTGAAGTTAGGAATATGCAGAATGTTTCAGTTTATTTATCACCACCATATATTGACAAGTGTTTATCTTGTGCGTGATTGGCTGTTAGTACAGATGCCTGGATGTACAAAGTAACAGAACTTCAATATGGGGATGCGTTCATATGAGAGTCGACATTATGTTGGGTTCATTTTTCCAGTCAGAAAAGTAATTTTGGTTAGTGTCAATGCACAATCTCTATCAGGCAGATCTACTATTAAGTTTTCTTTTTTTTGTGTTAGTAACCCTAATAAGTCAGTGTCGATTTGAAGTGTTGGAACGTATTGCTATGTAATATAAACCATAGTAATTTCTGCCTTATACCATAGTATGCCTTAACCCGTAACCTGCCAATCCCGACTAAAGTGGCATTTGCAAACAGCATAGAGCCAGATCAGAAGCCACAAAACGAGTCATCTGATCAGGCTTTATGCTGTTTGCTATTTGGATAGTGGAACTAAAACACTTTGTTTGAATAGCAGACAACAAAAATCCTGATCAGACGCGGTGTTACGCCGCGGCTGATCTGGATCTATGTTGTTTGCACATTCCGTCCAATTTGTTTGGCAGGTTACGGATTAAATGTATTAGTTCTATGCATTTTGTCTTTCACTGTATACTCTGACAATATTGGTACATTGTCTAGTGATAGTATGGTTTGATTCTCCTGAACTTTCACTTCTATTTGCAAACGTCTTTTCCAGAAATTATCTTCTCTCTGGACATATAGCCAGCAATAACGTTCATAATTGCATTAATTCATGTTTATATTGTATTTTGTACGCCTCCGTGGTCGAGTGGTTAAGGTCGCTGACTTGTATACCACTGTAACCAATCATCACTGATGGTCATGGGTTTGAGCCCCGCTCAAGCCGTGTCTCATTTATATGAAAAAGTTGGCAGTTTCTTACGGAGGTTGGTGCACCCAAGTACTGGTTAACCGCTGGAGCCTGCCCAGGAAAGGTGTTGTTCGGTAAACTGCCCGTCGGCGATATAGCCCGAAATGGTGCTGATGCAGGCGTAAAACCCGAAATATAACATAACATAATTATATTGTATTTAAATAATTCACAATATGGTAAGTTAGAAGGTAATGGTTGTTATAATTAGTAATCAAAATTCAAGAGAGCATAAAGTCCATGTTTTGCCCATGAACAGTTCTTGGTGGATTTTCACGAAATTTGGTGGGAATCGTCAACATGAGGTGGATAATGCACATATCACTTTAATGTTCGGGAAGTATCGCTGTTATGTTCGGGTACAATCGATTCAACTGGTGTTCTTGTGACTTATTTAGTAGTAATAGCGTTTTATTATATTATGTTATGTACAAATCAAGTGAGTCTGCCTCCCTGGTCGAGTCATTACGGTCGCTGACTTGTATACCACTGTAACGTATCATCACTGATGGTCACACAGGTTCGAGCCCGCTCATGCCATGTCTATTTATATGAAAAACTTGTCAGTTTCTTACGTAGGCTGGGGCACTTAGTACTGGTTAACTGCTGGAACCTGCCCAGGAAATGTGTTAGGTAAACTGCCCGCCGGCGATATAGCCAAAAATGGTGCTTATGAAGGCGTAAAACTCAAACAAACAATCAATTTAAGCGACTTGTATAATAACAGAACTTAAACTGGACCATGTAGCGGAGAAGATGTTAGGGTGTTATGGAGAAGTTTGGTGTCTGTGCCAGGTTAATGCCACAGTAATAGTGAGTTTAATGTATTTATGAATTTCAGGGAGAAGTTGGCGTACATCACTACAGTGAATATGCAGGTGCCTGTGATACCGTCGGATGGAGGCCAATCTGAAGACAGCAAGGTACAGGAACTCCTCAAAGATGGCAGAGTGGGTCATGAGGTGTGAGCAAGGGACACCACTCTAGCTGTATTGCATGAGGTGTGAACAAGGGACACCACTCTAGCTGTGTCACATGAGGTGTGAGCAGGAGACACCACTCTAGCTGCATCTTGTGAGGTGTTGACAGGGGACACCACTCTAGCTGTATCACATTAGGTGTGAGCAGGGGACACCACTCTAGCTGCATCTTGTGAGGTGTGGACAGGGGACACCACTCTAGCTTTATCACATTAGGTGTGAGCATGGGACACCACTCTAGCTGTACGACATGATGTGCAAGCAGGGCATACCACGTTACCTGCATCACATTAGGTATGAGCAGAGGGCACCGCTCTAGCTGTACTGCATAGCATCCAAGGGACATCTCTTATATTTCAACTACCATTTCCATGAGAGACACTACTGACGTACTGTTGCCGAACAGGGGAATTAAATCACCGGAATTTTTAAAGAACAGTAATGGTTTTGATCGTAGGTCCAATATGCAAGAGTTTGTTGTTGGGCTCCATTATAAGTAGAGATAGAAAGAAGCGGAAAGCGTGTAACACTGGACAAGGGAGATAATTTCATTATCAAACTTTAAATAAGGCCTAATGCAAAAATGCACATTGTTGTAATGGAGAGCGTAATGCATTTTTCAGTACAGGAAAAACCTTCATTAAGTGACATTTCCGACCATATATATATACATAGGAGATTCGTCATAGCCCCCATGTACGGGTTAATGTAAGAATGATTAGTAAGGGAGGTAACTATCGCAGACGAGTATAGAATAGGGATAGATTGGATGAAGTGTATAGATATGGACACTGTTTTATTTACCTCGTTTTCAAGACAAGCACTTTTATGAGGTTTTAATTTATTAAGCTTTAGAAACTTGGTGCCAAATACTATACATGAAACACCCATACGCCCATCATTGATTGAATTCTTAACCCATTCAACACCAAGTAACTCACATGGACTGGTCCATGATATTCATAAACCAATAAATGAATCAGAAAATCACATTTGGACAAGTTCATTTATCGAAATGGGTAATTATGTCTAAAAATAGTCATATCACTGGCAAAAAGTGCAGATCCTGATGAGACGGCTCGTCACGAGCCGGCTCATCTGGATCTACGCTTTTATGTAAGCCAATTTAGAGGTCTGTGGTGTTGAAAGGGTTAAAGGATCTACAGTATTATTACTATTTTTAGACAAAATTACCCATTTTGATAAATTAACTGATCCAAATGTAGTTCACAAACTGCAAAAACACTATACATGAAACCCCTCATTGATTGAATTCTTAATTCAGTAGGGCTGGGATGAATACATGCAGTTTGGGAGCAATATCGTGGATACCCAGCTTTGAATTGACTACATGCTGGCAATCGTATTATGTACAATGTAGTGCTGTGTATGTAGTGGTCTCACTGGCAATCGTATTATGTACAATGTAGTGCTGTGTATGTAGTGGTCTCACTGGCAATCGTATTATGTACAATGTAGTGCTGTCCGCCTCCGTGGTCGAGTGGTTAAGGTCGCTGACTTGTATACCACTGTAACCTATCATCACTGATGGTCACGGGTTCGAGCCCCGCTCAGACCGTGTCTTATTTATATGAAAAAGTTGGCAGTTTCTTACGGAGGTTGGTGCACCCAAGTACTGGTTAACCGCTGGAGCCTGCCCAGGAAAGGTGTTGTTAGGTAAACTGCCCGCCGGCGATATAGCCCAACATGGTGCTGATGCAGGCGTAAAACCCGAAATATAACATATAAGTGCTGTGTATGTAGTGGTCTCACTGGCAATATCTCTACTAGCTTTCTATTTCACAATCGATAGTTTCAAAAGTCAGTAACATTGGAAGATGATATAGCTGTTTTAAAACAGTGATTTCCGTACGATTGCTAAGGTGTAGTTCATACACATTTATTTTAGCTCGATTACGAAACAAGTTCTTACAACTTATATTAATCGCTCTCGAGACCTCATTCCTGATGTAATCCAGTGCCACGAGGGAGAGAGAAGAGGCAATGTGGCATTTAAATATTGCCTAAGGGCACAATCGTAATGGCTCGAACTCCGGGCCTTTCGCACCTGAAGCGAACGCGCTACCACTGCGCTATTACGACTTCCATACCTACTGTACTTAGTCCTTGGGTTTGGGGGGGGGGGGGCAGGGGCGTTCCAGTCCTACTTGTTAAGTATTTACGTGTATGGAAGCACAAGAATAAGAAGTTTAAGATGTTAAGTAACAACTCCTGTATGTCTTTTTTTTCGGGTACTTTACGTAACTTATTACATGGTTGCACAATATCTGTGAGAAGATAACTTATCTCCTATTAATTATGAGATTAATTATGATCAGTATGCAAATATTGGAACTCAAATACTGGAACTCTTGTGTGAAAAAGACAAGAGAATTAGTTAGCTGACCACCATAAGGCAGATGAGGGTGATGGTAAGACGTTTAATAATTGTATGAATTAAAGGTTGTGTGTGAGTTTTACGATCAATTCGGAGAATATTTAGCGATATATAGTTATGGTATGTAAATTTTAATCATATTTGTGAGAGTCTGTCTGCAAGTTGGTTACCATGGAGATGGAATTTGTGTCGTACATGTACATGGAGAACTTCTTTATCATTATGTAGTAACGAGCGTTTGTTGGAAAGCAAATATAGCATTACATGCCTGTAGGGCATCACCTTTGAGATTATGTGGTTCTGTTTTCGATACTCCGTTACATATTTAGCGTACTTGAGTAAGACACCTTGGATGAAGTTGGTTGTTTAATCTTGTGTTTTTGCATTTATTTATAGTCGCTATCGGTTGCCCATATGAGCGACGCCTCTGGAAGGGATTAGTCATTTTAGTTTTTGGAGGATAGTGCAATGATACAGACAGAGACCCATTCCAGAATCTCCTCTGGTTCTTTTACGTGGACGGTGTAAAGCACCGACACAAGACTGCGGTTTAACGTTCCATCTGAAAGATTGTTAATTTTATTAGGGTCAGACGGTGGATCGAACCTGCGATCCCTGGATTACCAGTCCAGCGTGTTACCACTGGACTACAGATCCGTCTGTGAGTTGGTTAAATGAGGTGTGTGTGGGATTTTATAGCACTAAGAAAGTAGTGGAGTTGTAAGAGTCAGATGCATTAAGAGCAAAAGTAGGATGCCCAGTATTGTAAGAAGTCATCTAAAAGATTGATGTCATTAGAGAGTCGGGATAGGGAACCAGTATATTCTGTTCGTTCCTGTTCACTCTGTAGGTTTTCCCTTGATAACGCTCAAATGTAGAACACCTGTTAATAAAACATGCAGCGTTTTGTCTGATTTGTTGAGCAAGTTGCTGTGAATTTTAGGGTTTCTACAAGTACACGTATGATATGGAGATATTTGTGTTTATTAGTGTAAGAGGATTTGATTTCATTGAGTGACTTAACGCCATTGGTGGAAATACAAATTTCGGTGATCACTCAATGAAAGAAAATCCTATCTTACACCAATAAACACAAATCTTATTTTTTCTTTTATAATTTCCAATGATTTTGGCTGATATAATATTTGTTATAAAATTAATTTCATTCTAACTGCCCCTGTCGGGAGCCTCATTTCACTACAATGCACAACCACACAACCACTTTTTTAGTGGGAGCGTCCGTAATAAGAAATAATTCCGTATCATTTTATATCATGTTAGTTTCTGTTTGCTGTCAAGATTAAAAACTACAGACAAAACAAATTCATTAGAATATATTACTTTATAATTAAGTGTTCATGATTGTGAGAAAAAACCAAAGTAGATCCAACCGCAGAGGAATATGAACTCAAGCAGTGTCACAGTAAACGCCACCATCCACTGTTTCAAAACAGTGAAAGATAGCATTTTCTTTCACTGAGAAAACTCAATCATTCATTGGGGAAAAAATGCCAATCTCAAAGTATTTGCAACAATACATTTACAAATGTTCGCTTATACAGTCAAACCTGTGTTAGTGGTCACCTCTATTAAGCAGCCAACCTGTATTAAGCAGCCAGTTTCAAGATTCCCAATATGATGTTTTACTATATATTTGACCTCTATTAAGCAGCCACCTGTACTAAGCAGCCACTCTGTGATTCCCTTGGCTGGCTGCTTAAGACAGGTTTGACTGTAGTCAGATAATACATTAACAGATTAGCATAGGCTATGGTCGACGACGGGAAGGAATATGTTATATGAGGATAATCAAAATCATCATTTTGTCTCATTTTTATATATACATAAACTGCTAGTTGGTATGGTGAATGTTATACAGTGTGTACATGTATATTTTGGTTGCAGATATAATATTTATGGAAAACCATTTCAAACAAAGTATAAATACGGCATTTTTTCTCCTAGAAATTGCTCAGTATATAAACTGCCTACCGATAAAAGTACAAATAAGTCGTTGCCTTCAAATCACTTGCCCCTCACCATTACGTTCGAATCCCACATTGGGCGTCAAATTCATTCATATGAGGAAGCTATCCAGCTGGCTTGCGGAAGGTCGGTGGTTATACCTGGGTGCCCGTCCTTGCCTGAAATACAGCTCAGAGGAGCACCTGGGGTCTTGAACTCTTCCTCAATAAATAATAACTGGAGATTCGCCAGTTAACCTAAGCTGTTGGAGCAACTTTAAACCCAAAAACAAATAAATTGCCTTTTCCATAGATTGTTAGCTCTCGTTGAAAGGCACATGCTAGAACAGTGTTTTAACCCTTTACCCCATACAACTAGTTCTGCTTCTAGGGGGCAAGGGGTTTATTAAGTAACTGAACCTTTAGCACCTTTGGGACGATTCGAATGACATTTCAAGCCCTACTTTCTTGGAAAACTAAGAAAAATATTACACATTTGTTATCTGCCCATTTACACATTTGTTATCTGCCCATTTTCACCCTACAGCGAGCTAAAGGATTTAGGTTAATATATATCTTTAGCCAGCCGTACAAAATTAAATGTTAATTTTTATATAAAAAATTTGCCAAAGTAAATAGCATATATATGTAGATACACGTGTATATGTAGAGATAACAGTGGAATGTAAGCTGACTGTAAAACATATATCTGTCAATGTTTGTGCCTGTATCGTACACACCTG
The DNA here is from genome assembly GCA_014843695.1 of Archivesica marissinica. Lineage (NCBI taxonomy): Eukaryota > Metazoa > Mollusca > Bivalvia > Venerida > Vesicomyidae > Archivesica > Archivesica marissinica. The sequence goes on from CM026391.1 coordinate 67,125,218, forward strand.
AATAGTAATGTTATAGGTTATACAAGTATAACATATAGAGTAGAATTAGCTAGATCTGTGCAATGAAATGGTTAGATATCTCTCTACGTAATGTTATAGGTTATACAAGTATAACATATAGGGTAGAATTAGCTAGATCTGTGCAATGAAATGGTTAGGTATCTCTCTACGTAATGTTATAGGTTATACAAGTATAACATATAGGGTAGAATTAGCTAGATCTGTGCAATGAAAGGGTTAGATATCTCTCCACGTAATGTTATAGGTTATACAAGTATAACATATAGGGTAGAATTAGCTAGATCTGTGCAATGAAATGGTTAGGTATCTCTCTACGTAATGTTATAGGTTATACAAGTATAACATATAGGGTAGAATTAGCTAGATCTGTGCAATGAAAGGGTTAGATATCTCTCCACGTAATGTTATAGGTTATACAAGTATAACATATAGGGTAGAATTAGCTAGATCTGTGCAATGAAATGGTTAGGTATCTCTCTACGTAATGTTATAGGTTATACAAGTATAACATATAGGGTAGAATTAGCTAGATCTGTGCAATGAAACGGTTAGGTATCGCTCCACATTTAGGCCAGTATATGTGTATAGAAAATTGTGTGGAATATTCAACCTGTATAATACTACAAAATTGTGAGAACATTTCTCATCTTGTAAATGAGTGGCGTTTTGTAAACGTTTCAGTTATGATGTTAGTTTTTTTTTGCGGTGCATATGTTGTTGTTTATTTTACACGATCTAGACCAAATCATGCGTATAATTCCTGTTTTCATTTGTTGTTTTGGAGTGTTAAAGATATTATAATATATTTTACTATAAAGTGGAAGTGGAACATTGTGATATTCATTATTTGTGTCCAGTTGACCTGGTCTTCATGTTTTTATCACAGTTTATTTGCTTTTACAAAAATCAGTTACATTATGATGGTGTAGAGTGATTTATGTTTCCCAAACATGTCGGAGAATTCGATGTAAGTTGCTGCTTTGTTCGTGTTCTCCGCCTTATTTTATCTAATGAACTGGAGTAGCGTACATACTCTCCTATAAGACAATCTTGATCTTAAATCAATCGTATTTTTCCATAGACCCACATATACGACAGGCTGTCTGATTGGTGCAGTGGTTAGCGCGCTCGCTTCTCACCAATGCAACCCAGGTTCGATCCTCGGACCGGGAAGTATGTGAGATGGTACGGTGGTCGCCAGATCGGACAGGTGGGTTTTCTCCGGGTACTCCGGTTTCCTCCCACACGAATGACCACATTTACGCTTTCATCCACGCCAACGGGAGTGATTAATATAAGTTGTTTGAACTTGCTTCGCAATCGTTGTAAAATAAATAAAGTTTATTTATATAAGACGGGTTGAGAAAAATGGAACCACTCGGAAGTAAAGACTAGACAAATTATGTAAGCACTGTAAATTATGTCAAATCGTACAAAAACTGCACTCGTGCACATCGATAAATTTGGTTTGCTGAAATGCTATTGACAAGTTCAGTTTACAGAGCTATGAAAGTCTTTACTTTGTGACACAGTTATTTCTATATAAAGTCAGCAATTAGTGAGTTGGAACAGACAGATAGTAGACTGTAGTCCAGTGGTAACACGCTGGACTGGTAATCCAGGGATCACAGGTTAGATTCCCCGTCTGACCCTAATATAACAGTCTTTCAGATGGGACATTAAACCGAGGTCTCGTGTCGGTGCTTTACACTGTGCACGTAAAAGAACCAGAGGAGACTCTGGAATGGGTCTATGTCTGTATCATTGCACTATCCTCCAAAAATCTAAAATGACTAATCTTTTCAGGAGGCGTCGCTCATATGGGCAACTGGTAGCGACGATAAATAAACGTAAAACACACACAGTTGGAACAAACTGATTTAACTGGCTTATAAGACCGGGGGGCTTCACTTTGTGGCTATAATCTTGTGATAATATCCTGTCTTATAGGTGAGTAAGTACAGTACTAGATACCATGGAACTTGACGCACAAGTGTTCAGTACAATGAGACTATATGCCGTTAGAAATTTATGACCCATACCTTGAAAGGTCAATTTCACAACTATGGGTCAAAGTTCAATTCTTGCTTCAGCAGCTGACTTGGTAGAATGGAATGTCGTGAAACTTCCTGTTGATGTTCAGCACCATGAGATTGTGTGCTACGTTCAACTATTGGTTCATACTAAATGGTCATTATGACAAGGACCAAAGATATCCTGCAATATCTTGTTGCTTCAGTAAAAACTTGGGAGAGTAACGCAACTGTTTGGCACATTGATACTGTATGTTGTTGAGTCAAATATGGCTGTGCCTCAATGGTCAACGCCACATGTGGCGATCAAAGGTCAATTTATTGTTTCAGCAAAAAGTTACATACAGAGTACTTGGAAGGAATTCTTAGCACAAATGTCCAGCAAAAGAACTATATTCTATGCGTACCAATCCGGTATGTACCTCATAGGTCAAGGTCACACTTGGTCGTCAATTGTCAAATCTTGCATTGAACTCAAATTTTAAATAATTGTGCACATGAATCGGCTGCTACACGTTTTACACTATTGAAGGGAAATGTTCCTAGAACTGCACATGTGTATGAAGCATCATGGCTGTAGATCTGGTACAATCGAGCTCCATGTTTCTGTTGAGCTCACATTCTGGGGACATCCATTGGTTCTCTTGATGTTTTTGTGCAGCCTGTGTCCTTAAATTGGTATGGAATACACTTTTATTATGCAGCTTTGGCACGATACTAGCCTCGTATTTTCTTAGCCTGTGATACTAGCAGATATGAGGAATTATTTTACTAGAAACCGTGCTTGTATTTGATAGAAAACATGTCATGTCTGATTTACGTTATTGTTCTAGAGACATCGTTGAAAGATTCAACATGGTTTTAAGAGTGAAACTGCGTGACTAAAATAATGGAGTTATATTTAAGCAAGTAATGTGGATATGCAGCTACTCTGTTATTGCGTCCGCCTCCGTGGTCGAGTGGTTAAGGTCGCTAACTTGTATACCACTGTAACCTATCATCACTGATGGTCACGGGTTCGAGTTTCTTACGGAGGTTGGTGCACCCAGGTACTGGTTAACCGTTGGAGCCTGCCCAGGAAAGGTGTTGTTAGGTAAGCTGCCCACCGGCTATATAGCCCGAAATGGTGCTGATGCAGGCGTAAAACCCGAAATATAACATAAATATAACATAACTGTGTTATTGCATGCACTCTGTGCTGTGGTTTTTGTAATTAAGCATGGTTAGGGTATAGAATGTGTGATTTAGTGCTATACATGCATAATAGAAGCATTACTTGGTTGCTTGATGGCTATATGTGGGTTGTAGGTGGATGACGCACAACTATGAAGGTTTGCGGATGTTTGTCTTCGGAGATTTATCTAACACTCGTCGACTAGCCTCATATAGTGACCAACTAAACAAGTAGTCCTTATTTATTTGCCTTTGAGTTGTGGGGATTTAGATGCAATTTAATGCCTTGATGTGTGAAATGGTTCATGGAAAGTTCTTGCAAATACTACTTATAAAGTTTTCCTGTACACAGTCACTTTCGTGAACCACTTTTTTGGTGATACATGTACCAGTTCTAGCTCTGTGTCCGAATGGTTAACATCATTGACTTCAAATCACTCATCACTTTATGTTTGAATCCCAATGGGGTGTCATCTATCTTCCTTTGATGTCGAACCCCTCGCGGGGACGTAGACACGTTAGAAACAGCGTCATATCAGCCTGCTTGTGAAAGATCTGTTGTTTTAGCCTGGCGCCTGCCCGTGTTTGAAATACTGCTTGTAGGGGCACCTGTGGTCTTCTTTCACCAATAATAGCCAGAGATCCATATGACTTAATTCTTTCAACACCAAGTAACTGACATGGACTGGTCCATGATATTCTTAGACCAATAAATGAATAAGAAAATTACATTCGGACCAGTTCATTTATCAAGATGGGTAATTTTGTCTAAAATTAGTAATACTACTTGCAAAAAGTGCAGATCCTGATGAGCCGGCTCGTCACGAGCCGGCTCATCTGGATCTACACTTTTTATAAGCCTATAAATAGAGGTCTGTGGTGTTGAAAGGGTTAAGCTGTTTGTGCTACTTTATATCGCAAAAACAAACGTAAATATGTGTACAGTAGTTTACACATTATTGTTTATGTAAAGATATTTTCTAGGTGGGACTGGATTAATGAGCATACAATTAGTGCTGCTTCTAGGTGGGACTGGATTATTCCTTGTCTGCAATATAGCACAGAGAGGCACCCAGGGTCTTCCTCCACCAATAATAGCTGGAGAGGATCCGTGGGACCAAGCTGTTGGTGCGACTTTAAACCCCCAAAACAAACAAACAAAAAATATTAAACATGGAAATGGTTGGCAGATCATTGGGTTTCAAGCATTTTGATTGGCTGCCACAGAAAACTGTTCCCCAGTCACATATCTCCAGCTTTGAGGTACTAATAAGTTGAGGCACATTTTATAATCTTATAGTACTTAGCAAACAGCAACATTTAGAATCACCTAAATAATACCGGAAAGAGTGACCACAAGAACATTCTGTGATAACTGGCATAAGTACTGGTTAACCGCTGGAGCCTGCCCAGGAAAGGTATTGTTAGGTAAACTGCCCGCCGGCGATATAGCCCGAAATGGTGCTGATGCAGGCGTAAAACCCGAAATATAACATAACATAGATAACTGGCATTATGTTTTACTCTATTTAGATAATTTTGCGCATTCTTTATGCTGAGATGCCATAGATATTGTATAAACATTGTTTTGCCCAATTTGGATAAGAACAACAACAATGCTAATATAAACAGAAAACCCTAGCCTGAGTTTCAGTCTGTCGATTTTTCACTTTTTAACTTTTAGCCAAATGACAGCCTGGGGAAACTGGATTTCCGATCGTAACGCCCATCTACTTACACCCACTTTTGAGGGTGTAGATTTGAAGAGCGACAACTCTTCTCTACAAGATAATATCGCTAAATATAGAAACGGAATTCTATCGGAAATCGCCGAACAGGCACGATTATACATGATCATTTCCGAATATACACGAATTTTCCCGTAGACTCATTTACATATAATGTCCCGTTTCTGTGTTATATCGACGAGATGGCGGAAATCGCCGAACAGGCACGATCATTTCCGAATATACACGAATGCTCCCGTAGACTCATTTTCATATAATGTCCCGTTTCTGTGTTATATCAACGAGATGGCGGATTTTAAATATTACATTTAGATCGATTCGGCGTAATTGAACTAAGGACGACTTAAATATTGAGTAAATATGTCAAATCAGACGCACATTGTACTTTTAAAAACTATTTAAGAGTGCCTCGCTTTCGATTCAAGTACGTCAGTGACTTGATCACATGCTAATAGGCCTATTAATAGGATTAATAATTTCACGGTTTCCCCAGGCGTTGATATGTTCAGAAACTCAATACGGCCCAATTAATAGTCTTGGTGTTAAAATATATTTATTTGACTGACAAGGCAAAATATATCGACGCCTGTTCCCAGGCTAAGAAAACCCATAATTCTACTCTAATTATTCTAAATATAGATCTGCAGAATCATAACTATACTCTGTTCTAAATATAAATCTACAGAGTCATAACTATACTCTGTTCTAATATAGATATGTAGAGTTATAGCTATGCTCTGTTCTAAATATAGATCTGCAGAGTCATAACCATAATCTTGTTCTAAATATAGATCTGCAAAGTCATAACCATACCCTGTTCTAAATATAGATATGCAGGTATCTCATGATGAGCATGTCATTCTAAAAATAGCATTACACAATGTCAGTATGTCTCAGAAGGTTTGTACAATTATTTTTAGTTTTTAATAACATTCTGTTGTTGTTGTGTTTTTATTTTCCTTTGTTGAACGTTTAGCTGTATCTTATAAGCCGTGTAATTGTATGTATTATGGCATTATTTACTCTCATACCATTTGCTAATATCAGTTCATACTTGCATATCATGGAAATGTTATTGTTTGTACATGTTTGTACAGACTTTGAATGCTACAGTTTAAATGTGCGGTTTTTGTTGTTGATAAGAGTTATCTATGCAGATGTTTTAATGCAGATATAATTTTACTTCTTAATAAGTTTTGATGGAAAATTTTGCCTTGAGTTTGATATAGCATAATGTTGTTTTATACGTGTGGTTCCTTTAACATAATCCTTTGTTGAATGGTCTAATAAACCAGTTTCTGGTCAAACAGTTGGAAGATCTAACAAGCAGACACATTAGCGTTGGTGGTTATCAACCCTTTCTCCAGCTCAAGCTCTAATGATTGGCTGAGTCGGAGATTTGCTCTTGGCTCAACCAATCAGAAGGCTCGAGACTGAGTATAACTTCAGGCCAGTTTCATGTTGAACAGTTGGGAGATGTAACAAACAAACACAGCAGTTTCTGGTGGAACAGTTGGGAGATGTAACAAACAAACACACCAGTTTCTGGTGGCACAGTTGGGAGATGTAACAAACACACACCAGTTTCTGGTGGATCAGTTGGGAGATGTAACAAACACACACCAGTTTCTGGTGGAACAGTTGGGAGATGTAACAAACACACACCAGTTTCTGGTGGAACAGTTGGGAGATGTAACAAACAAACACCAGTTTCTGGTGGAACAGTTGGGAGATGTAACAAACACACACACCAGTTTCTGGTGGAACAGTTGGGAGATGTAACAAACACACACCAGTTTCTGGTGGAACAGTTGGGAGATGTAACAAACACCAGTTTCTGGTGGAACAGTTGGGAGATGTAACAAACACACACACCAGTTTGTGAAGAATAAACTTAAGCCTTTATTTGAACAGTTAAGAGTTAAAAATATGTAATAAAAAGCATGAAATTTAATTGTCATCGATGTTCCATACTTATAAGGTTAACTTCAAATCACTTGCCCATCATTGCTGTAGGTTCGAATCCAACAGGGGGTGTCTCAATGTGCCTTTCCCCCCCCCCCCCCAGTGTTCAAAGGTGCATCTCGAGTCTTCCTACACCAATAACAATTGAAGTGTCGCCATATGAAGTCGTTGTGACTTTAAACCCCCCCAAAAACAAAATGGATAAAAGTCATGCCATAGTCGTGTTATTTATTGAGTGTCCATTGTATTTCTACATGCTCCATTGTATTTCTACATGCTCCATTGTATTTCTACATGCTCCATTGTATTTCTACATGCGTTTATCTGTTGCATATGTAACGCCTAATGTGTATATATATATATATATTTAGTGCCAAAATCGAGGTTTTAGAAGGCTTTGTTTTTCAACATATTCTTTTAATTATGTCATCTTAACTGATACATTTGGTGCATTATATTATCTATGAATGTGGTGAGAGTAGAAGTACGTCAAGAGCAGTGTAATAACATAACACAGTATTTTTGCTAATTTTCCGCAAATGAAATTTAATGAATCTGTGAAATAAAAGTGAAAGTTAAATTATCGTATTTGCTGATTTAGAGAGCTAATCAATTAAATAGCAATGAGGTCATGACCTTCCATTACCACTTGCAATGAGGTCATGACCTTCCATTACCACTTGCAATGAGGTCATGACCTTCCATTACCACTTGCTTTTATATAACTAATACTGAAGGAAATTTGATTTGTTCAAAGCTTGTATGATTACAAATTCAAGTATGTCGATGATGATGATTGAGCTTATTTACCCTCGCCTCCGGCGAACCATGTGGGCGAGCGTACTAAGAAGTTTATGTCAACGTATGTGTTTCTATATATACTGTTAAACTGTTCAGGAGAATGCCAAAGGGATATTACCTGATAAAGATTGTGTATAGTAATTATGTAAGATAGATGAAGTAGGCTATTTATTGAAAATACGTACGTCTTTAATTCAGTTCACAAGACTATTCTGTGCTGGCCCTTTTGCAAATTGTTCTTGGCTGCTGAACTACTGTCAGACAAGTATGACAGTTAGTTTGCTAGCAAACCATATAACTTTTCTATTAATACACTTCTGTCTATACACACTTCTGTCAACACACTTCTGTCAACACATTTTTCGATTAATACATTTTTCTGTGGACACATCACACTTTTCTGTGGACACATCACACTTTTCTGTGGACACATCACACCTTTCTGTCGACACATCACACTTTTCTGTGGACACATCACACTTTTCTGTGGACACAACACACTTTTCTGTGGACACATCACACTTTTCTGTGGACACATCACACCTTTCTGTCGACACATCACACTTTTCTGTGGACACATCACACTTTTCTGTGGACACAACACACTTTTCTGTGGACACATCACACTTTTCTGTGGACACATCACACCTTTCTGTCGACACATCACACTTTTCTGTGGACACATCACACTTTTCTGTGGACACAACACACTTTTCTGTGGACACATCACACTTTTCTGTGGACACATACACACTTTTCTGTGGACACATCACACTTTTCTGTGGACACAACACACTTTTCTGTGGACACATCACACCTTTCTGTGGACACATCACACCTTTCTGTGGACACATCACACCTTTCTGTGGACACAACACACCTTTCTGTGGACACAACACACTTTTCTGTGGACACATCACACTTTTCTGTGGACACATCACACCTTTCTGTGGACACATCACACCTTTCTGTGGACACATCACACCTTTCTGTGGACACATCACACTTTTCTATCGACACATCACACTTTTCTGTCGACACATCACACCTTTCTGTCGACACATCACACTTTTCTGTTGACACATCACACCTTTCTGTCGACACACCACACTTGATTACATGATCACTTACAACAATAAAAGGAGTTTGACAGAATGCACATTTATTTTGAACCTTCCTTGTACATGTCAGGACAAAAGTACTTTACATTAAAGTGCAGTCTTGCATTATTTTCATATTTCCTCTTATACTGGACTAGCTATAATAATAATAATAATGAACATAATGACTTTATTTAACTCTTTGTTTTGCACGTGCTGGTAGTGAAAATATGACACAATTCTAATAAAACTCCATGACATATTTCCAGAGATTTCAGTTACTATAAACAAAAACACATTAATAAATTGTCGTCTGCTACAATTATTTGAACTATATATAGCTTTTGTTTTACCAAGCATACAAAGAGTTTTAACAACGAAATTCATTTGTCAAGGTCAATGTTCGATCCGGTTCTCGTGTGGACTACCCCAGAAATACTCTACGGGTTGACGAGACCACTCTATACAAGTATAACGGAATGATATGTGAAGCATGTCTACTGGCTGTACTGCATTAATGCGCCATTAACCCTTTCAACACCACATACCTCTAAATAGGCTTACAAAAAGTGTACATCCAGATGAGCCAGCTCGTAGCCGTCTCATCAGGATCTGCACATTTTGTCAGTAATATTACTATTATTAGACAAATTTACCCTTTTTATAAATCCAAATGTAATTTTCTGATTTTATTGGTCTGAAAATATCATGGACCAGTCAGTTACTTGGTGTTGAATGGGTTAACCCTTTCAACACCACAGACCTCTAAATAGGCTTACAAAAAGTGTAGATCCAGATGAGCCGGCTCGTGACGAGCTGTCTCATCAGGATCTGCACTTTTTGCCAGTGATATGACTATTTTTAGACATAATTACCCATTTTGATAAATGAACTTGTCCAAATGTGATTTTCTGATTCATTTATTGGTTTATGAATATCATGGACCAGTCCATGTGAGTTACTTGGTGTTGAATGGGTTAATAGCCAGCGTACCTGTATTCTGAATATCATATACTTACAACTGTTCACTCACCCAGGTGCATCTGCAGCGAGGAGTATAAATAAATGTGATGCAATACCCTGCAATAGTGTTGGAAGATTAACTCCTAAAATGTTGAATAAATTGGGAGGAATGTGCAAACAACATAGATATACAACAGCCAGGGCGCTATTCAGACAAGTGTTTTAGCTCCACTATCTGAATAGCAAACAACATAGATATAGAACAGCCAGGGCGCTATTCAGACAAGTGTTTTAGCTCCACTATCTGAATAGCAAACAACATAGATATAGAACAGCCAGGGCGCTATTCAGACAAGTGTTTTAGCTCCACTATCTGAATAGCAAACGGCATAGAGCCTGATCCAGGTTTCATTCTAGGTCAGAATTTTTTGGGAGAAGTGAGAAAGCGCGTGATCGCTTCCTTAAATGGTGTTTTAATATACTTCTGCAAAATAGGGTTAAAATGCACAGTACAACCATTAAATACAACAGTTGAATAGAAGGAGTGCTTTATAATGGGCCAGTGTATCTTACTAGACAAAATTTTGTTTGAAAATCGCAAAAGAAACCCAAACAATTTGTTTCCGCCCACATCGCCCTCTAGAATGATCCCTGCCTGATCAGATGGCTCGTTCTGTACCACATGATCTTGTTCTTATGTTATTTGCAAAAGCAACTATAGTTGTGATAAATATTTTAACGGTTAAAAACGAGCAGGAACCTTTTTGAGTAATCTATCGATATTGACTATATAAGACACAAGATGGAATGTCGCCTGGATATAGCAACACAGTACTTGTTGGAATCATTTTTGATTTCCTGGAAATCATTTTGAAATAGTTATGAACGTTTTATACTATTTCATACCGTTTATTGAATTGTTAATTTAATAAATTTATAAGATTTTGTGATTTTATATTTGTACAAACAAGATGGAGATTTTGCCCTTTAGTTTGCATACAGATGTTTCTGTGTAAGATAGTTCCTCATATATATATATATGCAACTATTTTGTGTGCCGATTATTGGACTGAATGACCCTAGATGGGGTTTGTTGTAATAAATATAAAATGTATACATTTCTATTTTGCATAAAAATTAAAAAAATATTTTAAACAAAGTCTTGTTTTTATTGTTTTTTTTCCCCAGTAACATTCCACAACAGTGTAATGGTGGGTTATGTAGCAGTGTAATGGTGGGTTATATAGCAGTGTAATGGTGTGGGTTATGTAGCCGTGTAATGGTGGGTTATATAGCAGTGTAATGGTGGGGGTTATGTAGCAGTGTAATGGTGGGTTATATAGCAGTGTAATGGTGTGGATTATGTAGCAGTGTAATGGTGGGTTATGTAGCAGTGTAATGGTGGGTTATATAGCAGTGTAATGGTGTGGGGTTATGTAGCAGTGTAATGGTGTGGGTTATGTAGCAGTGTAATGGTGTGGGGTTATGTAACAGTGTAATGGTGTGGTTTATGTAGCAGTGTAATGGTGTGGGTTTATGTAGCAGTGTAATGGTGTTGGTTATGTAACAGTGTAATGGTGTGGTTTATGTAGCATGGTAATAGTGTGGGGTTATGTAACAGTGTAATGGTGTGGGTTATGTATCAGTGTAATGGTGTGGTTTATGTAATGGTGTGGTTTATGAATCAGTGTAATGGTGTGGTTTATGTAGCAGTGTAATGGTGTGGGTTATGTAGCAGTGTAATGGTGTGGGGTTATGTAGCAGTGTAATGGTGTGGGGTTATGTAGCAGTGTAATGGTGTGGGTTATGTAACAGTGTAATGGTGTGGTTTATGTAGCATGGTAATGGTGTGGGTTATGTATCAGTGTAATGGTGTGGTTTATGTAGCAGTGTAATGGTGTGGGTTATGTAGCAGTGTAATGGTGTGGGTTATGTAGCAGTGTAATGGTGTGGGGTTATGTAGCAGTGTAATGGTGTGGGTTATGTAGCAGTGTAATGGTGTGGGTTATGTAGCAGTATATGGTGTGGGGTTATGTAGCAGTGTAATGGTGTGGGGTTATGTAGCAGTGTAATGGTGTGGGTTATGTAGCAGTGTAATGGTGTGGGTTATGTAGCAGTGTAATGGTGTGGGTTATGTAGCAGTGTAATGGTGTGAGTTATGTAGCAGTATAATGGTGTGGGTTATGTAGCAGTGTAATGGTGTGGGGTTATGTAGCAGTGTAATGGTGTGGGTTATGTAGCAGTGTGATGGTGTGGGTTATGTAGCAGTAAAATGGTGTGGGGTTATGTAGCAGTGTAATGGTGTGGGTTATGTAGCAGTGTAATGGTGTGGGTTATGTAGCAGTGCAATGGTGTGGGTTATGTAGCAGTATAATGGTGTGGGTTATGTAGCAGTGTAATGGTGTGGTTATGTAGCAGTAATGGTGTGGGTTATGTAGCAGTGTAATGGTGTGGGTTATTTAGCAGTGTAATGGTGTGGGTTATGTAGCAGTATAATGGTGTGGGTTATGTAGCAGTATAATGGTGTGGGTTATGTAGCAGTGTAATGGTGTGGGTTATTTAGCAGTGTAATGGTGTGGGGTTATGTAACAGTGTAATGGTGTGGTTTATGTAGCGTGTGGGGTTATGTAGCAGTGTAATGGTGTGGTTTATGAATCAGTGTAATGGTGTGGTTTATGTAGCAGTGTAATGGTGTGGGTTATGTAGCAATGTGATGGTGTGGGTTATGTAGCAGTGTAATGGTGTGGGGTTATGTAGCAGTGTAATGGTGTGGGGTTATGTAGCAGTGTAATGGTGTGGGTTATGTAACAGTGTAATGGTGTGGTTTATGTAGCATGGTAATGGTGTGGGTTATGTAACCGTGTAATGGTGTGGGTTATGTATCAGTGTAATGGTGTGGTTTATGTAGCAGTGTAATGGTGTGGGTTATGTAACAGTGTAATGGTGTGGGTTATGTAGCAGTGTAATGGTTGGGGTTATGTAGCAGTGTAATGGTGTGGGGTTATGTAGCAGTGTAATGGTGTGGGTTATGTAGCAGTGTAATGGTTGGGGTTATGTAGCAGTGTAATGGTGTGACAAAGTGGGTTATGTAGCAGTGTAATGGTGTGGGTTATGTAGCAGTGTAATGGGGGGGTTATGTAGCAGTGTAATGGTGTGGGTTATGTAGCAGTGTAATGGTGTGGGTTATGTAGCAGTATAATGGTGTGGGGTTATGTAGCAGTGTAATGGTGTGGGGTTATGTAGCAGTGTAATGGTGTGGGTTATGTAGCAGTGTAATGGTGTGGGTTATGTAGCAGTGTAATGGTGTGGGTTATGTAGCAGTGTAATGGTGTGGGTTATGTAGCAGTGTAATGGTGTGGGTTATGTAGCAGTGTAATGGTGTGGGTTATGTAGCAGTTAATGGTGTGGGGTTATGTAGCAGTGCAATGGTGTGGGTTATGTAGCAGTATAATGGTGTGGGTTATGTAGCAGTGTAATGGTGTGGTTATGTAGCAGTATAATGGTGTGGGTTATGTAGCAGTGTAATGGTGTGGGTTATTTAGCAGTGTAATGGTGTGGGTTATGTAGCAGTATAATGGTGTGGGTTATGTAGCAGTATAATGGTGTGGGTTATGTAGCAGTGTAATGGTGTGGGTTATTTAGCAGTGTAATGGTGTGGGGTTATGTAACAGTGTAATGGTGTGGTTTATGTAGCAGTGTGGGGTTATGTAGCAGTGTAATGGTGTGGTTTATGAATCAGTGTAATGGTGTGGTTTATGTAGCAGTGTAATGGTGTGGGTTATGTAGCAATGTGATGGTGTGGGTTATGTAGCAGTGTAATGGTGTGGGGTTATGTAGCAGTGTAATGGTGTGGGGTTATGTAGCAGTGTAATGGTGTGGGTTATGTAACAGTGTAATGGTGTGGTTTATGTAGCATGGTAATGGTGTGGGTTATGTAACCGTGTAATGGTGTGGGTTATGTTTATGTAGCAGTGTAATGGTGTGGGTTATGTAGCAGTGTAATGGTGTGGGTTATGTAGCAGTGTAATGGTGTGGGGTTATGTAGCAGTGTAATGGTGTGGGTTATGTAGCAGTGTAATGGTGTGGGTTATGTAGCAGTGTAATGGTGGGGTTATGTAGCAGTGTAATGGTGTGGTTATGTAGCAGTATGGTGTGGTTATGTACAGTGTAATGGTGTGGTGGGGTTATGTAGCAGTGTAATGGTGTGGGGTGTAGGTTATGTAGCAGTGTAATGGTGTGGGGTTATGTAGCAGTGTAATGGTGTAGGTTATGTAGCAGTATAATGGTGTGGGTTATGTAGCAGTATAATGATGTGGGTTATGTAGCAGTGTAATGGTGTGGGTTATGTAGCAGTATAATGATGTGGGTTATGTAGCAGTGTAATGGTGTGGGGTTATGTAGCAGTGTAATGGTGTGGGGTTATGTAGCAGTGTAATGATGTGGGTTATGTCTTCGAATATCGCCCAAGTTCGTAAACGGACTTGTGAATTTAAATTACCTCTATTTATATTAGGTCATAACATGCTATCACAAATGTCGGAGTTTCCCAGGTTATTTGGGTCATTGGTTATGCTGGAACAGATAAGCCTTGATAATACTAGACTGAACTATTTACCACGAAATATGTTTATCAGCAATACTATTTTAAAGATATTATGCTTGAAACGTAACATCTTGACATCGGTCACGTTCAGAATAAGTCGCTCGCTTCTCACCAATGCAACCCGGGTTCGATCCTCGGAGCGGGAAGTATGTGAGATGGTACGGTGATCGCCAGATCGGACAGGTAGGTTTT
>CM026391.1:67144816-67151952 GCA_014843695.1 Archivesica marissinica
ACTATATACACATATCCTATGATGCCGTACAGCGGATGTCACTATATACACATGTCCTATGATACCGTACAGCGGATGTCACTATGTACACATGTCCTATGATACCGAACAGCGGATGCCACTATGTAAACATGTCCTATGATACCGTACAGCGGATGTCACTATATACACATGTCCTATGATACAGTACAGCGGATGTCACTATATACACATGTTCTATGATACCGTACAGCGGATGCCACTATATACACCTGTTCTATGATACCGTACAGCGGATGCCACTATATACACCTGTCCTATGATACCGTACAGCGGATGCCACTATATACACCTCTCCTATGATACCGTACAGCGGATACCACTATATACACCTGTCCTATGATACCGTACAGCGGATGCCACTATATACACCTGTCCTATGATACCGTACAGCGGATGCCACTATATACACATGTCCTATGATACCGTACAGCGGATGCCACTATATACACCTGTCCTATGATACCGTACAGCGGATGTCACTATGTACACCTGTCCTATGATACCGACAGCGGATGCCACGATATACACTTGTCCTATGATACCGTACAGCGGATGCCACTATATACACATGTCCTATGATACCGTACAGCGGATGCCACTATGTACACCTGTCCTATGATACCGTACAGCGGATGTCACTATGTACACTTGTCCTATGATACCGTACAGCGGATGCCACTATGTACACCTGTCCTATGATGCCGTACAGCGGATGCCACTATATACACCTGTCCTATGATACCGTACAGCGGATGCCACTATATACACCTGTCCTATGATACCGTACAGCGGATGCCACTATATACACCTGTCCTATGATACCGTACAGCGGATGCCACTATATACACCTGTCCTATGATACCGTACAGCGGATGCCACTATATACACCTGTCCTATGATACCGTACAGCGGATGCCACTATATACACCTGTCCTATGATACCGTACAGCGGATGCCACTATATACACCTGTCCTATGATACCGTACAGCGGATGCCACTATATACACCTGTCCTATGATACCGTACAGCGGATGCCACTATATACACCTGTCCTATGATACCGTACAGCGGATGCCACTATATACACCTGTCCTATGATACCGTACAGCGGATGCCACTATATACACCTGTCCTATGATACCGTACAGCGGATGCCACTATATACACCTGTCCTATGATACCGTACAGCGGATGCCACTATATACACCTGTCCTATGATACCGTACAGCGGATGCCACTATATACACATGTCCTATGATACCGTACAGCGGATGCCACTATATACACCTGTCCTATGATACCGTACAGCGGATGTCACTATGTACACCTGTCCTATGATACCGTACAGCGGATGCCACTATATACACCTGTCCTATGATACCGTACAGCGGATGCCACTATATACACCTGTCCTATGATACCGTACAGCGGATGCCACTATATACACCTGTCCTATGATACCGTACAGCGGATGCCACTATATACACCTGTCCTATGATACCGTACAGCGGATGCCACTATGTGCACCTGTCCTATGATACTGATAGCGGCTGCCACTATATACACATGTCCTATGATACCGTACAGCGGCTGCCACTATATACACATGTCCTATGATACCGTACAGCGGATGCCACTATGTACACCTGTCCTATGATACCGTACAGCGGATGTCACTATGTACACTTGTCCTATGATACCGTACAGCGGATGCCACTATGTACACCTGTCCTATGATGCCGTACAGCGGATGCCACTATATACACCTGTCCTATGATACCGTACAGCGGATGCCACTATATACACCTGTCCTATGATACCGTACAGCGGATGTCACTATATACACCTGTCCTATGATACCGTACAGCGGATGTCACTATATACACATGTCCTATGATACCGTACAGCGGATGTCACTATATACACATGTCCTATGATACCGTACAGCGGATGCCACTATATACACCTGTCCTATGATACCGTACAGCGGATGCCACTATATACACATGTCCTATGATACCGTACAGCGGATGCCACTATATACACCTGTCCTATGATACCGTACAGCGGATGCCACTATATACACCTGTCCTATGATACCGTACAGCGGATGCCACTATATACACCTGTCCTATGATACCGTACAGCGGATGCCACTATATACACCTGTCCTATGATACCGTACAGCGGATGCCACTATATACACCTGTCCTATGATACCGTACAGCGGATGCCACTATATACACCTGTCCTATGATACCGTACAGCGGATGTCACTATATACACCTGTCCTATGATACCGTACAGCGGATGCCACTATATACACCTGTCCTATGATACCGTACAGCGGATGCACTATATACACCTGTCCTATGATACCGTACAGCGGATGTCACTATATACACATGTCCTATGATACCGTACAGCGGATGTCACTATATACACCTGTCCTATGATACCGTACAGCGGATGCCACTATGTACACATGTCCTATGATACCGTACAGCGGATGTCACTATATACACCTGTCCTATGATACCGTACAGCGGATGTCACTATATACACATGTCCTATGATACCGTACAGCGGATGCCACTATATACACCTGTCCTATGATACCGTACAGCGGATGCCACTATATACACCTGTCCTATGATACCGTACAGCGGATGCCACTATATACACCTGTCCTATGATACCGTACAGCGGATGCCACTATATACACCTGTCCTATGATACCGTACAGCGGATGCCACTATATACACCTGTCCTATGATACCGTACAGCGGATGCCACTATATACACCTGTCCTATGATACCGTACAGCGGATGCCACTATATACACCTGTCCTATGATACCGTACAGCGGATGTCACTATGTACACCTGTCCTATGATACCGTACAGCGGATGCCACTATATACACCTGTCCTATGATACCGTACAGCGGATGCCACTATATACACCTGTCCTATGATACCGTACAGCGGATGCCACTATATACACCTGTCCTATGATACCGTACAGCGGATGCCACTATATACACCTGTCCTATGATACCGTACAGCGGATGCCACTATATACACCTGTCCTATGATACCGTACAGCGGATGCCTATATACACCTGTCCTATGATACCGTACAGCGGATGCCACTATATACACCTGTCCTATGATACCGTACAGCGGATGCCACTATATACACCTGTCCTATGATACCGTACAGCGGATGCCACTATATACACCTGTCCTATGATACCGTACAGCGGATGCCACTATATACACCTGTCCTATGATACCGTACAGCGGATGCCACTATATACACCTGTCCTATGATACCGTACAGCGGATGTCACTATATACACATGTCCTATGATACCGTACAGCGGATGTCACTATATACACATATCCTATGATACCGTACATAGGATGTCACTATGTACACCTGTCCTATGATACAGTAGAGCGGATGTCACTATGTACACCTGTCCTATGATACCGTACAGCGGATGTCACTATGTACACCTGTCCTATGATACCGTACAGCGGATGCCACTATATACACATGTCCTATGATACCGTACAGCGGATGTCACTATATACACCTGTCCTATGATACCGTACAGCGGATGTCACTATATACACCTGTCCTATGATACCGTACAGCGGATGTCACTATATACACCTGTCATATGATACCGTACAGCGGATGTCACTATATACACCTGTCCTATGATACCGTACAGCGGATGTCACTATATACACCTGTCCTATGATACCGTACAGCGGATGTCACTATATACACCTGTCCTATGATACCGTACAGCGGATGCCACTATATACACCTGTCCTATGATACCGTACAGCGGATGCCACTATATACACCTGTCCTATGATACCGTACAGCGGATGCCACTATATACACCTGTCCTATGATACCGTACAGCGGATGCCACTATATACACCTGTCCTATGATACCGTACAGCGGATGCCACTATATACACCTGTCCTATGATACCGTACAGCGGATGCCACTATATACACCTGTCCTATGATACCGTACAGCGGATGCCACTATATACACCTGTCCTATGATACCGTACAGCGGATGTCACTATATACACCTGTCCTATGATACCGTACAGCGGATGCCACTATATACACCTGTCCTATGATACCGTACAGCGGATGCCACTATATACACCTGTCCTATGATACCGTACAGCGGATGCCACTATGTACACCTGTCCTATGATACCGTACAGCGGATGTCACTATATACACATGTCCTATGATACCGTACAGCGGATGCCACTATATACACATGTCCTATGATACCGTACAGCGGATGCCACTATATACACCTGTCCTATGATACCGTACAGCGGATGCCACTATGTACACCTGTCCTATGATACCGTACAGCGGATGCCACTATATACACCTGTCCTATGATACCGTACAGCGGATGCCACTATATACACCTGTCCTATGATACCGTACAGCGGATGCCACTATATACACCTGTCCTATGATACCGTACAGCGGATGCCACTATATACACCTGTCCTATGATACCGTACAGCGGATGCCACTATATACACCTGTCCTATGATACCGTACAGCGGATGCCACTATATACACCTGTCCTATGATACCGTACAGCGGATGCCACTATATACACCTGTCCTATGATACCGTACAGCGGATGCCACTATATACACCTGTCCTATGATACCGTACAGCGGATGCCACTATATACACCTGTCCTATGATACCGTACAGCGGATGCCACTATATACACCTGTCCTATGATACCGTACAGCGGATGCCACTATATACACCTGTCCTATGATACCGTACAGCGGATGCCACTATATACACCTGTCCTATGATACCGTACAGCGGATGCCTATATACACCTGTCCTATGATACCGTACAGCGGATGCCACTATATACACCTGTCCTATGATACCGTACAGCGGATGCCACTATATACACCTGTCCTATGATACCGTACAGCGGATGCCACTATATACACCTGTCCTATGATACCGTACAGCGGATGCCACTATATACACCTGTCCTATGATACCGTACAGCGGATGCCACTATATACACCTGTCCTATGATACCGTACAGCGGATGCCACTATATACACCTGTCCTATGATACCGTACAGCGGATGCCACTATATACACCTGTCCTATGATACCGTACAGCGGATGCCACTATATACACCTGTCCTATGATACCGTACAGCGGATGCCACTATATACACCTGTCCTATGATACCGTACAGCGGATGCCACTATATACACCTGTCCTATGATACCGTACAGCGGATGCCACTATATACACCTGTCCTATGATACCGTACAGCGGATGCCACTATATACACCTGTCCTATGATACCGTACAGCGGATGCCACTATATACACCTGTCCTATGATACCGTACAGCGGATGTCACTATATACACCTGTCCTATGATACCGTACAGCGGATGTCACTATATACACCTGTCCTATGATACCGTACAGCGGATGCCACTATATACACCTGTCCTATGATACCGTACAGCGGATGCCACTATATACACCTGTCCTATGATACCGTACAGCGGATGCCACTATATACACCTGTCCTATGATACCGTACAGCGGATGCCACTATATACACCTGTCCTATGATACCGTACAGCGGATGCCACTATATACACCTGTCCTATGATACCGTACAGCGGATGCCACTATATACACCTGTCCTATGATACCGTACAGCGGATGCCACTATATACACCTGTCCTATGATACCGTACAGCGGATGCCACTATATACACCTGTCCTATGATACCGTACAGCGGATGCCACTATATACACCTGTCCTATGATACCGTACAGCGGATGCCACTATATACACCTGTCCTATGATACCGTACAGCGGATGCCACTATATACACCTGTCCTATGATACCGTACAGCGGATGCCACTATATACACCTGTCCTATGATACCGTACAGCGGATGCCACTATATACACCTGTCCTATGATACCGTACAGCGGATGTCACTATGTACACCTGTCCTATGATACCGTACAGCGGATGCCACTATGTACACCTGTCCTATGATACGAAGCGGTGCCACTATATACACATGTCCTATGATACCGTACAGCGGATGCCACTATATACACATGTCCTATGATACCGTACAGCGGATGCCACTATATACACCTGTCCTATGATACCGTACAGCGGATGCCACTATATACACCTGTCCTATGATACCGTACAGCGGATGCCACTATATACACCTGTCCTATGATACCGTACAGCGGATGCCACTATATACACCTGTCCTATGATACCGTACAGCGGATGCCACTATTACACCTGTCCTATGATACGACAGCGGATGCCACTATATACACATGTCCTATGATACCGTACAGCGGATGCCACTATATACACCTGTCCTATGATACCGTACAGCGGATGTCACTATATACACCTGTCCTATGATACCGTACAGCGGATGCCACTATATACACCTGTCCTATGATACCGTACAGCGGATGCCACTATATACACCTGTCCTATGATACCGTACAGCGGATGCCACTATATACACCTGTCCTATGATACCGTACAGCGGATGCCACTATATACACCTGTCCTATGATACCGTACAGCGGATGCCACTATATACACCTGTCCTATGATACCGTACAGCGGATGCCACTATATACACCTGTCCTATGATACCGTACAGCGGATGCCACTATATACACCTGTCCTATGATACCGTACAGCGGATGCCACTATATACACCTGTCCTATGATACCGTACAGCGGATGCCACTATATACACCTGTCCTATGATACCGTACAGCGGATGCCACTATATACACCTGTCCTATGATACCGTACAGCGGATGCCACTATATACACCTGTCCTATGATACCGTACAGCGGATGTCACTATATACACCTGTCCTATGATACCGTACAGCGGATGCCACTATATACACCTGTCCTATGATACCGTACAGCGGATGCCACTATATACACCTGTCCTATGATACCGTAC
>CM026391.1:67152952-67231654 GCA_014843695.1 Archivesica marissinica
CCGTACAGCGGATGCCACTATATACACCTGTCCTATGATACCGTACAGCGGATGCCACTATATACACCTGTCCTATGATACCGTACAGCGGATGACACTATATACACCTGTCCTATGGTACCGTACAGCGGATGTCACTATATACAGTTTACACCTGTCCTATGATACCGTACAGCGGATGTCACTATATACAGTTATACACATGTCCTATGATACCGTACAGCGGATGCTCTATATACACATGTCCTATGGTACCGTACAGCGGATGCCACTATGTACACATGTCCTATGATACCGTACAGCGGATGCCACTATGTACACCTGTCCTATGATACCGTACAGCGGATGCCACTATATACACCTGTCCTATGATACCGTACAGCGGATGCCACTATATACACTGTCCTATGATACCGTACAGCGGATGCCACTATATACACCTGTCCTATGATACCGTACAGCGGATGCCACTATATACACCTGTCCTATGATACCGTACAGCGGATGTCACTATATACACCTGTCCTATGATACCGTACAGCGGATGCCACTATATACACCTGTCCTATGATACCGTACAGCGGATGCCACTATATACACCTGTCCTATGAT
The DNA here is from genome assembly GCA_014843695.1 of Archivesica marissinica. Taxonomy (NCBI): domain Eukaryota; kingdom Metazoa; phylum Mollusca; class Bivalvia; order Venerida; family Vesicomyidae; genus Archivesica; species Archivesica marissinica. The sequence continues at coordinate 67,153,565 of CM026391.1, forward strand.
ACCGTACAGCGGATGCCACTATATACACCTGTCCTATGATACCGTACAGCGGATGCCACTATATACACCTGTCCTATGATACCGTACAGCGGATGCCACTATATACACCTGTCCTATGATACCGTACAGCGGATGCCACTATATACACCTGTCCTATGATACCGTACAGCGGATGCCACTATATACACCTGTCCTATGATACCGTACAGCGGATGCCACTATATACACCTGTCCTATGATACCGTACAGCGGATGCCACTATATACACCTGTCCTATGATACCGTACAGCGGATGCCACTATATACACCTGTCCTATGATACCGTACAGCGGATGCCACTATATACACCTGTCCTATGATACCGTACAGCGGATGCCACTATATACACCTGTCCTATGATACCGTACAGCGGATGCCACTATATACACCTGTCCTATGATACCGTACAGCGGATGCCACTATATACACCTGTCCTATGATACCGTACAGCGGATGCCACTATATACACCTGTCCTATGATACCGTACAGCGGATGCCACTATATACACCTGTCCTATGATACCGTACAGCGGATGCCACTATATACACCTGTCCTATGATACCGTACAGCGGATGCCACTATATACACCTGTCCTATGATACCGTACAGCGGATGCCACTATATACACCTGTCCTATGATACCGTACAGCGGATGCCACTATATACACCTGTCCTATGATACCGTACAGCGGATGCCACTATATACACCTGTCCTATGATACCGTACAGCGGATGCCACTATATACACCTGTCCTATGATACCGTACAGCGGATGCCACTATATACACCTGTCCTATGATACCGTACAGCGGATGCCACTATATACACCTGTCCTATGATACCGTACAGCGGATGCCACTATATACACCTGTCCTATGATACCGTACAGCGGATGACACTATATACACCTGTCCTATGGTACCGTACAGCGGATGTCACTATATACAGTTATACACCTGTCCTATGATACCGTACAGCGGATGTCACTATATACAGTTATACACATGTCCTATGATACCGTACAGCGGATGCCACTATATACACATGTCCTATGGTACCGTACAGCGGATGCCACTATGTACACATGTCCTATGATACCGTACAGTGGATGCCACTATGTACACCTGTCCTATGATACCGTACAGCGGATGCCACTATATACACCTGTCCTATGATACCGTACAGCGGATGCCACTATATACACCTGTCCTATGATACCGTACAGCGGATGCCACTATATACACACCTGTCCTATGATACCGTACAGCGGATGTCACTATATACACCTGTCCTATGATACCGTACAGCGGATGCCACTATATACACATGTCCTATGATACCGTACAGCGGATGCCACTATATACACCTGTCCTATGATACCGTACAGCGGATGCCACTATGTACACCTGTCCTATGATACCGTACAGCGGATGCCACTATATACACCTGTCCTATGATACCGTACAGCGGATGCCACTATATACACCTGTCCTATGATACCGTACAGCGGATGCCACTATATACACCTGTCCTATGATACCGTACAGCGGATGACACTATATACACCTGTCCTATGATACCGTACAGCGGATGTCACTATATACAGTACACCTGTCCTATGATACCGTACAGCGGATGTCACTATATACAGTTTACACATGTCCTATGATACCGTACAGCGGATGCCACTATATACACATGTCCTATGGTACCGTACAGCGGATGCCACTATGTACACATGTCCTATGATACCGTACAGTGGATGCCACTATGTACACCTGTCCTATGATACCGTACAGCGGATGCCACTATATACACCTGTCCTATGATACCGTACAGCGGATGCCACTATATACACCTGTCCTATGATACCGTACAGCGGATGCCACTATATACACCTGTCCTATGATACCGTACAGCGGATGCCACTATATACACCTGTCCTATGATACCGTACAGCGGATGTCACTATATACACCTGTCCTATGATACCGTACAGCGGATGTCACTATATACACCTGTCCTATGATACCGTACAGCGGATGCCACTATATACACCTGTCCTATGATACCGTACAGCGGATGCCACTATATACACCTGTCCTATGATACCGTACAGCGGATGCCACTATATACACCTGTCCTATGATACCGTACAGCGGATGCCACTATGTACACATGTCCTATGATACCGTACAGCGGATGCCACTATGTACACATGTCCTATGATACCGTACAGCGGATGCCACTATGTACACCTGTCCTATGATACCGTACAGCGGATGCCATATATACACTGTCCTATGATACCGTACAGCGGATGCCACTATATACACCTGTCCTATGATACCGTACAGCGGATGCCACTATATACACCTGTCCTATGATACCGTACAGCGGATGCCACTATATACACCTGTCCTATGATACCGTACAGCGGATGCCACTATATACACCTGTCCTATGATACCGTACAGCGGATGTCACTATATACACCTGTCCTATGATACCGTACAGCGGATGCCACTATATACACCTGTCCTATGATACCGTACAGCGGATGTCACTATATACACCTGGCCTATGTTACCGTACAGCGGATGTCACTGTATACACCTGTCCTATGATACCGATAGCGGATGATTCATACTCGTCATGTATGAAATTAGTCCTCAGTAAAACACGAATATAAGTTAATAATCTGGATTTGTATAACTACTAGCTACTTCTCTGTTCAGGAAATATCAACAAGACTTGACACACTATTACCGCTCATAGTTCGAATCCCAAGTCGGGTGTCCGCGAATTAGTTCATGTGAGAAAGCTATCCAGCTGACACGTGAAAGATAGGTGGTTATACCCGGGTGCCCGTACGTACCTGGACTACTATTAGCTTCTCTTAAATGTACTCGTTGTCTTTCTCCCCCGCACAACAGCTGGTGGGTCGCCATATTACTTAAACTGTTTTGGGACTTTAAAGCAACATTGCATGTGTGTGTGTTTACAAAAATCGAAATAGTCGGTCAGAAACGATAAAATTCCAATAAATTTAAACCGTCGTATACGCGAATTTGTTTATCAACACACGAAATGTATACCCGCACAGCGCGCATGCGTGAAACAACATAGGATGTAGAAAACAACGTATATATTTTGAACATAAAAGACTATCTATCTATCTTCCTCTAATGTCGAACCCCTCGCGGGGATGTAGTCCCTAAAAGACTTAGCTAACAGAGGTATGAATCAACATATCAAGTAATTTAATTAAAAAGACAATGTGGGACAAATGGGGATGATGCTTTCCGAATGTAAACAAGTGCGGACGATGCGTTCCGGATGTAAACAAGTGCGTGACCGATCGACTCGGAAAGTCCTACTTTCGGTTTCGAGTTTGTTTTATCGCAAAAAACACTGTTTACCAAATTAACATAAGCATACAAAGTATAATGTTAGAATATGTAGTAGCATTGTTACCCATACGTAAAATTTGAATTTTTCAAATATCTTTTATTTCATACATGTAATGCTGCTTTAAATCCCCATTAGAGATCATAAAAGATATCCAGAGAGTGTACCCGGTTCCACCTTGTGCAGATAATGTCAGTTTGCTTCTTATTGCTTTCAATTCAATGTTCTTATATCATCAATGTGTGTAGAATATGTACTGTGATTTGTAAATTATAACGATAATGTGTGTTTTACGTTTATTTATCGTCGCTACCGGTTGCCCATATGAGCGACGCCTCCTGAAGGGATTAGTCAGTTTAGATGTTCGAGGATAGTGCATGATACAGACAGAGACCCATTCCAGAGACTCCTCTGGTTCTTTTACGTGCACGGTGTAAAGCACCGATACGAGATCTCGGTTTAAAGTCCCATCTGAAAGACTGTTCATTTAATTAGGGTCAGACGGGGGATTGAACCTGCGATCCATGATAGATAGATAGATCCGTCTGTAAATATAATGACTTATACAATAAATCACCAATATGAGTTTACTTAGACTGTGCTGCACACCAAGATATTGTAAGGAGTGGATAATTAGATAGTGTGATTATTGTCTTATATTTTCATTTTCAACAATAAATGATTACGTTAATAAGTAAAATTTGGAAAATATAGCCACATACATTGGTTTAAAGTCTCATCTGAAAGACTATGATATATATGACTAAGGTTTAGTATTATATAGCGTCAGACTCTAAGTAGAATGGTGATGTTAATTTTATTAGGGTCAGACTGGGGATCGAACCTGCGATCCCTGGATTACCAGTCCAACGTGTTACCACTGGACTACATATCCGTCTGTAAATATGATGACTCTAAGTAGAATGGTGATGTTAATTTTATTAGGGTCGGACTGGGGATCGAACCTGCGATCCCTGGATTACCAGTCCAACGTGTTACCACTGGACTACAGACCCGTCTGTTTGACGATAATTATGTTTAAGCGCTCATTATCACTCTATGTCATCTGTCACGTGTCACATTGTTGCTACTTTCAGGACGGATATTCTAAATCTTCTAAATGAAATGCCAATAGATAGAACACCGCCAAACTATGACTCCGGTAAGCAATAATAGCTAGAACACCGCCCAACTATGACTCCGGTAAGCAGCAATAGATAGAATACTGCCCAACTATGACTCCGGTAAGCAGCAATTGATAGAACACCGCCAAACTATGACTCCGGTAAGCAGCAATAGATAGAACACCGCCAAACTATGACTCCGGTAAGCAGCAATAGATAGAATACTGCCATACTATGACTCCAGTAAGCAGCAATAGATAGAACACCGCCCAACTATGACTCCGGTAAGCAGCAATAGATAGAATACTGCCCAACTATGACTCCGGTAAGCAGCAATAGATAGAATACTGCCAAACTATGACTCCAGTAAGCAGCAATAGATAGAACACCGCCAAACTATGACTTCGGTAAGCAGCAATAGATAGAATACTGCCCAACTATGACTCCGGTAAGCAGCAATAGATAGAATACTGCCCAACTATGACTCCGGTAAGCAATAATAGCTAGAACACCGCCCAACTATGACTCCGGTAAGCAGCAATAGATAGAACACCGCCAAACTGTGATTCCGGTAAGCAGCAATAGATAGAATACTGCCCAACTATGATTCCGGTAAGCAACCATAGATAGAATAGCACTCCAACTATGATTCCGGTAAGCAACAACGACACCGTCCAATTGGCTAACTATGATTGCGTTAAGTACCAATGGATGCTGTGAAACCCAAATGGTTGTAATCCGGTAAGCAACAATATAATGAACACCGCCACACTATGATTCCGGTAAGCAGCAATATGTATAATACCACCCAACCATGAGTCCGGTAAGCAGCAATAGATAGAACACCACCCAACTATGATTCCGGTATGCAGCAATATATATAATACCACCTATCTATGATTCCGGTATGCAGCAATATATATAATACCACCTATCTATGATTCCGGTATGCAGCAATAGATAGAATACCACCCCAACTATGATTCATTGATTCCTTTAAACAATAAATATAACACCCCGACTAGTGTGCAATTAAAAGACCTGCCAGAATCACGAATTATAAATGTAATGTATATGTGAGTAGTGTTTTCTATGCTACAGGAATGTTGTTGAGTGAGTGTTAACAAAATGGTATGGATGTTGAACATCACTAAGTACAATAATGATTATCCAAATTGAAGATTTCCTCGGTATCTGCTATCCGCAGAGCTGTATATTTCGGATATACATTTGCATTTAATTACACGTACGTAATCACTGCAATCACAGATAACTCGGCAACCGTATCTGTATATCTATATGCCTGTTTTATACATAGTAGGTGCGATTTAACTTTCTTAGTGATCTAGTATCTGCAGGCAAATATAGATAGCGCAATTTTATTATTATTCCATTATAAAAGTGAGAGTCTGGTTTTCCAGAAGATGCAATGTGTTATCGAATATCATATGAAAAGCATTTCGTTAATGGAAATGCAGAAATATATGTCTTAACTACTCAACATACAAAACTCAAACTCTGTTTGCAATGGGCAAGACTTGCGATCGTTTATTCATGACGAGGTTAATTACAAGTACAAAAGAAATGTTTTCAAATATCGTTGACTGTACTACGTACATATAGTCGAATACATGAAACATAGCCTCGGCGCAGACCGAGGTACACGGGACCAGGGTAAAAACCAGAGGTAAAAAATCATTAATGATAATGTAAACAAAACTCTGGAAAACTGTATTCAATGTACCTCAGGGGTGTTTCATATATTTTATTAACAATGGAAAACTGTATCCAATATACCTCTGGGAATTCTCATATATTTTACTAACAATGGAAAACAGTATCCAATGTACCTCTGGGAAATCTCATATATTTTACTAACCCGTTCATAGATCTCATTCCCGAAACAATTTGAATAGCGAAATTGCTTGCGAAACGATCTAAGCCAAGCGTAGAACTGACGATCAATCGAACAATATCACATGACCAAGCACGCACTCACAGTCTTGTGATCATCTTTATATGCTCCAATAATTCGCACACACAATTTTGTGCCAAGTATTGTTAAGACATACGTTCTGAGCTATACTAACGTAACGCACAGAACTTGAAAATCTTGTCCCCATCCAACGTCCCCATCCAACGTCCCCATCCAATGTCCAATGTCCCCATCCAACGTCCCCATCCAATGTCCCCATCCAATGTCCAATGTCCCCATCCAATGTCCCCATCCAATGTCCATCCAATGTCCCCACAGCCGGATCTGTAGTCCAGTGGTAACACGCTGGACTGGTAATCCAGGGATCGCAGGTTCGACCCCCCGTCTGACCCTAATAAAATTAACAGTCTTTCAGATGGGACGTTAAACCGAGGTCTCGTGTCGGTGCTTTACCCCGTGCACGTAAAAGAACCAGAGGAGACTCTGGAATGGGTCTCTGTCTGTGTCACTGCACTATCCTCCAAAATCTAAAATGACTAATATCTTCAGGAGGCGTCGCTCATATGGGCAGCCGGTAGCGACGATAAATAAACGTAAAACATACACACACCAATGTCTCCATCCCCTGAAAATGATTATACGTAAATATTACTAAATTATGTATTCTGGAAATTAAGATTTACCTTACTTAAAAAAAGATCTCCTATAAATATTGAATCGTAAAAGCTGAATTATTTCTTAGAAAAGAGTAATTTGTAGTTCAATCCATGTTAATTCTTTAAATTCTAGACAATTATTTAGAAACCTGATTCGTGTTTGGCAATTAATCTCTTATGAACACCGGTCACATGTATGGGCAAACGTTGATTCAAAACTAGAGCATGATCTATTCCAGACCACTGTTGCTGCTACTGTAAATTCTGAGCAACTCTAGTGAGGGTTTACTCTGTATGATTGTGTATCCTAGTGGAGCTGTCCGATTATACAGTTGGCGCCCCTCGAAGAGATTAGTCATTTTAGATTGTTGGATGATAGTGCAATGATACAGACAGAGACCCATTCCAGAGTCTCCTCTGGTTATTTTACGTACACGGTGTAAAGCACCGACACGAGACCTCGGTTTAACGTCCCATCTGAAAGACTGTTAATATTATTACGGTCAGAAACGGGGGGTAGAACCTGCGATCCCTGTATTACCAGTCCAGCGTGTTACCACTGGACTACTGAACCGTTATTATGCCTGGTGCACCGGGTACCTAGCCATATATGTCAATCCTATGTTAGTTGTCACCTCCATTAAGCAGCCAGTTTCCAGATTCAATATATTGTTTTATTACATATTTCCCCCTCTATTAAGCTGCCACCTGTGCTAAGCAGCCACTTTCTGTGATTTCCTTGGCTGGCTGCTTAACACAGGTTTAACTGTATACCAACTCAACAGTGGTAGACTATAAAAATATTTCACGAGCAAGTGCGCGAAGCAATGAACAGACGGATCTGTAGTCCAGTGGTAACACGCTGGACTGGTAATCCAGAGATCGCAGGTTCGATCCCCGTCTGACCCTAATAAAATTAACAGTCTTTCAGATGGGACGTTAAACCGAGGTCTTGTGTCGGTGCTTTACACCGTGCGCGTAAAAGAACCAGAGGAGACTCTGGAATGGGTCTCTGTCTGTATCATTGCACTATCCTCCAAAATCTAAAATTACTAATCTCTTCAGGAGGCGTCGCTCATATGGGCAACCGGTAGCGACGATAAATAAACGTAAAGCACACACACACGCGAAGCAATGAATGCGCCGATGTTCTGTGTAGATAGCTCGTTTTGGTGAAAATGTACGAATTCTGTAAGCGCTAAATCGATACCAAAAAGACATGAATAAATAGACGGTATTAAGAACTTGTCAGATGTTATGGATTCTCCAGATTTCTTACATGATAATCCGTCAGTTTAGTGAATGATGTATAGATCGTTAGTGCGCTCATCCATGGTCCGTCTGTAGATAGTTCTCCTGATGAAATAAGCGAAAATACAACAACATAGCAGGTTCTGCGACCAGGTCAGCAAACGCAGCGTGTGATCGAATGTTTGAGCCTCGCCATGGGTTCGGTCTGGCATTGGTCGGCTGGAGAGCTGCTAGCTGACTACCGAGTGCGTATTATGGTGAAATAAGCGAAACTACAACAAAATAGCAGGCTCTGCGACCAGGTCAGCAAACGCAGCGTGTGATCGAATGTTTGAGTCTCGCCATGGGTTCGGTCTGGCATTGGTCGGTTGGGGAGCTGCTAGCTGACTACTGAGTGCGTATCATGGTGAAATAAGCGAAACTACAACAAATTAGCAGGCTCTGCGACCAGGTCAGCAAACGCAGCGTGTGATCGAATGTTTGAGCCTCACCATGGGATCGGTATGGCATTGGTCGGCTGGGGAGCTGCTAGCTGACTACCGAGTGCGTATCATGGTGAAATAAGCGAAACTACAACACATTAGCAGGCTCTGCGACCAGGTCAGCAAACGCAGCGTGTGATCGAATGTTTGAGCCTCACCATGGGTTCGGTCTGGCATGGCCGGTTGGGGAGCTGCTAGCTGAATACCGATTGCGTATCAGTCTGGTGCCTGTCATAAGGATATGCCTCGGAAAGTGATGATGTTCTGGGTCCAATGAGTCAGAAGTGACGTACCCTATTAATGGCGATGAAGCTAATAATTAAAATACTAAATAAATGTATCATCCACTTAGTGGTAAACTGCTATTATTTCGTAGCGATACTTTGAAATACGAAGACAATATTATACTATTCACAGCAGTACAGCAATTTATCAAGCAATCAAATCGTTTTAAATGAGTACTTTATATCACTTTCACGCTTAAGATAATAGATTTAGCAACTCCCTAATCCTTAATCCTTTCTCGTTATCACTATTGCTTCAGCCTTGCTCTCGGGGTGCACATCTTCGGAAACTGGACAGTGGATCATGCAGACTAGTACCTTTCTTTGGAAAAGTCAAAGACTAATACTACATATAATCGTACTATATAACCTGTGTACATGTTTAAGCTTTTGATTGCGTAATAATGCCTCTTTCATTCTGTAATATTCAAATCGTGTCTATGGGGAGGGCCACTCACTAATGTTGTCAGAACTTGTGGCCAACCCATTTGCTAATTCTGTATCGGTTATACGATTGTTATTGTTGTATACATGCATATAGAGCAATACAATATTATCAAATCGAAGCTAATAATTACTGAACACGTGACATTATATTGATATCCAAATAAAGTCGAACACTGTAAATGTTCCGCCGATTAGTGTAAGGTAAGAGCATGGCATTACACTTGCCGACGGTGAGTTAATTTTCGACCGTACACCGAAGCTATGGCTGTCCGATTAGCGCAGTGGTTAGCGCGCTCGCTTCTCACCAATGTAACCCGGGTTCGACCCTCGGACCGGGAAGTATGTGAGACGGTACGGTGGTCGCCAGATCGGACATGTGGGTTTTCTCCGGGTACTCCGGTTTCCTCCCACACGAATGACAACATTTACGCTTTCATCCAGCGCCAACGAGAGTGATTAATATAAGTTGTTAAAACTTGCTTCGCAATCGTTGTAAAATAAATAACGTTTAAACTTTAAACTTAACCGCAGGGTCATTTCCCGACATTAAATGATGTTCGGGGGCTCGATGTCTGAAGGGAGCCAAAGTTCTAGTGTATATCGCTGTTTATCGCTAAGTCGCCGACAATCGTTCGCCGGCATTGACATCGGCGATAATCGATTGTGAAAATGTGTAATCGATTATAATCGACGAGTCTTTATTTTTGTCTCTTACTTTTATGTTTGTTTATACCTCAAATAAAACTACGATTTACTATTGGCTGTATTTTTATTAACATAGCACGTTTGCAACAACAATTCAGGTGACAGCCTACTAACTATCATTATGTTATGCGTATGTATCATTATGTTATGCGTATGCATCATTATGTCATGCGTATATATATATCATTATGTCATGTGTATATATATATATCATTATGTCATGCGTATATATATATCATTATGTCATGTGTATATATATATATCATTATGTCATGTGTATATATATATCATTATGTCATGTGTATATATATATCATTATGTCATGTGTATATATATATATCATTATGTCATGTGTATATATATATCATTATGTCATGTGTATATATATATATCATTATGTCATGCGTATATATATATCATTATGTCATGTGTATATATATATCATTATGTCATGTGTATATATATATCATTATGTCATGTGTATATATATATATCATTATGTCATGTGTATATATATATCATTATGGCATGTGTATATATATATCATTATGTCATGTATATATATATATATATCATTATGTCATGTGTATATATATATATCATTATGTCATGTGTATATATCATTATGTCATGTGTATATATCATTATGTCATGTGTATATATCATTATGTCATGTGTATATATCATTATGTTATGTGTATATATATATCATTATGTCATGTGTATATATATATATCATTATGTCATGTGTATATATATATATATATATATATATCATTATGTCATGTGTATATATCATTATGTCATGTGTATATATCATTATGTCATGCGTATATATATCATTATGTTATGTGTATGTATCATTATGTTATGCGTATATATATATATCATTATGTCATGCGTATATATATCATTATGTTATGTGTATATATCATTATGTCATGCGTATATATCATTATGTATGCGTATATTATATATATCATTATGTCGTATGTGTATATATCATTATGTCATGCGTATATATCATTATGTATATATATCATTATGTGTATATATCATTATGTCATATATCATTATGTGTATATATTATGTCATGCGTATATATCATTATGTCATGTGTGTATATATATATCATTATGTCATGTATATATATATATATCATTATGTCATGTGTATATATATCATTATGTCATGTCATGCGTATATATATATATTATATATGTCATGCGTATATATATATATATATGTATATATCATTATGTCATGTATATCATTATGTCATGTATATATATCATTATGTCATTATGTCATGTATATATATCATTATGTCATGTGTATATATCATTATGTTATGTCATGTATATATATCATTATGTCATATATATGTCATATATATATATTATGTCATCATTATGTCATGTATGTCATGTGTATATATATATATCATATGTCATGTATATATCATTATGTCATTATGTATATATATCATTATGTCATGCGTATATATCATTATGTCATGCGTATATATCATTATGTCATGCGTATATATATATCATTATGTCATGCGTATATATATCATTATGTCATGTGTGTATATATATATATATATATATATATCATTATGTCATGCGTATATATATATATCATTATGGCATGTGTATATATATATCATTATGTCATGCGTATATATATATATCATTATGTCATGTGTATATATCATTATGTCATGTCATTATGTCATGTGTATATATATCATTATGTCATGTATGCGTATATATATCATTATGTCATGTGTATATATATCATTATGTCATGTGTATATATATATCATTATGTCATGTGTATATATATATATATATCATTATGTGTATATATATATCATTATGTCATGTATATATATCATTATGTATATATCATTATGTCGTATATATCATTATGTCATGTGTATATATATATATATCATTATGTCATGTGTATATATATATATATATCATTATGTCATGTGTATACATATATCATTATGTCATGTGTATATATATATCATTATGTCATGTGTATATATATCATTATGTCATGTGTATATATCATTATGTCATGCATTATGTCATGTGTGTATATATATATCATTATGTCATATATATATATATCATTATGTCATGCGTATATATATATATATCATTATGTCATGTATATATATATCATTATGTCATGTGTATGTATCATTATGTTATGCGTATATATCATTATGTTATGTGTATATATCATTATGTTATGCGTATATATCATTATGTCATGTGTATATATCATTATGTCATGTGTATATATCATTATGTCATGTGTATATATATATATATCATTATGTCATGTATATATATATATATATTATATATATATTATATATATATATATATGTCATGCGTATATATATATCATTATGTCATGTGTATATATATATCATTATGTCATGCGTATATATATTATATATATATCATTATGTCATGTGTATATATATCATTATGTCATGCGTATATATCATTATGTCATGTGTATATATATATATATATATATATATATATATCATTATGTCATGCGTATATATATATATCATTATGTCATGTGTATATATATATATCATTATGTCATGCGTATATATATATATATATATATATATATATATATCATTATGTCATGTGTATATATATCATTATGTCATGCGTATATATCATGCGTATATATATCATTATGTCATGTATATATATCATTATGTCATGCGTATATATATATATCATTATGTCATGTGTATATATATATATATATATCATTATGTCATGTATATCATATGTCATATATATCATTATGTCATGTGTATATATATATCATTATGTCATGTATATATCATTATGTATGTGTATATATCATATATGTCATTATGTCATGTGTATATATATATCATTATGTTATGCGTATATATCTTTATGTCATGTATATATATATATATATATATATATATATATCATTATGTCATGTGTATATATATATATAATTATGTCATGTGTATATATATAATTATATCATGCGTATATATCATTATGTTATGTGTATATATCATTATGTCATGTGTATATATCATTATGTCATGTGTATATATATATATATTATATATATATATCATTATGTTATGTGTATATATCATTATGTTATGCGTTATATATCATTATGTCATGTGTATATATCATTATGTTATGTGTATATATCATTATGCCATGTGTATATATCATTATATCATGTGTATATATCATTATGTTATGTATATATATCATTATGTCATGTGTATATATCATTATGTTATGTGTATATATCATTATGTCATGTGTTTATATCATTATGTTATGTTATATATCATTATGTCATGTGTATATATATCATTATATCATGTGTATATATCATTATGTCATGTGTATATATCATTATGTCATGTGTATATATCATTATGTCATGTGTATATATATATATATATATATATATATATATATATATCATTATGTCATGTGTATATATATATCATTATGTCATGTGTATATATATATCATTATGTCATGTGTATATATCATTCTGTCATGCGTATATATAATTATGTTATGCGTATGTATATCATTATGCTATGCGATTTGTTCATTATGCTATGCATAATGTTACGCATTTATCAATATGTTGACATAACATGTTAATGCATTGACATGGCATAGCGTTATGTCGCTTGTCTCATTTCCTGCCCTGACTCATACACCAGTCGGGTATACAGTCAAACCTGTGTTAGTTGTCACCTCCATTAAGCAGCCAACCTGTATTAAGCAGCCAGTGCTAAGATTCCAATATCTTAGATAGATTTCTTTATTTATAGAGGGTGACCTAATTAGTTCTGAACTACACTTCCTTAGGGCCCTTTCTTAGCACTATAGCATTAATGCACATACACACTAATTATATCCAAAGTACGCAGTTACGCCATGCATTATACATGTATAATGTTGTACAATGTAACTTAAACAAATCAGGTAATGTTATCGAAATACAAAACGACATAAGCATATTGAATGGCAATCATTATATTGTTTTATTATATATTTGACCTCTATTAAGCAGCCACCTGTGCTAAGCAGCCACTTTCTGTGATTCCCTCGGTTGACTGTTTAACACAGGTTTGACCCTAATTAAATTAACAGTCTTTCAGATGGGACTTTAAACCGAGGTCTCGTGTCGGTGCTGTACACCGTGCACGTAAAAGAACAAGAGGAGACTCCGGAATGGGTCTCTGTCTGTATCATTGCACTATCCTCCAAAAATCTAAAATGACTAATCTCTTCAAGAGACGTCGTTCATATGGGCAACCAGTAGCGATGATAAATAAACGTAATACACTATGGTGTTTATGCGTAGTTTTCATTAACCGCACATGCACACATACACTGCGTTCTTGTTCTATAAACATTTGATAGTATGGCATAGACTACGATTAAACAATAGCTAGATAAAACCTATCATTGATGTACCGGAAGCTATCTTCACTGCTAACATGTTTAATTACCCAGCGCAATGTGTTAACCGTTCTGTGATAGGCTGAGAGCCGTTTTCCAAACTCGTGCAAACCACTCGTTGCAGTTATAAATAAGCTTGTGCAATGCTTGTCAATCTACCATAGCCGCTAAGTTCACGGTTCCGTGACCGAGTGGTTTAGATCGTTGGCTGCAAATCACTTGCCTCTCATCGCTGCAGGTACAAATCCCACTGGGGGTGTCGAATTATACCATGCGAGGAAGCTATCCAGATAGCTGATCGGTGGTTCTACCAGGGTGCACATCTGTGTCTAAAGTACATCACTTGGGGGGGGGGGTCATCCCGGATCTTCCTCCATCAATAATAAATGAAGAGTCGTCAGATGACCTAAGCTTTATAGTCCCTCAAAGCAAACACATATATCGTACACTCTCATTCAAATGGACTGTATTCATTGCATGCACTGTTGTATCAATGGGCTGTACTTACTGCGTACATTGTCGTGTCAATGGACTGTATTCACTGCGTACATTCTCATGCTAACAGACTATATTCAGTGAGTACACTCTCATGTCAATGGAATATATTCACTGCGTACACTCTCATGCTAACATACTGTATTCACTGCGTACACTCTCAAGCTAACAGACTGTATTCGCTGCGTACATTCTCATGTTAACAGACTGTATTCACTGCGTACACTCTCATGCTAACATACTGTATTCACTGCGTACACTCTCATGTCAACAGACTGTATTCACTGCGTACACTCTCATGTTTACTGACTGTATTCACTGCGTACATTCTCATGTTAACAGACTGTATTTACTGCGTACATTCTCATGTTAACAGACTGTATTCACTGCGTACACTCTCATGTCAACAGACTGTATTCACTGCGTACATGCTCATGTCAACAGACTGTATTCAATGCGTACATTCTCATGTCAATAGACTGTATTCACTGCGTACATTCTCATGTCAACATACTGTATTCGCTGCGTACATTCTCGTATCAACAGAGTGTATTCACTGCGTACATTCTCATGTCAACAGACTGTATTCACTGCGTACATTCTCATGTCAACATACTGTATTCGCTGCGTACATTCTCATGTCAACAGACTGTATTCACTGCGTACATTCTCATGTCAACATACTGTATTCGCTGCGTATATTCTCATATCAAGAGACTGTATTCGCTGCGTACATTCTCGTATCAACAGAGTATATTCACTGCGTACATTCTCATGTCAACAGACTGTATTCACTGCGTACATTCTCATGTCAACATACTGTATTCGCTGTGTACATTCTCATGTCAACAGACTGTATTCACTGCGTACATTCTCATGCTAACAGACTGTATTCACTGCGTAAACTCTCATGCTAACAAGTAACATACTGTATTCACTGCGTACACTCTCATGCTAACAGACTGTATTCACTGCGTACACTCTCATGCTAACAGACTGTATTCACTGCGTACACTCTCATGCTAACAAACTGTATTCACTGCGTACACTCTCATGCTAACAGACTGTATTCACTGCGTACACTCTCATGCTAACATACTGTATTCACTGCGTACACTCTCATGCTAACATACTGTATTCACTGCGTACATTCTCATGCTAACAGACTGTATTCACTGCGTACACTCTCATGTTAACATACTGTATTCACAGCGTACATTCTCATGCTAACATACGGTATTCACTGCGTACATTCTCATGCTAACAAGTAACAGACTGTATTCAATGCGTACATGCTCATGTCAACAGACTGTATTCAATGCGTACATTCTCATGCTAACAGACTGTATTCACTGCGTGCACTCTCATGCTAACATACTGTATTCACTGCGTACATTATCATGCTAACAGACTGTATTCACTGCGTACACTCTCATGCTAACATACTGTATTCACTGCGTACACTCTCATGTTAACATACTGTATTCACTGCGTACACTCTCATGTTAACATACTGTATTCACTGATTACAATCTCATGCTAACATACTGTATTCACTGCGTACACTTTCATGCTAACATACTATATTCACTGCGTACACTCTCATGCTAACAGACTGTATTCACTTCATACATTCTCATGCTAACAAGTAACAGACTGTATTCACTGCGTACACTCTCATGCTAACTGCGTACACTCTCATGCTAACATACTGTATTCACTGCGTACACTCTCATGCTAACAGACTGTATTCACCGCGTACACTCTCATGCTAACATACTGTATTCACTGCGTACATTCTCATGCTAACAAGTAACAGACTGTATTCACTGCGTACACTATCATGCTAACTGCGTACACTCTCATGCTAACATACTGTATTCACTGCGTACACTCTCATGTGTGTTTTTAACATACTGTATTCACTGCGTACACTCTCATGCTAACATACTATATTCACTGCGTACAGTCTCATGCTAACATACTGTATTCACTGTGTACACTCTCATGATAACAAGTAACAGACTGTATTCACTGCGTACACTCTCATGCTAACACGTAACATACTGTATTCACTGCGTACATTCTCATGCTAACAAGTAACATACTGTATTCACTGCGTACACTCTCATGCTAACTGCGTACACTCTCATGCTAACAAGTAACATAATGTATTCACTGCGTACACTCTCATGCTAACATACTGTATTCACTGCGTACACTCTCATGTTAACATATTGTATTCACTGCGTACACTCTCATGCTAACAAGTAACATACTGTATTCACTGCGTACACTCTCATGTTAACATACTGTATTCACTGCGTACATTCTCATGCTAACATACTGTATTCACTGCGTACATTCTCATGCTAACAAGTAACATAGTGTATTCACTGCGTACACTCTCATGTTAACATACTGTATTCACTGCGTACACTCTCATGCTAACGGCGTACACTCTCATGCTAACATACTGTATTCACTGCGTACACACTCATGCTAACACACTGTATTCACTGCGTACACTCTCATGTTAACATACTGTATTCACTGCGTACACTCTCATGCTAACATACTGTATGCACTGCGTACACTCTCATGCTAACATACTGTATTCACTGCGTACATTCTCATGCTAACAGACTGTATTCACTGCGTACACTCTCAAGCTAACAGACTGTATTCACTGCGTACACTCTCATGCTAACATACTGTATTCACTGCGTACACTCTCATGCTAATATACTGTATTCACTGCGTACACTCTCATGCTAACAAGTAACATACTGTATTCACTGCGTACACTCTCATGCTAACAGACTGTATTCACTGCGAACACTCTCATGCTAACATACTGTATTCAATGCGTACACTCTCATGCTAACAAACTGTATTCACTGCGTACATTCTCATGCTAACAGAGTGTATTCACTGCGTACATTCTCATGTTAACAAGTAACATACTGTATTCACTGCGTACACCCTCATGCTAACATACTGTATTCACTGCGTACATTCTCATGCTAACAGAGTGTATTCACTGCGTACATTCTCATGTTAACAAGTAACATACTGTATTCACTGCGTACATTCTCATGCTAACAGAGTGTATTCACTGCGTACATTATCATGTTAACAAGTAACATACTGTATTCACTGCGTACACTCTCATGCTAACAGACTGTATTCACTGCGTACACTCTCATGCTAACATACTGTATTCACTGCGTACACTCTCATGCTAACAGACTGTATTCACTGCGTACACTCTCATGCTAACATACTGTATTCACTGCGTACACTCTCATGCTAACATACTGTATTCACTGCGTACATTCTCATGCTAACAGACTGTATTCACTGCGTACACTCTCATGTTAACATACCGTATTCACTGCGTACATTCTCATGCTAACATACGGTATTCACTGCGTACATTCTCATGCTAACAAGTAACAGACTGTATTCACTGCGTACACTCTCATGCTAACTGCGTATACTCTCATGCTAACAAACTGTATTCACTGCGTACACTCTCATGCTAACATACTGTATTCACTGCGTACATTCTCATGCTAACATACTGTATTCACTGCGTACACTCTCATGCTAACATACTGTATTCACTGCGTACACTCTCATGTTAACATACTGTATTCACTGCGTACACTCTCATGCTAACATACTGTATTCACTGCGTACACTCTCATGTTAACATACTGTATTCACTGCGTACACTCACATGTTAACATATTGTATTCACTGATTACACTCTCATGCTAACATACTGTATTCACTGCGTACACTCTCATGCTAACATACTATATTCACTGCGTACACTCTCATGCTAACATACTGTATTCACTGCGTACATTCTCATGCTAACATACTGTATTCACTGCGTACACTCTCATGCTAACATACTGTATTCACTGTGTACACTCTCATGCTAACAAGTAACAGACTGTATTCACTGCGTACACTCTCGTGCTAACAAGTAACATACTGTATTCACTGCGTACATTCTCATGCTAACAAGTAACATACTGTATTCACTGCGTACACTCTCATGCTAACTGTGTACAATCTCATGCTAACAAGTAACATACTGTATTCACTGCGTACACTCTCATGCTAACATACTGTATTCACTGCGTACACTCTCATGTTAACATATTGTATTCACTGCGTACACTCTCATGCTAACAAGTAACATACTGTATTCACGGCGTACACTCTCATGTTAACATACTGTATTCACTGCGTACACTCTAATGCTAACATACTGTATTCACTGCGTACATTCTCATGCTAACAGACTGTATTCACTGCGTACATTCTCATGCTAACAAGTAACATACTGTATTCACGGCGTACACTCTCATGTTAAAATACTGTATTCACTGCGTACACTCTCATGCTAACAGAATGTATTCACTGCGTACATTCTCATGCTAACATACTGTATTCACTGCGTACATTCTCATGTTAACAAGTAACATACTGTATTCACTGCGTACATTCTCATGCTAATATACTGTATTCACTGCGTACACTCTCATGCTAACTGCGTACACTCTCATGCTAACATATTGTATTCACTGCATACATTCTCATGCTAACAGACTGTATTCACTGCGTACACTCTCATGCTAACATACTCTATTCACTGCGTACATTCTCATGCTAACAGACTGTATTCACTGCGTACATTCTCATGTTAACAAGTAACATACTGTATTCACTGCGTACACACTCATGCTAACAGACTGTATTCACTGCGTACACTCTCATGCTAACATACTGTATTCACTGCGTACACTCTCATGCTAACATACTGTATTCACTGCGTACATGCTCATGTTAACAGACTGTATTCACTGCGTACACTCTCATGCTAACAGAATGTATTAACTGCGTACACTCTCATGCTAACAGACTGTATTCACTGCGTACACTATCATGCTAACAGACTGTATTCACTGCGTACACTATCATGCTAACATACTCTATTCACTGCGTACATTATCATGCTAACAGACTGTATTCACTGCGTACACTCTCATGCTAACAAGTAACATACTGTATTCACTGCGTACATTCTCATGCTAGCAGACTGTATTCACTGCGTACACTCTCAAGCTAACAGACTGTATTCACTGCGTACACTCTCATGCTAACATACTGTATTCACTGCGTACACTCTCATGCTAACATACTGTATTCACTGCGTACACTCTCATGCTAACAAGTAACATACTGTATTCACTGCGTACACTGTCATGCTAACAGACTGTATTCACTGCGTACATTCTCATGCTAACATACTGTATTCACTGCGTACATTCTCATGTTAACAAGTAACATACTGTATTCACTGCGTACATTCTCATGCTAACATACTGTATTCACTGCGTACACTCTCATGCTAACTGCGTACACTCTCATGCTAACATACTATATTCACTGCGTACACTCTCATGCTAACAGACTGTATTCACTTCATACATTCTCATGCTAACAAGTAACAGACTGTATTCACTGCGTACACTCTCATGCTAACTGCGTACACTCTCATGCTAACATACTGTATTCACTGCGTACACTCTCATGCTAACAGACTGTATTCACCGCGTACACTCTCATGCTAACATACTGTATTCACTGCGTACATTCTCATGCAAACAAGTAACAGACTGTATTCACTGCGTACACTATCATGCTAACTGCGTACACTCTCATGCTAACATACTGTATTCACTGCGTACACTCTCATGTTAACATACTGTATTCACTGCGTACACTCTCATGCTAACATACTATATTCACTGCGTACAGTCTCATGCTAACATACTGTATTCACTGTGTACACTCTCATGCTAACAAGTAACAGACTGTATTCACTGCGTACACTCTCATGCTAACACGTAACATACTGTATTCACTGCGTACATTCTCATGCTAACAAGTAACATACTGTATTCACTGCGTACACTCTCATGCTAACTGCGTACACTCTCATGCTAACAAGTAACATAATGTATTCACTGCGTACACTCTCATGCTAACATACTGTATTCACTGCGTACACTCTCATGTTAACATATTGTATTCACTGCGTACACTCTCATGCTAACAAGTAACATACTGTATTCACTGCGTACACTCTCATGTTAACATACTGTATTCACTGCGTACATTCTCATGCTAACATACTGTATTCACTGCGTACATTCTCATGCTAACAAGTAACATAGTGTATTCACTGCGTACACTCTCATGTTAACATACTGTATTCACTGCGTACACTCTCATGCTAACGGCGTACACTCTCATGCTAACATACTGTATTCACTGCGTACACACTCATGCTAACACACTGTATTCACTGCGTACACTCTCATGTTAACATACTGTATTCACTGCGTACACTCTCATGCTAACATACTGTATGCACTGCGTACACTCTCATGCTAACATACTGTATTCACTGCGTACATTCTCATGCTAACAGACTGTATTCACTGCGTACACTCTCAAGCTAACAGACTGTATTCACTGCGTACACTCTCATGCTAACATACTGTATTCACTGCGTACACTCTCATGCTAATATACTGTATTCACTGCGTACACTCTCATGCTAACAAGTAACATACTGTATTCACTGCGTACACTCTCATGCTAACAGACTGTATTCACTGCGAACACTCTCATGCTAACATACTGTATTCAATGCGTACACTCTCATGCTAACAAACTGTATTCACTGCGTACATTCTCATGCTAACAGAGTGTATTCACTGCGTACATTCTCATGTTAACAAGTAACATACTGTATTCACTGCGTACACCCTCATGCTAACATACTGTATTCACTGCGTACATTCTCATGCTAACAGAGTGTATTCACTGCGTACATTCTCATGTTAACAAGTAACATACTGTATTCACTGCGTACATTCTCATGCTAACAGAGTGTATTCACTGCGTACATTATCATGTTAACAAGTAACATACTGTATTCACTGCGTACACTCTCATGCTAACAGACTGTATTCACTGCGTACACTCTCATGCTAACATACTGTATTCACTGCGTACACTCTCATGCTAACAGACTGTATTCACTGCGTACACTCTCATGCTAACATACTGTATTCACTGCGTACACTCTCATGCTAACATACTGTATTCACTGCGTACATTCTCAGGCTAACAGACTGTATTCACTGCGTACACTCTCATGTTAACATACCGTATTCACTGCGTACATTCTCATGCTAACATACGGTATTCACTGCGTACATTCTCATGCTAACAAGTAACAGACTGTATTCACTGCGTACACTCTCATGCTAACTGCGTATACTCTCATGCTAACAAACTGTATTCACTGCGTACACTCTCATGCTAACATACTGTATTCACTGCGTACATTCTCATGCTAACATACTGTATTCACTGCGTACACTCTCATGCTAACATACTGTATTCACTGCGTACACTCTCATGTTAACATACTGTATTCACTGCGTACACTCTCATGCTAACATACTGTATTCACTGCGTACACTCTCATGTTAACATACTGTATTCACTGCGTACACTCACATGTTAACATATTGTATTCACTGATTACACTCTCATGCTAACATACTGTATTCACTGCGTACACTCTCATGCTAACATACTATATTCACTGCGTACACTCTCATGCTAACAGACTGTATTCACTGCGTACATTCTCATGCTAACAAGTAACAGACTGTATTCACTGCGTACACTCTCATGCTAACTGCGTACACTCTCATGTTAACATACTGTATTCACTGCGTACACTCTCATGCTAACATACTATATTCACTGCGTACAGTCTCATGCTAACATACTGTATTCACTGTGTACACTCTCATGCTAACAAGTAACAGACTGTATTCACTGCGTACACTCTCGTGCTAACAAGTAACATACTGTATTCACTGCGTACATTCTCATGCTAACAAGTAACATACTGTATTCACTGCGTACACTCTCATGCTAACTGCGTACACTCTCATGCTAACAAGTAACATACTGTATTCACTGCGTACACTCTCATGCTAACATACTGTATTCACTGCGTACACTCTCATGTTAACATATTGTATTCACTGCGTACACTCTCATGCTAACAAGTAACATACTGTATTCACGGCGTACACTCTCATGTTAACATACTGTATTCACTGCGTACACTCTAATGCTAACATACTGTATTCACTGCGTACATTCTCATGCTAACAGACTGTATTCACTGCGTACATTCTCATGCTAACAAGTAACATACTGTATTCACGGCGTACACTCTCATGTTAAAATACTGTATTCACTGCGTACACTCTCATGCTAACAGAATGTATTCACTGCGTACATTCTCATGCTAACATACTGTATTCACTGCGTACATTCTCATGTTAACAAGTAACATACTGTATTCACTGCGTACATTATCATGCTAACATACTGTATTCACTGCGTACACTCTCATGCTAACTGCGTACACTCTCATGCTAACATACTGTATTCACTGCATACATTCTCATGCTAACAGACTGTATTCACTGCGTACACTCTCATGCTAACATACTCTATTCACTGCGTACATTCTCATGCTAACAGACTGTATTCACTGCGTACATTCTCATGTTAACAAGTAACATACTGTATTCACTGCGTACACACTCATGCTAACAGACTGTATTCACTGCGTACACTCTCATGCTAACATACTGTATTCACTGCGTACACTCTCATGCTAACATACTGTATTCACTGCGTACATGCTCATGTTAACAGACTGTATTCACTGCGTACACTCTCATGCTAACAGAATGTATTAACTGCGTACACTCTCATGCTAACAGACTGTATTCACTGCGTACACTATCATGCTAACAGACTGTATTCACTGCGTACACTATCATGCTAACATACTCTATTCACTGCGTACATTATCATGCTAACAGACTGTATTCACTGCGTACACTCTCATGCTAACAAGTAACATACTGTATTCACTGCGTACATTCTCATGCTAGCAGACTGTATTCACTGCGTACACTCTCAAGCTAACAGACTGTATTCACTGCGTACACTCTCATGCTAACATACTGTATTCACTGCGTACACTCTCATGCTAACATACTGTATTCACTGCGTACACTCTCATGCTAACAAGTAACATACTGTATTCACTGCGTACACTGTCATGCTAACAGACTGTATTCACTGCGTACATTCTCATGCTAACATACTGTATTCACTGCGTACATTCTCATGTTAACAAGTAACATACTGTATTCACTGCGTACATTCTCATGCTAACATACTGTATTCACTGCGTACACTCTCATGCTAACTGCGTACACTCTCATGCTAACATACTGTATTCACTGCATACATTCTCATGCTAACAGACTGTATTCACTGCGTACACTCTCATGCTAACATACTATATTCACTGCGTACATTCTCATGCTAACAGACTGTATTCACTGCGTACATTCTCATGTTAACAAGTAACATACTGTATTCACTGCGTACACACTCATGCTAACAGACTGTATTCACTGCGTACACTCTCATGCTAATATACTGTATTCACTGCGTACATGCTCATGTTAACAGACTGTATTCACTGCGTACACTCTCATGCTAACAGAATGTATTAACTGCGTACACTCTCATGCTAACAGACTGTATTCACTGCGTACATTCTCATGCTAACAGACTGTATTCACTGCGTACACTATCATGCTAACATACTCTATTCACTGCGTACATTATCATGCTAACAGACTGTATTCACTGCGTACACTCTCATGCTAACAAGTAACATACTGTATTCACTGCGTACATTCTCATGCTAGCAGACTGTATTCACTGCGTACACTCTCAAGCTAACAGACTGTATTCACTGCGTACACTCTCATGCTAACATACTGTATTCACTGCGTACACTCTCATGCTAACATACTGTATTCACTGCGTACACTCTCATGCTAACAAGTAACATACTGTATTCACTGCGTACACTCTCATGCTAACAGACTGTATTCACTGCGTACACTCTCATGCTAACATACTGTATTCACTGCGTACACTCTCATGCTAACAGACTGTATTCACTGCGTACACTCTCATGCTAACATACTGTATTCACTGCGTACATTCTCATGTTAACAAGTAACATACTGTATTCACTGCGTACATTCTCATGCTAACAGACTGTATTCACTGCGTACATTATCATGCTAACATACTGTATTCACTGCGTACATTCTCATGTTAACAGGTAACATACTGTATTCACTGCGTACATTCTCATGCTAACATACTGTATTCACTGCGTACACTCTCATGCTAACTGCGTACACTCTCATGCTAACATACTGTATTCACTGCATACATTCTCATGCTAACAGACTGTATTCACTGCGTACACTCTCATGCTAACATACTCTATTCACTGCGTACATTCTCATGCTAACATACTGTATTCACTGCGTACATTCTCATGTTAACAAGTAACATACTGTATTCACTGCGTACACTCTCATGCTAACAGACTGTATTCACTGCGTACACTCTCATGCTAACATACTGTATTCACTGCGTACACTATCATGCTAACAGACTGTATTCACTGCGTACATGCTCATGTTAACAGACTGTATTCACTGCGTACACTCTCATGCTAACAGAATGTATTAACTGCGTACACTCTCATGCTAACAGACTGTATTCACTGCGTACATTCTCATGCTAACATACTGTATTCACTGCGTACATGCTCATGTTAACAGACTGTATTCACTGCGTACACTCTCATGCTAACAGAATGTATTAACTGCGTACACTCTCATGCTAACAGAATGTATTAACTGCGTACATTCTCATGTTAACTGTATTCAGATCAGAGCGAAAACTAACATTGCTGTTACACATGACAACCTCGACTTGTTTTCAGATGATCCGGCAGTGGTAACATGCTACATAAATATAAACCAAGTAGACACTATAAGAGAGGCGGAGATGGTGAGTAGATATATATAAATCAAGTAGACACTATAAGAGAGGCGGAGATGGTGAGTAGATATATATAAATCAAGTAGACAATATAAGAGAGGCGGAGATGGTGAGTAGATATATATAAATCAAGTAGACACTATAAGAGAGGCGGAGATGGTGAGTAGATATATATAAATCAAGTAGACACTATAAGAGGGGCGGATATGGTGAGTAGATATATATAAATCAAGTAGACACTATAAGAGAGGCGGGGATGGTGAGTAGATATATATAAATCAAGTAGATGAGGCG
Source organism: Archivesica marissinica (assembly GCA_014843695.1). Taxonomy (NCBI): domain Eukaryota; kingdom Metazoa; phylum Mollusca; class Bivalvia; order Venerida; family Vesicomyidae; genus Archivesica; species Archivesica marissinica. The sequence continues at coordinate 67,180,298 of CM026391.1, forward strand.
GAGATGGTGAGTAGATATATATAAATCAAGTAGACACTATAAGAGAGGCGGAGATGGTGAGTAGATATATATAAATCAAGTAGACACTATAAGAGTGGTGGAGATGGTGAGTAGATATATATAAATCAAGTAGACACTATAAGAGAGGCGGAGATGGTGAGTAGATATATATAAATCAAGTAGATACTATAAGAGGCAGAGATGGTGAGTAGATATATATAAATCAAGTAGATACTATAAGAGAGGCGGAGATGGTGAGTAGATATATATAAATCAAGTAGACACTATAAGAGAGGCGGGGATGGTAAGTAGATATATATACCTCTAGTAGACAATATAAGAGTGGCGGGGATGGTGAGTAGATATATATACCTCTAGTAGACAATATAAGAGAGGCGGGGATGGTGAGTAGATATATATAAATCAAGTAGATACTATAAGAGAGGCGGAGATGTTGAGTAGATATATATAAATCAAGTAGACAATATAAGAGAGGCGGGGATGATAAGTAGATATATATACCTCTAGTAGACAATATAAGAGAGGCGGGGATGGTGAGTAGATATATATAAATCAAGTAGATACTATAAGAGAGGCGGAGATGTTGAGTAGATATATATAAATCAAGTAGACAATATAAGAGAGGCGGGGATGGTAAGTAGATATATATACCTCTAGTAGACAATATAAGAGTGGCGGGGATGGTGAGTAGATAGATATAAATCAAGTAGACACTATAAGAGAGGCGGGGATGGTGAGTAGATATATATAAATCAAGTAGACACTATAAGAGAGGCGGAGATGGTGAGTAGATATATATAAATCAAGTAGACACTTTAAGAGAGGCGGGGCGGGGATGGTGAGTAGATATATATAAATCAAGTAGACACTATAAGAGAGGCGGAGATGGTGAGTAGATATATATAAATCAAGTAGACACTATAAGAGAGGCGGGGATGGTGAGTAGATATATATAAATCAAGTAGACACTATAAGAGAGGCAGAGATGGTGAGTAGATATATATAAATCTAGTAGACAATATAAGAGAGGCGGGGATGGTAAGTAGATATATATAAATCTAGTAGACAATATAAGAGAGGCGGGGATGGTAAGTAGATAGATATAAATATATTAGACACTATAAGAGGGGCGGTGATGGTGAGAAGATATATATAAATCAGGTAGACAATATAAGAGAGGCGGATATGATGAGTAGATGTATATAAATCTAGTAGACAATATAAGAGAGGCGAGTATGGTGAGTAGATATATATAAATCTAGTAGACAATATAAGAGGGGCGGTGATGGTGAGTAGATATATATAAATCAAGTAGACAATATAAGAGAGGCGGAGATGGTGAGTAGATATATATAAATCAAGTAGACACTATAAGAGAGGCGGAGATGGTGAGTAGATATATATAAATCAAGTAGACACTATAAGAGGGGCGGATATGGCGAGTAGATATATATAAATCAAGTAGACACTATAAGAGAGGCGGGGATGGTGAGTAGATATATATAAATCAAGTAGATGAGGCGGAGATGGTGAGTAGATATATATAAATCAAGTAGACACTATAAGAGAGGCGGAGATGGTGAGTAGATATATATAAATCAAGTAGACACTATAAGAGAGGCGGAGATGGTGAGTAGATATATATAAATCAAGTAGACACTATAAGAGTAGTGGAGATGGTGAGTAGATATATATAAATCAAGTAGACACTATAAGAGAGGCGGAGATGGTGAGTAGATATATATAAATCAAGTAGATACTATAAGAGGCAGAGATGGTGAGTAGATATATATAAATCAAGTAGATACTATAAGAGAGGCGGAGATGGTGAGTAGATATATATAAATCAAGTAGACACTATAAGAGAGGCGGGGATGGTAAGTAGATATATATACCGCTAGTAGACAATATAAGAGTGGCGGGGATGGTGAGTAGATATATATACCTCTAGTAGACAATATAAGAGAGGCGGGGATGGTGAGTAGATATATATAAATCAAGTAGATACTATAAGAGAGGCGGAGATGGTGAGTAGATATATATAAATCAAGTAGACAATATAAGAGAGGCGGGGATGGTAAGTAGATATATATACCTCTAGTAGACAATATAAGAGTGGCGGGGATGGCGAGTAGATAGATATAAATCAAGTAGACACTATAAGAGAGGCGGGGATGGTGAGTAGATATATATAAATCAAGTAGACACTATAAGAGAGGCGGATATGGTGAGTAGATATATATAAATCAAGTAGACACTATAAGAGAGGCGGGGCGGGGATGGTGAGTAGATATATATAAATCAAGTAGACACTATAAGAGAGGCGGAGATGGTGAGTAGATATATATAAATCAAGTAGACAATATAAGAGTGGCGGGGATGGTGAGTAGATATATATACCTCTAGTAGACAATATAAGAGAGGCGGGGATGGTGAGTAGATATATATAAATCAAGTAGACACTATAAGAGAGGCAGAGATGGTGAGTAGATATATATAAATCTAGTAGACAATATAAGAGAGGCGGGGATGGTAAGTAGATATATATAAATCTAGTAGACAATATAAGAGAGGCAGGGATGGTAAGTAGATAGATATAAATATATTAGACACTATAAGAGGGGCGGTGATGGTGAGAAGATATATATAAATCAGGTAGACAATATAAGAGAGGCGGATATGATGAGTAGATATATATAAATCTAGTAGACAATATAAGAGAGGCGGGTATGGTAAGTAGATATATATAAATCTAGTAGACAATATAAGAGGGGCGGTGATGGTGAGTAGATACATATAAATCTAGTAGACACTATAAGAGGGGCGGAAGGCGGGGATGGTGAGTAGATATATATAAATCTAGTAGACAATATAAGAGGGGCGGAAATGGTGAGTAGATATATATAAATCAGGAAGACAATATAAGAGGGGCGGGGATGGTGAGTAGATATATATAAATCTAGTAAACAATATAAGAGAGGCGGGTATGGTGAGTCGATATATATAAATCTAGTAGACAATATAAGAGGGGCGGTGATGGTGAGTAGATATATATAAATCTAGTAGACAATTTAAGAGAGGCGGAGATGGTGAGTAGATATATATAAATCTAGTAGACAATATAAGAGGGGCGGCGGGCGGGGATGGTGAGTATATATTTATAAATCTAGTAGACAATATAAGAGGGGCGGTGATGGTGAGTAGATATATATAAATCAAGTAGACAATATAAGAGAGGCGGAGATGGTGAGTAGATATATATAAATCAAGTAGACAATATAAGAGAGGCGGGGATGGTAAGTAGATATATATACCTCTAGTAGACAATATAAGAGTGGCGGGGATGGCGAGTAGATAGATATAAATCAAGTAGACACTATAAGAGAGGCGGGGATGGTGAGTAGATATATATAAATCAAGTAGACACTATAAGAGAGGCGGAGATGGTGAGTAGATATATATAAATCAAGTAGACACTATAAGAGAGGCGGGGCGTGGATGGTGAGTAGATATATATAAATCAAGTAGACACTATAAGAGAGGCGTAGATGGTGAGTAGATATATATAAATCAAGTAGACACTATAAGAGAGGCGGGGATGGTGAGTAGATATATATAAATCAAGTAGACACTATAAGAGAGGCAGAGATGGTGAGTAGATATATATAAATCTAGTAGACAATATAAGAGAGGCGGGGATGGTAAGTAGATATATATAAATCTAGTAGACAATATAAGAGAGGCGGGGATGGTAAGTAGATAGATATAAATATATTAGACACTATAAGAGGGGCGGTGATGGTGAGTAGATATATATAAATCAAGTAGACACTATAAGAGAGGCGGAGATGGTGAGTAGATATATATAAATCAAGTAGACACTATAAGAGTAGTGGAGATGGTGAGTAGATATATATAAATCAAGTAGACACTATAAGAGAGGCGGAGATGGTGAGTAGATATATATAAATCAAGTAGATACTATAAGAGGCAGAGATGGTGAGTAGATATATATAAATCAAGTATATACTATAAGAGAGGCGGAGATGGTGAGTAGATATATATAAATCAAGTAGACACTATAAGAGAGGCGGGGATGGTAAGTAGATATATATACCTCTAGTAGACAATATAAGAGTGGCGGGGATGGTGAGTAGATATATATACCTCTAGTAGACAATATAAGAGAGGCGGGGATGGTGAGTAGATATATATAAATCAAGTAGATACTATAAGAGAGGCGGAGATGGTGAGTAGATATATATAAATCAAGTAGACAATATAAGAGAGGCGGGGATGGTAAGTAGATATATATACCTCTAGTAGACAATATAAGAGTGGCGGGGATGGCGAGTAGATAGATATAAATCAAGTAGACACTATAAGAGAGGCGGATATGGTGAGTAGATATATATAAATCAAGTAGACACTATAAGAGAGGCGGGGCGGGGATGGTGAGTAGATATATATAAATCAAGTAGACACTATAAGAGAGGCGGAGATGGTAAGTAGATATATATAAATCTAGTAGACAATATAAGAGGGGCGGTGATGGTGAGTAGATATATATAAATCAAGTAGACAATATAAGAGAGGCGGAGATGGTGAGTAGATATATATAAATCAAGTAGACACTATAAGAGAGGCGGAGATGGTGAGTAGATATATATAAATCAAGTAGACACTATAAGAGGGGCGGATATGGTGAGTAGATATATATAAATCAAGTAGACACTATAAGAGAGGCGGGGATGGTGAGTAGATATATATAAATCAAGTAGATGAGGCGGAGATGGTGAGTAGATATATATAAATCAAGTAGACACTATAAGAGAGGCGGAGATGGTGAGTAGATATATATAAATCAAGTAGACACTATAAGAGAGGCGGAGATGGTGAGTAGATATATATAAATCAAGTAGACACTATAAGAGTAGTGGAGATGGTGAGTAGATATATATAAATCAAGTAGACACTATAAGAGAGGCGGAGATGGTGAGTAGATATATATAAATCAAGTAGATACTATAAGAGGCAGAGATGGTGAGTAGATATATATAAATCAAGTAGATACTATAAGAGAGGCGGAGATGGTGAGTAGATATATATAAATCAAGTAGACACTATAAGAGAGGCGGGGATGGTAAGTAGATATATATACCTCTAGTAGACAATATAAGAGTGGCGGGGATGGTGAGTAGATATATATAAATCAAGTAGACACTATAAGAGAGGCAGAGATGGTGAGTAGATATATATAAATCTAGTAGACAATATAAGAGAGGCGGGGATGGTAAGTAGATATATATAAATCTAGTAGACAATATAAGAGAGGCGGGGATGGTAAGTAGATAGATATAAATATATTAGACACTATAAGAGGGGCGGTGATGGTGAGAAGATATATATAAATCAGGTAGACAATATAAGAGAGGCGGATATGATGAGTAGATATATATAAATCTAGTAGACAATATAAGAGAGGCGGGTATGGTAAGTAGATATATATAAATCTAGTAGACAATATAAGAGGGGCGGTGATGGTGAGTAGATATATATAAATCAAGTAGACAATATAAGAGAGGCGGAGATGGTGAGTAGATATATATAAATCAAGTAGACACTATAAGAGAGGCGGAGATGGTGAGTAGATATATATAAATCAAGTAGACACTATAAGAGGGGCGGATATGGTGAGTAGATATATATAAATCAAGTAGACACTATAAGAGAGGCGGGGATGGTGAGTAGATATATATAAATCAAGTAGATGAGGCGGAGATGGTGAGTAGATATATATAAATCAAGTAGACACTATAAGAGAGGCGGAGATGGTGAGTAGATATATATAAATCAAGTAGACACTATAAGAGAGGCGGAGATGGTGAGTAGATATATATAAATCAAGTAGACACTATAAGAGTAGTGGAGATGGTGAGTAGATATATATAAATCAAGTAGACACTATAAGAGAGGCGGAGATGGTGAGTAGATATATATAAATCAAGTAGATACTATAAGAGGCAGAGATGGTGAGTAGATATATATAAATCAAGTAGATACTATAAGAGAGGCGGAGATGGTGAGTAGATATATATAAATCAAGTAGACACTATAAGAGAGGAGGGGATGGTAAGTAGATATATATACCTCTAGTAGACAATATAAGAGTGGCGGGGATGGTGAGTAGATATATATACCTCTAGTAGACAATATAAGAGAGGCGGGGATGGTGAGTAGATATATATAAATCAAGTAGATACTATAAGAGAGGCGGAGATGGTGAGTAGATATATATAAATCAAGTAGACAATATAAGAGAGGCGGGGATGGTAAGTAGATATATATACCTCTAGTAGACAATATAAGAGTGGCGGGGATGGCGAGTAGATAGATATAAATCAAGTAGACACTATAAGAGAGGCGGGGATGGTGAGTAGATATATATAAATCAAGTAGACACTATAAGAGAGGCGGATATGGTGAGTAGATATATATAAATCAAGTAGACACTATAAGAGAGGCGGGGCGGGGATGGTGAGTAGATATATATAAATCAAGTAGACACTATAAGAGAGGCGGAGATGGTGAGTAGATATATATAAATCAAGTAGACAATATAAGAGTGGCGGGGATGGTGAGTAGATATATATACCTCTAGTAGACAATATAAGAGAGGCGGGGATGGTGAGTAGATATATATAAATCTAGTAGACAATATAAGAGAGGCGGGGATGGTAAGTAGATATATATAAATCTAGTAGACAATATAAGAGAGGCAGGGATGGTAAGTAGATAGATATAAATATATTAGACACTATAAGAGGGGCGGTGATGGTGAGAAGATATATATAAATCAGGTAGACAATATAAGAGAGGCGGATATGATGAGTAGATATATATAAATCTAGTAGACAATATAAGAGAGGCGAGTATGGTAAGTAGATATATATAAATCTAGTAGACAATATAAGAGGGGCGGTGATGGTGAGTAGATACATATAAATCTAGTAGACACTATAAGAGGGGCGGAAGGCGGGGATGGTGAGTAGATATATATAAATCTAGTAGACAATATAAGAGGGGCGGAAATGGTGAGTAGATATATATAAATCAGGAAGACAATATAAGAGGGGCGGGGATGGTGAGTAGATATATATAAATCTAGTAGACAATATAAGAGAGGCGGGTATGGTGAGTCGATATATATAAATCTAGTAGACAATATAAGAGGGGCGGTGATGGTGAGTAGATATATATAAATCTAGTAGACAATTTAAGAGAGGCGGAGATGGTGAGTAGATATATATAAATCTAGTAGACAATATAAGAGGGGCGGCGGGCGGGGATGGTGAGTATATATTTATAAATCTAGTAGACAATATAAGAGGGGCGGTGATGGTGAGTAGATATATATAAATCAAGTAGACAATATAAGAGAGGCGGAGATGGTGAGTAGATATATATAAATCAAGTAGACAATATAAGAGAGGCGGGATGGTAAGTAGATATATATACTCTAGTAGACAATATAAGAGTGGCGGGGATGGCGAGTAGATAGATATAAATCAAGTAGACACTATAAGAGAGGCGGGGATGGTGAGTAGATATATATAAATCAAGTAGACACTATAAGAGAGGCGGAGATGGTGAGTAGATATATATAAATCAAGTAGACACTATAAGAGAGGCGGGGCGGGGATGGTGAGTAGATATATATAAATCAAGTAGACACTATAAGAGAGGGAGATGGTGAGTAGATATATATAAATCAAGTAGACACTATAAGAGAGGCGGGGATGGTGAGTAGATATATATAAATCAAGTAGACACTATAAGAGAGGCAGAGATGGTGAGTAGATATATATAAATCTAGTAGACAATATAAGAGAGGCGGGGATGGTAAGTAGATATATATAAATCTAGTAGACAATATAAGAGAGGCGGGGATGGTAAGTAGATAGATATAAATATATTAGACACTATAAGAGGGGCGGTGATGGTGAGAAGATATATATAAATCAGGTAGACAATATAAGAGAGGCGGATATGATGAGTAGATATATATAAATCTAGTAGACAATATAAGAGAGGCGGGTATGGTAAGTAGATATATATAAATCTAGTAGACAATATAAGAGGGGCGGTGATGGTGAGTAGATACATATAAATCTAGTAGACACTATAAGAGAGGCGGAAGGCGGGGATGGTGAGTAGATATATATAAATCTAGTAGACAATATAAGAGGGGCGGAAATGGTGAGTAGATATATATAAATCAGGAAGACAATATAAGAGGGGCGGGGATGGTGAGTAGATATATAAATCTAGTAGACAATATAAGAGAGGCGGTATGGTGAGTCGATATATATAAATCTAGTAGACAATATAAGAGAGACGGGTATAGTGAGTAGATATATATAAATCTAGTAGACAATCTAAGAGAGGCGGAGATGGTGAGTAGATATATATAAATCTAGTAGACAATATAAGAGGGGCGGATATAGTGAGTAGATATATATAAATCAAATAGACAATATAAGAGGGGCGGTGATGGTGATTAGATATATATAAATCTAGTAGACAATATAAGAGAGACGGGTATAGTGAGTAGATATATATAAATCTAGTAGACAATCTAAGAGAGGCGGAGATGGTGAGTAGATATATATAAATCTAGTAGACAATATAAGAGGGGCGGATATAGTGAGTAGATATATATAAATCAAATAGACAATATAAGAGGGGCGGTGATGGTGATTAGATATATATAAATCTAGTAGACAATATAAGAGAGACGGGTATAGTGAGTAGATATATATAAATCTAGTAGACAATCTAAGAGAGGCGGAGATGGTGAGTAGATATATATAAATCTAGTAGACAATATAAGAGGGTGTGCAAAACCACAAATATTTGCACGAAATGTTTATTATTGTTATATATAAATAGTAATGTATTATATAAATACATTAAACTGTTTCTATATATGGCCAAGTGTTTACCATGTAATATATATATACTTGTTTTATGCATAATCGTCTGCTATTATTTTCGCGCCTAAAATTATCAGTCTCGCTTCGCGCGGGAAATGACTTAAGATTTTAGGCCTAATCTCAGTTTATCGAGGCCGTGGTTGCAGGTGTCCAGTTATGTAATATAAAGGCGACGAACTGGTTTGATGGTGTAATATTAGATAACATAACAGATGTTTTCGGAATAACAGATGTTTTAGGAATTGTTATATCATATAGACACTGATTCAATCGTGTATATAAGAAATGGATTTTAGTAACTAAAATCAGAACACTAAAGCCTACCTCCAGGAGAGAGAGAGTGGCGTGATCTCATTCTATTATATAGAACAGATAAACTGTTTCTATGATACTTAGATATTATGGACATTATAAGAATTATAACTTATAAAGATTTGTCGAATAATTAAATAAAATCGTTCAGCCATAGAAGAAACATAGAGTTTCGGCGAACCATATCGAAGGTGATTAAAAGTTAATAAATCAGAAACCTTGATTAGATTATAGTGATATTGAGTAATGACGGATTAGAGATACTGGAGTTAATTATACTGTGTAGCGCATAGTCGGCTCACACACTTGGATTGTTAAATAAGCGTTTAATGATACGATATATATATATATATAAATCACTGATTATATATATATGAAGATCTCTGATGCCAATTTAGACAAGATATTATATAGAAGAAATGTAAGACTGTGTTGAGTTATCATTAATACATATATCGAAGAAGAAACCCCCTAGACAACTCCAGCGAGTCTACAATAGGATAGACCCTGGTAAGAGCCGAAGCAACTGAGTCATATACATACAAGAAGAAAAAGGAGAGTTTGCGACAATGAGTTTGCGACAAGGGGCGGATATAGTGAGTAGATATATATAAATATAGTAGACAATATAAGAGGGGCGGCGATGGTGAGTAGATATATATAAATCTAGTAGACAATATAAGAGAGACGGGTATAGTGAGTAGATATATATAAATCTAGTAGACAATATAAGAGGGGCGGGGATGGTGAGTAGATATATATAAATCTAGTAGACAATATAAGAGGGGCGGTGATGGTGAGTAGATATATATAAATCTAGTAGACAATATAAGAGGGGTGGTGATGGTGAGTAGATATATATAAATCTAGTAGACAATTTAAGAGAGGCGGAGATGGTGAGTAGATATATATAAATCTAGTAGATAATATAAGAGGGGCGGCGGGCTGGGATGGTGAGTAGATATTTATAAATCTAGTAGACAATATAAGAGGGGCGGTGATGGTGAGTAGATATATATAAATCAAGTAGACAATATAAGAGGGGCGGAGATGGTGAGTAGATAGATATAAATCTAGTAGAAAATATAACAGGGGCGGTGATGATGAGTAGATATATATAAATCTAGTAGACAATATAAGAGGGGCGGAGGGCGGGGATGGTGAGTAGATATTTATAAATCTAGTAGACAATATAAGAGGGGCGGAGATGATGAGTAGATATATATAAATCAGGTAGACAATATAAGAGGGGCGGAGATGATGAGTAGATATATATAAATCAGGTAGACACTATAAGAGGGGCGGATATGACGAGTAGATATATATAAACCAAGTAGACACTATAAGAGGGGCGGCGATGATGAGTAGATATATATAAATCAGGTAGACAATATAAGAGGGGTGGAGATGGTGAGTAGATATATATAAAAATCAGGTAGACAATATAAGAGGGGCGGGGATGGTGAGTAGATATATATAAATCAAGTAGACAATATAAGATGGGCGGTGATGGTGAGTAGATATATATAAATCTAGTAGACAATATAAGAGGGGTGGAGATGGTGAGTAGATATATATAAATCAGGTAGACAATATAAGAGGGGTGGGGATGGTGAGTAGATATATATAAATCTAATAGACAATATAAGAGGGGTGGAGATGGTGAGAAGATATATATAAATTTAGTAGACAATATAAGAGAGGCAGAGATGGTGAGTAGATATATATAAATCAGGTAGACAATATAAGAGGGGCGGGGATGGTGAGAAGATATATATAAATCAGGTAGACAATATAAGAGGGGCGGGGATGGTGAGTAGATATATATAAATCAAGTAGACAATATAAGAGAGGCGGAGATGGTGAGTAGATATATATAAATCTAATAAACAATATAAGAGGGGCGGTGATGGTGAGTAGATATATATAAATCAAGTAGACAATATAAGAGGGGCGGAGGGCGGGGATGGTGAGTAGATATATATAAATCAAGTAGACAATATAAGAGGGGCGGAGGGCGGGGATGGTGAGTAGATATATATAACTCAAGTAGACAATTTAAGAGCGGCGGAGGGCGGGGATGGTGAATAGATATATATAAATCAAGTAGACAATATAAGAGGGGCGGAGGGCGGGGATGGTGAGTAGATATATATAAATCAAGTAGACAATATAAGAGGGCGGAGGGCGGGGATGGTGAGTAGATATATATAAATCAAGTAGACAATATAAGAGGGGCGGAGGGCTAGGATGGTGAGTAGATATATATAAATCTAGTAGACAATATAAGAGGGGCGGTGATGGTGAGTAAATATATATAAATCAAGTAGACAATATAAGAGGGGCGGAGGGCGGGGATGGTGAGTAGATATATATATATATCAAGTAGACAATATAAGAGGGGCGGAGGGCGGGGATGGTGAGTAGATATATATAAATCAAGTAGATAATATAAGAGGGGCGGAGGGCGGGGATGGTGAGTAGATATATATAAATCAAGTAGACAATATAAGAGGGGCGGCGGGCGGGGATGGTGAGTAGATATATATAAATCAAGTAGACAATATAGAGGGGCGGTGATGGTGAGTAGATATATATAAATCAAGTAGACAATATAAGAGGGGCGGAGGGCGGGGATGGTGAGTAGATATATATAAATCAAGTAGACAATATAAGAGGGGCGGAGGGCGAGGATGGTGAGTAGATATATATAAATCAAGTAGACAATATAAGAGGGGCGGTGATGGTGAGTAGATATATATAAATCAAGTAGTCAATATAAGAGAGGCGGGGATGGTGAGTAGATATATATAAATCTAGTAGACACTATAAGAGGGGCGGTGATGGTGAGTAGATATATATAAATCAAGTAGACAATATAAGAGGGGCGGAGGGCGGGGATGGTGAGTAGATATATATAAATCAAGTAGACACTATAAGAGGGGCGGAGGGCGGGGATGGTGAGTAGATATATATAAATCAGGTAGACAATATAAGAGGGGCGGGGATGTTATAGGTAGGCTACTAGTGTAACGTATTCTCCATGTACATGCTCATTGCTTTCGTTAATTGATATATTGATGAGTAATAATTTTAATTATTTGATCATATATTGATTTCGGCGACTAAGAGAAAACTAAATTCGGGTTAATATAATTGATACTTACTAGTAGTATAAATGATTTGTACTTAAATATATTGAAAGCACAAGGTCAGTGCGTGGTAATTGCACACTAGACTGACATTATAGCATACTGACTGGATATAGTCGGCTACAAGTCACAGGCTATCCATCAGCTGTTAGCGGGATTAAATTATTAGCCTAGTGGATTCTGGTTGATTTCAGAATGTTTGTGAAGCAGCAAGCTGAATGTCGATGAATTGATTGGCTAATCTTCAATTTGTTCTATTTCAGGACTTTACAGTAGATATACAGATGCATTTGTCGTGGTTGAATAAAGAGCTGATGAGAAACATTCAAACTCTTAAATTTGACTTTGAATATCTCGACTTCGATGCGCAGAATATGGAGAAAGTGTGGGTACCAGACATTTACTTCCCAAACGAGAAGAAAGCAGCCGTACACAATATAATGATGGCGAATAAGATGTTACGGCTACATAAGGATAGCACAATAACCTATACGATCAGGTAGGCATACCTACACATATCAGCGGCGTAGCCAGTTGAAAATGATATGCAAGCCCATTTGAACTATTAAGCACCGTAGGTGCGAACCCGGTTGGGGGTCTGGGGGCATTCTCCCCACTATTTTTTTTGAAATCTAGACATTAAATGATTCACTCTGGCACCCTTTAAAGGAAGTTTATACACTAACAAACACATAAGAAAAGTTCAGTTTTTCATCTACTACTGTATATCCAGCAAAGAAAAACACGTCCTGAATATAATGTGCAAGCCTGGGCATTATGCCGTAACGGCAACTACGCGCATGCATAACAATAATTGTATCAAGATTCAATAATTGATAAGCAACAATGAAATTCGGACACATCACCGTATCTAAGGGAGCCCATTGTAACATCGGGACCTCGCCGGAGAATGCCGAAAACGATTACGTTAAAATTATCTGTCGGAATAAATACACCAGCGATGCATTGTATTCAGTTACATAAATTTCATTTTTATCCTACCTTCATGCAAACTAACATGACATCCTTGTTTATTTTATACATTTATATATTTATAAGACAGTATGCATAGCCTAGCCTAATCTCTATATATTATTTCATCTGCCAAGTACAGGTCATTCGTTCTGATATCGACTACATGTATGCTTATCCTCTATGTTGTTACCGGATAAGCTATATACTGTACCATTACCAACGTGGTAACCACTGGATCACTGTCAACGTGGTAACCACTGGATCACTGTCAATGTGGTAACCACTGGATCACTGTCAACGTGGTAACCGCTGGATCACTGTCAACGTGGTAACCACTGGATCATTATCAACGTGGTAACCACTGGAACACTGCCAACGTGGTAACCGCTGGGTCACTGTCAACATGGTAACCACTGGGTCACTATCAACGTGGTAGCCACTGGGTCACTATCAACGTGGTAACCACTGGAACACTGCCAACGTGGTAACCACTGGGTCACTATCAACGTGGTAACCACTGGGTCACTATCAACGTGGTAACCACTGGATCACTGTCAACGTGGTAACCACTGGATCATTGTCAACGTGGTAACCACTGGATCATTATCAACGTGGTAACCGCTGGATCACTGTCAACGTGGTAACTGCTAGATCATTATCAACGTGGTAACCACTGGAACACTGCCAACGTGGTAACCACTGGGTCACTATCAACGTTGTAACCACTGGGTCACTATCAACGTGGTAACCACTGGATCACTGTCAACGTGGTAACCACTGAATCACTGTCAACGTGGTAACCACTGGATCATTATCAACGTGGTAACCGCTGGATCACTGTCAACGTGGTAACTGCTAGATCATTATCAACGTGGTAACCACTGGATCACTGTCAACGTGGTAACAACTGGATCACTGTCAACGTGGTAACCACTGGATCACTGTCAATGTGGTAACCACTGGAACACTGCCAATGTGGTAACCACTGGAATGCTGCCAACGTGGTAACCACTGGATCACTGCCAATGTGGTAACCACTGGAACACTGCCAACGTGGTAACCACTGGATCACTGGCATCCGCTGGATCACTGTCAACGTAGTAACCACTGGATCACTGCCAACGTGGTAACCACTGGATCACTGCCAACGTGGTAACCACTGGATCACTGGCATCCGCTGGATCACTGTCAACGTGGTAACCACTGGATCACTGTCAACGTGGTAACCACTGGATCACTGCCAACATGGTAACCACTGGATCACTGCCAACGTGGTAACCACTGGAACACTGCCAACGTGGTAACCACTGGATCACTGGCATCCGCTGGATCACTGTCAACGTGGTAACCACTGGATCACTGCCAACGTGGTAACCACTGGATCACTGCCAACGTGGTAACCACTGGATCACTGTCAATGTGGCAACCACTGGATCACTGCCAACGTGGTAACCACTAGATCACTGCCACCCTGGTAACCACTGGACCACTGCAACCCTGTTAAGTTCTAACAACTTATATTAATCACTCTCGTGTGCGCGGATGAAAGCGTAAATGTGGTCATTCGTGTGGGAGGAAACCGGAGTACCCGGAGAAAACGCACCTGTCCGATCTGGCGACCACCGTACCATCTCACATACTTCCCGGTCCGAGGATCGAACCCGGGTTGCATTGGTGAGAAGCGAACGCGCTAACCACTACGCTAATCGGACAGCCACAATATTAGCTGTATAGTATTATAGTAAGCATAAAATTATATATTCATGTACATACATGTATATGTATTAATACAAGTCGTCTGCTATCGTATTAAAACACATATAACACGGTAAGATATAAGCCTCAAACGGATCCAATATGTAAAATTGATGCTACGCGCTTCACACAGTCCAATAGTTTACATATTGGATCGTGTTCGGCTTAATATCCTATACACACAAGTCGTCTGCTATCGTATTAAAACACATATAACACAGTAAGATATAAGCCTCAAACGGATCTAATACATGTATGTAAAATTGATGCTACGCGCTTCACACAGTCCAATAGTTTACATATTGGATCGTGTTCCAGCTTATATCCTATGCACACAAGTCGTCTGCTATCGTATTAAAACACATAAGAAATACAATGTTACCGATTGTATGGCATTTTATCTTCAGAGTGTTGGTGACGCTCAGTTGCAGGATGGACTTACGCAAATATCCCTTCGACAAACAAGTCTGCTCTATCTTAATGGAGAGTTGTAAGTAGTTTAGTTACGTCACCTGTGCTTAGAGTGGTGGAACCTATGCTCGGCGTAAATCCTACATATAGAGTGGTGGAACCTATGCTCGGCGTAAATCCTACATACCATGGCCTATAAAAAAATGCACTTGCCGTATATTATTATTTTCTTAAGTCGTGAACACAACTTTCATAAAATTGTTGTTGAAAATTGTTGCTTCATTACGTGACCATGGGCCTCACTACAGCTATCGCAACGGCACCTGTTTTCATGGGGAACTAGATACTTTAGGGCACCTATGCACGGCGTACATGAATTATTTTAATTTATGCATGGGTAAATGTTGAATATATTATTTTGACTTAGTAAAATCAATAACTAACAATATTACAACTCATAAAAACTTTTTTCTGGTTATTTGTACATTTTTTCCCCAATCCGGATAGCCACCAGAAATGCTCATAAACCCCACATTTCGGTGGAAAAAAATTTCCCAACAAGTTATCTATTTATATTCGGCTACTGAACCAGTCGGGTGACAGATGCATTAGGCTACCGGTACGCACAACGGAATGTTATTGAACTATGCTTCACCTCTGTCACCATTAAAAGGTTAAAACTATTTAAATATTTTAAATACGGATGTAAATGGAAAAAATACGCCGAGCATAGGAATACGCCCAGCATAGGTTCCACCACTCTATATGTGTGTACATTGTACATACAAGTGACTTTCCCAAATATGGGGTGGAGGTGGCCGATTGCATCTCAACGATGTAGGTTCGAATCCCACTGTGGATGTTAAATTATTGCATGCACGGAAGCTATTCACCTTGTTTGCGGAGAGTCGGTGATTCTAGGTAAAATCTTTATCTCAACCAGCCGATCAGAATATAGTAATATATCAACCACGCATAACGCGCCTTCATCACTTGCTACGTACAGGGTTAGGGTTGGGTTAGGGTTAGGGTCAAAACGCGTGGTTGATGTCATTATTCAGTTGGGTGGTTGAGAAAGGCGTACCGTGATTCTACGTACGTTCCTGAACTACTGATGGAAGAGGCACCAGGGATCTTCTTCCTCCGCCAATAATAAAAAGAGTGTCGCCATATTGCCTAAGCTACTGGTGCGACTTCAAACCGCCAAAACAAACAGCCAAGCATGGCCCATCGTAATAGTTTAAACTTTAGTTAGTTTACAACGATTGCGAAGCAAGTTTTAACAACTTATATTAATCACTCTCGTTGGCGCGGATGAAAGCGTACATGTGGTCATTCGTGTGGGAGGAAACCGGAGTACCCGGAGAAAACCCACCTGTCCGATCTGGTGACCACCGTACCATCTCACATACTTCCCGGGCCGAGGATCGAACCCGAGTTGCATTGATGAGAAGCGAGCGCGCTAACCACTGCGCTAATCGGACAGCCATCGTAATAGAGAAGTGGTTGTTTTATTGCCCTTCAATACACATATTACAGGTAAAAGCTTTGGTCCACATGTGAACATCATAATAGGTTAAAGTACATGTATGTATTATTTTAGTGTTAAAAAAAGTGCAACAGTTCGAAAATTTGCGGCTGCATGTACACACTTATTTTAGGTTCTTGCATATGTAGGTGCACTTACAATGTACAGTCAAACCTGTGTTAGATTGTCACCCGGTATCTTAGCAGCCAACCTGTGTTCAGGTTCCCAATATGTTACGTTCTTATACTTTTGACATAAGCAGCAGCCACATATGCTAGGCATCCACGTTCTTTCATGCACTTGGCTTTAGTTTATACAAATTTATTATTAGCTCGATTGCGAAACAAGTTCTTACAACTTATATTAATCACTCTCGAGACCTCATTCCTGATGGAATCCATCGCCACGAAGGAGAGAGAAGAGGCAACGTGGAATTTAAATGTCTTGCCTAACGGCACAATCGTAACGGCTCCAGCGGGGCTCGAACTCCGGACCGTTCGCACCTGAAGCCCTTGGCTGTCTGCTTAAGACAGGTTTGACTGTAGCCACATCAAAATAACTGTTGATACACTCATAATTTGAAATTATACCCATATATATGTAGGCAAAATAATAATAATAACAATTAATTTAATTATTAGAAACATCTGTTCGTGGATGTTTCCTAGCGATCATGAGCTGGGAGGGCACACGATTAGGACCACATCAGTCACTACGCAATGTCCCACTTGCCACGCTGATTGTGCGTGTTTTACGTTTATTTATCGTCGCTACCGGTTGTCCATATGAGCGACGCCTCCTGAAAAGATTAGTCATTATAGATTGTAGGATAGTGCAATGATACAGACCCATTCCAGAGTCTCCTCTGGTTCTTGTACGTGCAAGGTGTACAGCACCGACACGAGACCTCGGTTTAAAGTCCCATTTGAAATACTGTTAATTGTATTATGGTCAGACGGGGGGGGTCGAACCTGCGATCCCTGTATTACCAGTCCAGCGTGTTACCACTGGACTACAGATCCGTCTATACTACCTTTGTGATGCATATGTATATTACCGGG
Source organism: Archivesica marissinica (assembly GCA_014843695.1). Lineage (NCBI taxonomy): Eukaryota > Metazoa > Mollusca > Bivalvia > Venerida > Vesicomyidae > Archivesica > Archivesica marissinica. The sequence goes on from CM026391.1 coordinate 67,198,509, forward strand.
TTATTTGATCTATAATGCGATGAAGATGCTTTGCATTCGTCACAAGTTCGCTTTCGTGTATGTATCGGTGAGAATAGATATTGAATGAAAATAATTAGATGAGAGACCACGCTGGCTTTTCTATTACTTCCCTTGGCAGATAAAGTCCGAGTTATCCCGAAATGCATATCGGTCCTTTTAGTTGGAATCCTTTGATTTTACTGTTATTCCCTAACCATATGGTAAATGCTGATTGTATGTTTCAGTTGGATACACGGCGGACAAGCTGGTGCTGTTCTGGGATGAGACAGAGGATAATCCGGTGATTACCGGAAACATTAAGGAGCTGAGGCAGTTCAGAATGCTCGACACAAAATACTTCAACTTTACCAGAATACACTCTATTACAGGTACACATTTGACTTGGAACTTATTTTTAACTCACATGAGCAAGGCCCGTGTGAGGTATTGTTACCGCAATGTGTCTGTCCGGCGTCTGTGAGCATTTACAAACGTCATCTCCTCAGTAACCATTGGGTCTATAGCCACTATTTATGGTTATGATACTTGGGTAGATTACATAATTGTTAAAATCTCGTAATTACGTAATCCAAGATGGCCGCCGTCTAAGAATAGCACACATTCTTAAAAAATCTTCTCGAATTTTGACGAATCTTGGTAGGAATGATCGATGTAATGGTGACCCCGGGATCCAAAATGGGTGTTGCCGGAGAGATCAGATTTTATTTTTGATTAAATATGGTCATGTCATATATCGAATCAAAGGTGACCCCGGGATACAATAGGAGTCAGGTGAGCGATACTGAGCCATCATGGACCTATTTTATTATATGCAGTGTAAACATCTTACATTTCAAGATATCTTGAATATCCTAAGCTAAACAAAGACTGTCAAATCGTAGGACAAAACTCTATTTACGCAATATGTTTGATATAATTAACATATTGACTGTCGATTAACGCAGTGGTTAGCGCGCTTGCTTCTCACGAATTCAACCCGGGTTCGATCCTCGGACCGGGAAGTATGTGAGATGGTACGGTGGTAGTCAGATCGGACATGTGCGTTTTCTCCGGGTACTCCGGTTTCCTCCCACACAAATGGCCACATTTACGCTTTCATCCGTGCCAACGAGAGTGATTAATATAGGTTGTTAAAACTTGCTTGTAAAAATAAATAAAGTTTTAACTGTTACGATGGGCCATAAATAACGTTTTTTAAAAATTGAACCTTTCAGGAAACCATAGCTGCCTGCAGGCGGATTTTCATCTGGTGCGAAACATAGGGTACTACGTGATACAGATGTATGTACCCAGCCTTCTCATTGTGATGTTGTCGTGGTTATCATTCTGGTTGAACGTCAATTCTATCCCTGGTCGGGTAACGCTTGGTGTTCTATCAGTGTTGACTATATCCACGCAGAGTACCAGCGTGAATGCTTCTCTACCACGTGTTAGCTACACTAAGGCTATAGGTAAGTGAACCCCAACCCTTGGTAAATTACACCACTCATATTGAACTCTACCCCGGTCCTCTCGATTTAAAAATATGTAAATTGACCTCATGTTATTTTGAAGGATTGGACGAACAAATGAATGACTGCGAGGGTTTGGACAATACAATGAATGACAGCGAGGGGTTGGACAAGACAGTGAATAACTGCGAGTGATTGGACAAGACAGTGAATGACAGCGAGGGGTTGGACAATACAGTGAATAACTGCGATGGGTTGGACAATACAGTGAATGACAGCGAGGGGTTGGACAAGACAGTGAATAACTGCGATGGGTTGGACAATACAGTGAATGACAGCGAGGGGTTGGACAAGACAGTGAATGACTGCGAGGGATTGGACAATACAATGAATGACAGCGAGGGGTTGGACAATACAATGAATGACAGCGAGGGGTTGGACAATACAGTGAATGACTGCGAGTGATTGGAAAATACAATGAATGACTGCGAGGGGTTGGACAAGACAGTGAATGACTGCGAGGGGTTGGACAAGACAACCAATGACTGTCATGGATTAGATGAACCAATGAATGACTGAGAGGGGTTGGACAAGACAATGAATGACTGTGAGGGGTTGGACAAGACAACGAATGACTGTCATGGATTAGATGAACCAATGAATGACTGAGAGGGATTGGACAAGACAACGAATGACTGTCATGGATTGAATGAACCAATGAATGACTGCGAGGGATTGGACGATACAATGAATGACTGCGAGGGATTGAACAATACAATGAATGACTGAGAGGGATTGGATAAGACAACGAATGACTGGCATGGATTGGATGAGCCAATGAATGACTGCAAGGGATTGGACAAGACAACGAATGACTGTCATGGATTGGATGAACCAATGAATGACTGCAAGGGATTGGACAAGACAATGAATGCCTGTCATGGATTGGATGAACCAATGAATGACTGAGAGGGATTGGATAAGACAACGAATGACTGTCATGGATTGGATGAGCCAATGAATGACTGCAAGGGATTGGACAATACAACGAATGACTGTCATGGATTGGATGAACCAATGAATGACTGAGAGGGATTGGACAAGACAACGAATGCCTGTCATGGATTGGAGGAACCAATGAATGAATGAGAGGGATTGGACAAGACGACGAATGACTGTCATGGATTGGATGAGCCAATGAATGACTGCAAGGGATTGGACAAGACAACGAATGACTGTCATGGATTGGATGAGCGAATGAATGACTGCAAGGGATTGAACAAGACAACGAATGACTGTCATGGATTGGATGAGCCAATGAATGACTGCAAGGGATTGGACAAGACAACGAATGCCTGTCATGGATTGGATGAACCAATGAATGAATGAGAGGGATTGGACAAGACAACGAATGACTGTCATGGATTGGATGAACCAATGAATGACTGCGAGGGATTGGACGATACAATGAATGACTGCGAGGGATTGAACAATACAATGAATGACTGAGAGGGATTGGATAAGACAACGAATGACTGGCATGGATTGGATGAGCCAATGAATGACTGCAAGGGATTGGACAAGACAACGAATGACTGTCATGGATTGGATGAACCAATGAATGACTGCAAGGGATTGGACAAGACAATGAATGCCTGTCATGGATTGGATGAACCAATGAATGACTGAGAGGGATTGGATAAGACAACGAATGACTGTCATGGATTGGATGAGCCAATGAATGACTGCAAGGGATTGGACAATACAACGAATGACTGTCATGGATTGGATGAACCAATGAATGACTGAAAGGGATTGGACAAGACAACGAATGCCTGTCATGGATTGGAGGAACCAATGAATGAATGAGAGGGATTGGACAAGACGACGAATGACTGTCATGGATTGGATGAGCCAATGAATGACTGCAAGGGATTGGACAAGACAACGAATGACTGTCATGGATTGGATGAGCGAATGAATGACTGCAAGGGATTGGACAAGACAACGAATGACTGTCATGGATTGGATGAGCCAATGAATGACTGCAAGGGATTGGACAAGACAACGAATGCCTGTCATGGATTGGATGAACCAATGAATGAATGAGAGGGATTGGACAAGACAACGAATGACTGTCATGGATTGGATGAACCAATGAATGTTTGAGAGGGATTGGACTATACAATGAATGACAGTGAGGGATTGGACAATACAACGAATGCCTGTCATGGATTGGATGAACCAATGAATGACTGAGAGGGATTGGACGATACACTAAATGACTGAGAGTGATTGGACGATACACTAAATGACTGCAATGGATTGGACAAGACAATGAATGAGGGATTGGACGAACCAATGAATGACTGCGAGAGATTGGGCGAGAAAACAAATGCATTTCATGGATTGGACGAATCAATTAATAAACGGTAGATAGGGATTGGATGAGACAAAGAATTGCTGCGAGGGATTGGCCGAAACAATGATTGACTGTGAGAAATTGGAATATTAAGTGGATGACTGAGAGGAATGAGATATGTCAATGAATGAGGTATTATTGCGTCATGTTTCGTCAGACTTGAAGATACATAGATGGCAACTTGTTGCGCAAATAGTGATTAATGCAGCATGTGTGTTTAATGCATTGCAACATACATGTACAAACGTGTGGATGGTGACAACTGCTATTGTTGTACTGGTCTCCGACAGCTAATATTGATTTCATTTTCATGATTCTAACAGGCGATAACCATATGTGTAGCCTATTTTCCACTACCATATCAGAGCAGTGGATGGTGACATGCACAGTGTTATATGTTATGTTATATTTCGGGTTTTACGCCTGCATCAGCACCATTTTGGGCTATATCGCCGGCGGGCAGTTTACCTAACAACACCTTTCCTGGGCAGGCTCCAGCGGTTAACCAGCGGTGCACCAACCTCCGTAAGAAAGTGCCAACTTTTTCATATAAATGCGACAAACACGCATGTAGTGTAATTGCTATTCTAGCTTTGAGAGTTCGTGTCTATTTCACTAATCTCCTGTGTGTGTCTATGCCTTGGCATTGCAGATGTGTGGATGGCGACATGTCTTGTGTTCGTATTTGCGGCCCTGATAGAGTTTGCAGTAGTCAATGTTCTGAGCCAGAAGGTGCCTGGGCGGCGATTTTCTCTCGCAACATTGTTCCTGGTCCAAGGGCAAGAAGATAAGGAAAAGGATGTAAGTTACATACAGGCATCTGAAGCAAGTTACACACAGACTTCTGAAGCAACCTACACACAGACATATGATGCAAGTTACACACAGACATCTGATGTAAGTTACACACAGACTTCTGGTGCATGTTACACACAGACATCTGAAGCAAGTTACACACATACTTCTGAAGCAACCTACACACAGACATATGATGCAAGTTCCACACATACAAATGATGTAAGTTACACACAGACATCTGGTGCATGTTACACACATACATCTGATGCAAGTTCCACACATACAAATGATGTAAGTTACACACAGACATCTGATATAAGTCACACACACCTGCTGTAAGTTCCACACATACAAATGATGTAAGTTACACACAGACATCTGGTGCGTGTTACATACAGACATCTGAGGCAAGTTCCACACATACAAATGATGTAAGTTACACACAGACAGCTGATATAAGTTACACACACCTGATGTAAGTTACACACATACAAATGATGCACGCTACACACAAACAGCTGCTGCACGTTACACATACCCAATATGTGCTGCGCAAGTTACACACATACAAATGATGCAAGCTGTACACAAACATCTGATGCAAGTTATGCACATACATACGTTGCTGCAAGTTACACGCACTGCCAGCAGATGCAAGTTACACACATATATGATGCAAGTTACAAACACAAACATATGATGCCAGTTGCACACACATACATCTTATTCAAGTTACATACATATGCTGTAAGGAACACACAAACATCCACTGCAAGATACACACATATATCTGTTGTAAGTTACATACAGACATATGCTACAAGTTACTCACACACACACACACGCCGACATATCATGCAAGCTACACACATATATCACATGCAGGTTACACACATATGTCATATGCAAGCTACACACATACATCTGCTGTAAGGTACACACACAGGCAGATGCTGCAAGTTATACACAGATGTATGATACTAGTTACACACTGACATCTGCTGCAAGTTACATACACACGACTGTTACAAGTTACACACATATGTATGATGTACTATACACACATACATCTGCTGCAAGTTACACACATATGTATGATGTACTATACACACATACATCTGATGCAAGTTACACACATATGTATGATGTACTATACACACATACATAGTATGCAAGTTACACACATATGTATGATGTACTATACACACATACATAGTATGCAAGTTACACACATATGTATGATGTACTATACACACATACATCTGATGCAAGTTACACACATATGTATGATGTACTATACACACATACATAGTATGCAAGTTACACACACATATGTATGATGTACTATACACACATACATATTATGCAAGTTACACACATATGTATGATGTACTATACACACATACATCTGATGCAAGTTACACACATATGTATGATGTACTATACACACATACATAGTATGCAAGTTACACACATATGTATGATGTACTATACACACATACATAGTATGCAAGTTACACACATATGTATGATGTACTATACACACATACATCTGATGCAAGTTACACACATATGTATGATGTACTATACACACATACATCTGATGCAAGTTACACACACATATGTATGATGTACTATACACACATACATCTGATGCAAGTTACACACATATGTATGATGTACTATACACACATACATCTGATGCAAGTTACACACATATGTATGATGTACTATACACACATACATCTGATGCAAGTTACACACATATGTATGATGTACTATACACACATACATCTGATGCAAGTTACACACATATGTATGATGTACTATACACACATACATCTGATGCAAGTTACACACATATGTATGATGTACTATACACACATACATCTGATGCAAGTTACACACATATGTATGATGTACTATACACACATACATCTGATGCAAGTTACACATACATATGTTGTAGGCTACATACAATTTGTGGAAGTCGTGATAGCGCAGTGGATGAGCGTTCGCTTCAGGTGTGATCGGTCCGGAGTTCGAACCCCGCTGGAGTCGTTACGATTGTGCCCTTAGGTACGGCATTTAAATTCCACGTTGCCTCTTCTCTCTCCCTCGTGGCGTTGGATTCCATCAGGAATTAGGTCTCGAGAGTGATTAATATAAGTTGTAATAACTTGTTTCGCAATCGAGCTAAAATAAGTTTGTATAAACATTTACAGCAAATTACACACATGCATCTGCTGTAAGTTACACACATACATTTACAGCTCTGGAGTTTTACCATGTTACACTCTGACAGCAATATAGGATACATGCAGATGGTACCAAATATACAAGCATATTTCAAGTTATTAGTATACAGTAGACATGTGCATGTCATTTGTCTTTCACTTTTGTTGGTGTGTTGAAGGTACCTGTGATCCATTGACAGCTGAATATACAAGTAATAAATGATGTCCCGCTCATGTATTGAAGATACATAAAAGTTAATTTTTATTACCTCCCTTGGCAGATAAAGTCTGATTTATTCCAATACGTGAATAGGTCCTTTTAGTTAGAATCCTTTGTTTTTACTGTTCTTCCCTAACCAGATGTTGCGGTATGATAAATGTGATATTTATCAAAATCGTGTTAATTAACTGATAGCATTGTTTTACAAATAAGTACCCATTGTATATACTGTATAAGAGCTGTTGAGATATAGTAATTTAATAATCACAAGAAGCGATAGTAGAATAAAATTATTAGCATGTTGTGCTAAGGAAACAACGATAAAAACAGAGGAAAACACTTAATAGGACCTATCTACTTTTAGGGAGTATTCAGGGGCAGTAACTGATCGATGTCCTTCATTCCTTCCAGGATTCTGGCACTAAGTTTTACGACCAACATATATAACGGAGTTCTCCCTATGCCGACGAAATGGGAGATGGGGCCAGCTACGTTTGAAATTGTTTTTAATCAAGTTACCATGTTTGAAATTGTTTTTAATCAAGTTACCATGTTTTGAAATTGTTTTTAATCAAGTTACCATGTTTGAAATTGTTTTTAAATCAAGTTACCCATGTTTGAAATTAAATAGTTTGCTGAGAAAATGTATTACGATACAGACAGTGATTATAATGCAATATTTTATGCTCAATGTTGCTCATATAATGAGAGACATCGGTCAGTTACTGCCCCTGAATACTTCTTAAAAGTATGTAGGACTCCTTAAGTGGTTTCCTCTGTTTTTATCGTTGTTTCCTTTGCACAAATGCTATCAATTTTAATCCACTTTCTCATCTTATAATTATTATGTTTCTATAGCTCGACAGATATCCCACATTATAATCAATGGGCACGTATCTGTATTTTTTTTATCAACTAATAATCATGATTTGCATAAAATCACATTATCATAACGCAACATCTGGTTAGGGAACAACAATAAAAACAAAGGATTCCAACTGAAAGGACGTACATACATTTCGGGATAAATCGGATTTTATCTGTCAAGGGAGGTAATAGAAAAGCCAGTGAGGCCATTGATCTAATTTTTAAAACATTTACAGGGGGATGTCTGCCATCCTTGCCATGTATCTTTGGAGCATTGTGTGTTTTACCCTGTTTGAATATTATCTGGGGAGAAACCTATATTGTAGCTGCTTTCTGTTACCTGATACAAACCCAAGCCCAGATAAAACCCCACCCCAGATAAAACCCCACCCCAGATACAAACCCAAGCCCAGATAAAACCCCACCCCAGATACAAACCCAAGCCCAGATACAAACCCCACCCCAGATACAAACCCAAGCCCAGATAAAACCCCACCCCAGATACAAACCCAAGCCCAGATACAAAACCAAGCCCAGATACAAACCCAAGCCCAGATACAAACCCAAGCCTAAATACAAACCCAAGCCCAGATACAAAGCCCACCCCAGATACAAACCCAAGCCCATATACAAACCCAACTCCAGATACAAACCCAAGCCCAGATACAAACCCCACCCTAGATACAAACCCAAGCCCAGATACAAAACCCAAGCCCAAATACAAACCCAAGCTCAGATACAAACCCCACCCCAGATACAAACCCAAGCCCAGATACAAACCCAAGCCCAAATACAAACCCAAGCCCAGATACAAACCCCACACCAGATACAAACCCCACCCCAGATACAAACCCAAGCCCAGATACAAAACCCAAGCCAAATACAAACCCAAGCCCAGATACAAACCCCACCCCAGATACAAACCCAAGCTCAGATACAAACCCAAGCCCAAACCCAAGCCCAAATACAAACCCCACCCCAGATACAAACCCAAGCCCAGATACAAACCCACCCAAGATACAAACCCGAGCCCAGATACAAACCCCACCCCAGATACAAACCCCACCCCAGATACAAACCCCATCCCAGATACAAACCCAAGCCCAGATACAAACCCAAGCCTAAATACAAACCCAAGCCCAGATACAAAATCCAAGCCCAAATACAAACCCAGATATAAACCCCACCCCAGATACAAACCCCACCCACCCCAGATACAAACCCACCCCAGATACAAACCCAAGCCCAGATACAAACCCAAGCCCAGCTACAAACCCCACCCCAGATACAAACCCAAGCCCAGATACAAACCCACCCAAGATACAAACCCGAGCCCAGATACAAACCCCACCCCAGATACAAACCCAAGCCCCATCCCAGATACAAACCCAAGCTCAGAAACAAACTCAAGCCCATATACAAACTCAAGCCCATATACAAACTCAAGCCCAGATACAAACTCAAGCCCAGATACAAACCCACCCAAGATACAAACCCAAGCTCAGAAACAAACCCCACCCCAGATACAAACCCAAGCCCAGATACAAACCCCACCCCAGATACAAACCCAAGCTCAGATACAAACCCAAGCCCAGATACAAACCCAAGCTCAGATACAAACCCCACCCCAGATACAAACCCAAGCTCAGATACAAACCCAAGCCCAGATACAAACCCAAGCTCAGATACAAACCCCACCCAAGCCCAGATACAAACCCAACCCCAGATACAAACCCAAGCTCAGATACAACCCCACCCAAGATACAAACCCAAGCCCAGATACAAAGCCCACCCCAGATACAAACCCAAGCCCATATACAAACCCCACTCTAGATACAAACCCAAGCCCAGAAACAAACCCCACTCTAGATACAAACCAAGCTCAGAAACAAACCCCACTCTAGATACAAACCCAAGCTCAGAAACAAACCCCACCCCAGATACAAACCCAAGCCCAGAAACAAACCCCACTCCAGATACAAACCCAAGCTCAGAAACAAACCCCACTCTAGATACAAACCTAAGCCCAGATTATCATTATTATCCCTTGCTATATATTATATTCATTTCATCTTACAGACAAGCGTCGATCAGGACGGACGTGTATTCTTAGAGAGCAAACATCTACCCAAAAGCCGGGTACTAATGTGTTCAGCATACTTAGACATAGCCTCGAGGGCCATGTTCCCTGCAGCATTCGGCATATTTAACATGATCTACTGGATTTATTATCTCAATGTGAATGAATATTGAAATTTAACATAATCTATGTTGCTACATATCGTCACTGTGACTGGATATATTACATGTAGGTCATTGTGACTGGATATTGAAATTGTAACAAGATACACATGTCATTGTGACTGGATATTGAAATTGTAACAAGATACACGTGGTCATTGTGACTGTATATTGTAAGAAGATACACGTGTTACATGTAGGTCATTGTGACTGTATATTGTAAGAAGATACACGTGTTACATGTAGGTCATTGTGACTGTGTATTGTAAGATGATACACGTGTTACATGTAGGTCATTGTGACTGTATATTGTAAGAAGATACACGTGTTACATGTAGGTCATTGTGACTGTATATTGTAAACAGATACACGTGTCATTGTGACTGGATATTGAAATTGCAAGAAGATGCACGTGTTACATGTAGGTCATTGTTAACTGTATATTGAAACTGTAACAAGATACACGTGTTACATGTAGGTCATTGTGACTGTATATTGTAAGAAGATACACGTGTTACATGTAGGTCATTGTGACTGTATATTGTAAGAAGATACACGTGTTACATGTAGGTCATTGTGACTGTGTATTGTAAGATGATACACGTGTTACATGTAGGTCATTGTGACTGTATATTGTAAGAAGATACACGTGTTACATGTAGGTCATTGTGACTGTATATTGTAAACAGATACACGTGTCATTGTGACTGGATATTGAAATTGCAAGAAGATGCACGTGTTACATGTAGGTCATTGTTAACTGTATATTGAAACTGTAACAAGATACACGTGTTACATGTAGGTCATTGTGACTGTATATTGTAAGAAGATACACGTGTTACATGTAGGTCATTGTGACTGTATATTGTAAGAAGATACACGTGTTACATGTAGGTCATTGTGACTGTATTGTAAGATGATACACGTGTTACATGTAGGTCATTGTGACTGTATATTGTAAGAAGATACACGTGTTACATGTAGGTCATTGTGACTGTATATTGTAAGAAGATACACATGTTACATGTAGGTCATTGTGACTGTGTATTGTAAGAAGATACACGTGTTACATGTAGGTCATTATGACTGGATATTGCAAGAAGATACACGTGTTACATGTAGGTCATTGTGACTGGATATTGAAATTGTAACAAGATACACCTGTTACATGTAGGTCATTGTGAATGGGTATTGAAATTGTAACAAGATACACATGTTACATGTAGGTCATTGTGACTGTATATTGAAATTGTAAGAAGATACACGTGTTACATGTAGGTCATTGTGACTGGATATTGAAATTGTAACAAGATACACCTGTTACATGTAGGTCATTGTGACTGGGTATTGAAATTGTAACAAGATACACATGTTACATGTAGGTCATTGTGACTGGGTATTGAAATTGTAACAAGATACACATGGTACATGTAGGTCATTGTGACTGGATATTGAAATTGTAACAAGATACACGTTTTACATGTAGGTCATTATGACTGGATATTGAAATTGTAACAAGATACATATGGTACATGTAGGTCATTGTGACTGGATATTGAAATTGTAACAAGATACACGTGGTACATGTAGGTCATTATGACTGGATATTGAAATTGTAATTAGATACACGTGTTACATGTAGGTCATTGTGACTGGATATTGAAATTGTAACAAGATACACGTGGTACATGTAGGTCATTATGACTGAATATTGAAGGGATTGGAAATCAACGACCATAACCACTCGTCAATGCATTGTATACTTCCATTTCGCAGATATACCGGTAATTTATGTAACAATCATTTTTTAGGGAATTATTGAGAACCTGCATCGTCCCCATTTGTCCCACGTTGTCTTTTTAATTAAATTACTTGATATGTTGATTCATACCTCTGTTAGCTAAGTCTTTTAGGGACATTTCTACATCCCCGCGAGTGGTTCGACATTAGAGGAAGATAGATAGATAGTCTTTCATGTTCAAAATATATACGTTGTTTTCTACATCCTCTGTTGTTTCACGCATGCGCTGTGCGTGTTTACATTTCGTGTGTCGATAAACAAATTTGCATATACGACGGTTTAAATTTATTGGAATTTTATCGTTTCTGAGCAACTATTTCGATTTTTGTAAACACACACACATTAGTATTTATATTTTACCCAAAACATCCTTTATTATGATATAATGCTGCTTTAATACACAATTTGAATAATTCTAATACGTTATTCAAAATCAGAATACATCATTGATAGCAGTTTGAAGTGGTATGGATACGATCTTTCATAATTGGTTTATTAAATTTTAATGTCACTATATACATTGAATGGCGCACAGAAAACTGCACGGGTACTTAAACTTGATTTAAAAAGGCGCAAGTACTAGACGGTACAGATCGTATATATAAATCTAAATTTATAATCTGTATATTTTACCCAATTTTGTAATTATATTATGCTGCTTCTAGTTATTCATTAATTATTTCCTGTGTTGACAAACATCATAAATCGCCAACGTCACGTCACCATTGGCTTAAACTACGCCAACATTGGCTCGGGGTTCATTCTAGGTCAGAATTGTCGGGAGAAGTTAGCCTGGGTTCCAGTCTGCCGATTTGTCACTTTTGGTATCGGTTGGGGCATGGTTACTATCAGCGCCCTGGTCAGCGTCTACTACGTGATCATCATGTACGCTATTTACTACATGTTTGTATCGTTTGTGAACCTGGACGGAGAGGTACCTTGGATAGATTGTGACAATCCTTGGAATACCAAAAATTGTAGAGTAGAACCGTATCCCGACTTCCCTGCTTTAGATAACCACACGAAAGTGGATGAACTCCACAGTAAGTGTTTCATTACCGTATCCCGACTTCCCTGCTTTAGATAACCACACGAAAGTGGATGAACTCCATAGTAAGTGTTTCATTACCGTATCCCGACTTCCCTGCTTTAGATAAGCACACGAAAGTGGATGAACTCCACAGTAAGTGTTTCATTACCGTATCCCGACTTCCCTGCTTTAGATAACCACACGAAAGTGGATGAACTCCACAGTAAGTGTTACATTACCGTATCCCGACTTCCCTGCTTTAGATAAACACACGAAAGTGGATGAACTCCACAGTAAGTGTTTCATTACCGTATCCCACTACCATGCTTTATATAAGCACACGAAAGTGGATGAACTCCATAGTAAGTGTTTCATTAAGATGCAGATTAACTATAAACACGGATTGACACAGTGGACCGGTTATTGCATAACGCTGCTGTGTCTACGGCATGTCTTAAAGAATAAGTAACGCAATTAGCTATTGGATGGCTGTCCTAGAAACCAATCAAATCGATCGTTACAGTCTATGCAAAGTCTGCTTAATCTATTAGAGACGTATGAAACCGATGTCATGTTGGTAAATGTTTTTTATCTGTACGAGGTCAGTAGATAGAACACTAGTCATCGTAACATTGTCTTTCATATAAGTATGTGTCCGACCAGTGATGTGCATATTCTCTACTGAAGCCTTGTTCAAGCCAACCTGCAAACACACGTTGTTGTACTACTCACCCAGCACTGTACAATGTTTAACTATAGCATATACATCTAAGCATAACGCTGTGTCTAGACTGGGTTTCAGTCTGTCGATTGCTCACTAATTTACTTCTGGCAAAATGACATTGATATTATCAGAAGCTCAATACGGCCCAATTAATAGTATCGGCGTTAAAATATATTTATTTAACTGACCAGGCAAAATATATCGACGCTTGTTCTCAGGCTAGGGAGAAGTGAGAAAGTGCGCGATCGAGTCCTTAAATTGTGTTATTGAATCAATGTCAACAAAATAATTATTGTTAAAATGCACAGTATGACCATTAAATACAACATTTGAATAGGAGTGCTTTATAATGGGTCAGTGTATCTATCAGTGGGCCTAAATCTAAAATGACTCATCTCTTCAGGAGGCGTCGCTTATATGGGCAACCGGTAGCGACGATAAATAAAACGTAAAATCACACTCAGTGGGCCACAATTTTGTATGAAAATTGTAAAAACAAAACAGATAAAAATATATTTTTTAGGGAGAAGTGCCCCACATCCCTCTAAACAGATCCCTAATAAAAATTCACTTTGGCGAAAGTGATAAAAACGGCAAAAATATGTAAAATCTCCGCAAATTGGAAATCCCCCCCCCCCCCAAAGACTATTTATGGAAAATGACATGGGTAAAGGTAAAATCGTGTCACACGCGACTAATATCTCAGGCTGGTTTACCAACATTTCATGCATCTATAAATATACATGTATAATACAAATACGTTCTTATTTCTTTGCCCCCAGCTGAAGAAGGAAAACACACAATGGAATAATCATATTAACCCGTAACCTGATGAACAAATTTGAGCGAATGTGCAAACACCATATATCCAGATCAGCTGCAGCGTATCGCCAAGTCTAACCAGGATCTATGTTGTTTGCTATTCATTGTCTTAGCTCCACTATCCGAATAGCAAACAGCCGTCTGATCTGGGGCTCTGTACCATTTGCAAAAAGCAACTTTAGTTGTGATTGGTAGGTTATGGATTAGTGGATTCTGTTTTTCAATTTTTCCACAGGAGTTTGACTTTTTTGTTAAGTTTGGTAAATGTCATTATTTGAATTATACATACCAAGTTTCATCAACTTATACTCACATATTCTTGACGAGATACAGATGAATGCTATTTCTTTAATTTGGCATAATGACCTAGATTTTTTATACATGTAGACTGACCCTGATCTAATTTTGACCAAATTTGATAATGAACAATCAGGGTTCCCTATGTCTGAGTTTGTGTATGCGTCACTTCTGTCACAAATTGAAAAAAAACTGGAGCCAATTTGAAAACCTTGGAGTCAACTAAGTGTCATATAGTTTACAGATAAATATGTCAAGCCATGTACTTGTATTTGACAAAACATTTGCCCAAAAAAAATTGTGCCAAATATTTTCGCCAATTCACAAAATCTAGCACCAATATTTGTTTTTTGTCGCAATTGGTAACCGACAGCGGAGTTCCCTGTTCAATGTCATGATGCTTCTGTCACCAATTGAGAAAAAAACTGGAGCCAATTTGAAACCTTGGAGCCAACTAAGTGCCATATAGTTCACAGATAAATATTTGAAGTCATGTATTTATATTTGATAAAACATGTGCGCCAAATATTTTCGCCAATTCACAAAATCTAGCGACAGTATTTGTTTTTTTGTCGCAATTGGCGACCTGCAGCTGGAACCCTGAATCAATGGCATGATGCTTCAGACCAAGTTTGATCAACTTCTGAATATTAGTTTCATAGATATCAGTTAAATGTTTTATATTGACAATTAATTTGCCAGACTGACACAATTTGAACAGTGGTTATTGCCCAAGCGTTTTACATACATTTTATATAGGGATGGCAACGAATATTCGCTCGAATGTCCGAATATCCGATACTATTCCAGTATTCCCGAATACTATTCGGGAAAAAATTATTATATTATCCTCAAAAATGCCACCAGCTCAGTCACACATTTGGAAATGCTTGAATCCCTCCGAGAAATATAAAGACACACAGTCTGAGCGGGACTCGATCCCTTGACCATCAGTGATGATCGATTACAGTGGTATACAAGTCAGCGACTCGACCACGGAGGTGGACCAATAAGTGGATAAGTAAGTAAATATTTGTAATGTATTTACACTTATAAGCACAAATACCTCGGATTTAACTTAATTAAATTGTAGTGGAGAGACTGAGTGATGAAATGGGAGCTTCTACTGACGAGGAATATTTAATAGAGACTGAGTGGATACTGGTATTTGTCTCTTTGCACCCTACATTGTAGCAGCACAGACGCATTGTAGTCCAGTGGTTAACACATTGAACTGGTAATCCAGGGATCGCAGATTCAATCCCTCGTCTGACCCTAATAAAATTAACAGTCTTTCAGATGGGACTTTAAACCGAGGTCTCGTGTCGGTGCTGTACACCGTGCATGTAAAAGAACCAGAGGAGATTCTGGAATGGGTCTCTGTCTGTATCATTGCACTATCCTCCAAAAATCTAAAATGACTAATCTCTTCAGGAGGTGTCGCTCATATGGGCAACCGGTAGCGACGATAAATAAACGTAAAACACATGGCAGCTGTGAAACTAATGATCAAAGATGGGATTTCATGACATGCTTTCAGAGTTTTCGGCTACGAATAAGAAAAACACATTTTTAATGAATTGTCGTCTGCTACAATTATTACTATACTATTAACTATTTATTTTACCAGCATGCAAAAAGTTAAAAATGATTGCTTGCATGCTTTTACAATGTGTACAATTCTACGAATGTGTCATGATTGCTTGCATACTTCCATGCATTTACAATGTGTACAATTCTACAAATGTGTCATGATTGCTTTCATGCTTTTACAATGTGTACAATTCTACGAATGTGTCATGATTGCTTGCATGCTTTTACAATGTGTACAATTCTACGAATGTGTCATGATTGCTTGCATGCTTTTACAATGTTTACAATTCTACGAATGTGTCATGATTGCTTCCATGCTTTTACAATGTGTACAATTCTACGAATGTGTCATGATTGCTTGCATGCTTCCATGCTTTTACAATGTGTACAATTCTACAAATGTGTCATGATTGCTTGCATGCTTCCATGCTTTTACAATGTGTACAATTCTACGAATGTGTCATGATTGCTTGCATGCTTCCATGCATTTACAATGTGTACAATTCTACGAATGTGTCACTGTACAACGGTACACTAGATGAATGCATGCACATGTAATGTGTACAATTCTACGAATGTGTCACTGTACAACGGTACACTAGATGAATGCATGCACATGTAATAAGCAGAACAGATGATGGGTACTAAGTTTAAACTTTATTTATTTTACAACGATTGCGAAACTAGTATGCGCCTTCCATTACATGATGTATATCATAAATGGTTAGTCTTTAAAAGTGACACAAACTGCTTAGGTCAAATGACGACAGGACAGCTTTTATTGTAGGAGGAAGAGGCGTCGCTCATATGGCCAACTGGTAGCGACGATAAATAAACGTAAAATACACACGCAGTAGGAGGAAGATGCCAGGTACCCTCTGAACAGTATCTCAAATCGGACTGGAACCCAGGTAGAACCGCTGACTCTCTGCAAGCCAAATGGCAAGGCTACAATTTAGATGGTTGTAAATATCAAGTATTTGTCAGTAATTTGAACTGGTCTACCCTCACCTCCAGTTAATCATACGGACGAACACACATACAAAATTTATCTAGTCCAAAATGTGGAATTATACTCACTTTCATTTCTGAACAACATGGAATGTATATGTAACTACAGTCAAAAATGTGTTAGTGGTCACCTCTATTAAGCAGCCACCTGTATTAAGCAGCCAGGTTCAAGATTCCCAATATGTGGTTTTATTATACATTTGACCTCTATTAAGCAGCCACCTGTGCTAAGCAGCCACTTTCTGTGATTCCCTTGTCCGGCTGCTTAAGACAGGTTTGACTGTAGATATAATGGTTTGGGGATAATAAAAACATTTTCGACATTAAACTCAAGATTCGTGAATGTTCGACTATAGTCAAACCTGCGTTATTGGTCACCTCCATAAAGCAACCACCCTGTATTAAGCAGCCAGTTTCCAAAATGTTGTTTTATTATACATTTACCTCTATTAAGCAGCCACCTGTGCTAAGCAGTCACTTTGATTTGATTCCCCTGGCTGGATGTTTAGCACAGGTTTCACTTATATGGAACATAGACCATTTAATGTTTAAAATCTTAAATGGCTCTCATTTAAGCTTCAGTCTCGTGAATGCTAGTATATTCATTTCACACGCACATTTTGTAGCATAAACTATAAACTAATGCTATCTTAAATTGGCGACCATATTAAAGTCCGAACTTGTGAATTTTGGACATTTTTGCACAGGCGCCCGTATCTTGATCCTTCTGACATGCGTATCTCTTCCATTCTGGTGGTTTGATAAGATGGCAATCTGGATCATGAACGTCCGTATAGACTTTCCATTAATGTCTTTTAAGGGAACGGAGATCCAGCCAATCGGTTCACTCAATTCAATCTGCTCCACCTCAACAAGGTCATTGAAATGACTTCCGGCTCGGATTGAGACCCTGAAGAACAAACACAAAGGAATGAGAATATGGGTGCACAAGTTGGCACAATTGGCTGGGATAAATCGGTCACGGCCTGTGGTCAGGGCAGTCAGCAAATTGTCCACTCCCGTTAACTATATATATATATTCGGGGAAGTCGAGTGCAGTGGTAGCGCGTTTGCTTCAGGTGCGAAAGGCCGGAAGTTCGAGCCCTGCCTGAGCACTTGTGCCCTTACATTTAAATTCTACGTTGCCTCTTCTCTCTCCATCGTGGCCATGGATTACATCAGGAATGAGGTCTTGAGAGTGATTAATACAAGTTGTAGGAACGTGTTTCGCAATCAAGCTAATTAAATTGGAATAACTATATCTTCGGCATCCGACAGTCTTGTCAGACTATGGAATTTGCGCCCGTTGAGTCTAAAGATGAGCACCGTCTGCAGTGGCTGTACAGCCCGATGCGTGACCTGCAGTGATGGTTGCAGCCTTCGCACATGAAGACAGTCACTGGAAGGCGATGCAGTTGGTGGCGGTTCCCACTGTTTGGCTTTCCTCTTCCTGCGTTTGTCGTCAGAGGCTGCTTGCAGAGCGAGTTCCCCCCTCTTTAGCGTGGAGACAACAGCTAAGCCCGTTGACAGCTGTTGTCTCCACGCTATTCTGTTTGCTGCGAGAGATTCCCAGTTGGTGGGATCCATCCCCAGCGCTTTCATATCTCGTTTGCAGACATCCTTGAAGCGATGTTGGGGTCGACCTTTGTATATGTGCCCTGCAGCCAGTTCACCATACAACAGATCTTTTGGAATGCGACCGTCGTCCATCCGGCGTACGTGTCCGAGCCAGCGTAGTCGGAGTAATGTGTACATAGATGGGATGCTGGCTCTGCTGAGGACCTCGTTGTTGGTGACCTTGTCCTGCCAGGATATGCCTAGGATGCGTCGCAGACAGCGGAGATGGAACACTTGCAGTTTTCGCTCTTGAGAGGCGTATGTTGTCCATGACTCGCTTCCATAGAGGAGTGTGCTGACGACGCAAGCCTTGTACACCGCTATCTTGGTGTTGGTTGTCAGCTGTCTGTTTTCCCACACCTTCTTACTGAGCCTGGAGAGGGTGGAGGCTTTGCCAATACGTTTGTCCAGCTCCACATCGAGCGAGAGGTTGTTCGTGGCTGTGGAACCCAGGTATGTAAATTGGCTGACGACCTCAAGCTGATAGTCTCCTATGACAATGGCGGGTGGGATGGCAGTTCCTTGGCACATGACTTGGGTCTTCTTTAAACTGATGGTTAGGCTGAAGAGGTCACAAGTTGCAGAGAAACGGTCCATCAGTGACTGGAGCTGTTCTATAGTGTGGGCAGCAAGTGCAGCGTCGTCGGCAAATAGCATATCTCTGATGAGGACTTCTCTTGTCTTGGATTTTGCCTTTAGACGGGTGATGTTAAGGTCGTCAGATCTGGAGTGAAGGTAGACTCCTTCTGTAGCTCTCTTGAAAGCGTGCCTGAACATCATGGCAAAGAAGATGCCGAAGAGTGTGGGGGCGAGTACGCAGCCTTGCTTGATGCCGCTCTTGACCTCGAATTCTGTAGAGGTTTCACCGTCGTACTGCACGGTACTCTTAATTAAATTGGAATAACTATATATCACTATAAAATTAAGCATTTGTTTTTTGGTTAAATACCAGCGCAAGGGTTGCAGCACTCTGAGTGCTATCCTCTAGTGGGACATTATCCTCTAGTGGGACAATATCCTCTAGTGGGACATTATCCTCTAGTGGGACACTATTTTCTAGTGGGACACTATCCTCTAGTGGGACATTTGAAATAACTGTCAATACTGTGTCATAGATAGATCTGCGATGATATTAATGAATTGTGTGATCGGCGATGATATTAATGAATTGTGTGATAAATGATGATATTAATGAATTGTTTTATCAGTGATGATATTAATGATTTCTGTGATCAGTGATGATATTAATGAATTGTGTGATAAATGATAATATTAATGAATTGTTTTATCAGTGATGATATTAATGATTTCTGTGATCAGTGATGATATTAATGAATTGCGTGATAAATGATGATATTAATGAATTGTTTTATCAGTGATGATATTAATGAATTCTGTGATAAATTATATTAATGAATTGTGTGATAAACAATGATATTAATGAATTGCTTGATCAGTGAAATCTTAAAGAAAACTACAGTATATAATCAATTATACACCATACCTATTTGGAGTGTAACTTTCATCAGCCTTATAATCAGTGTAAATACACACGTCATGAATGGTAGTTTTACGTTGGAACTGAATATTAACCAGATGTGGCTGCGGTCCGTCCGATTGCCAGTACGAATCATAGGAGTCGTCCCTCAGCTGCTCCACACCAAATCCTGAATAACACAATAGACAGCATGAAGCTAAATTATCACTTGAAGAATACTGACTAAAAATAAAATATTGATACAAAACCAGGGCGACATGGGCGAAATAGTCACCTAGAGACACTGAATTCGCCCCCTGGGGGTCCCACTTCTCTCCAAAAAAAATGTTCATTACAATTTTCATACCAAATTTTGTCAAGTAAGCTCCACTGGCAAAGCCCTCCTTCTATTCAAATGTTGTATTTAACCCTTTCAACACCACAGACCGCTAAATAGGCTTACAAAAAGTGTAGATCCAGATGAGCCGGCTCATGACGAGCCGTCTCATCAGGATCTGCACTTTTTGCCAGTGATATGATTATTTTTAGACATAATTACCCATTTTGATAAATGAACTTGTCCAAATGTGATTTTCTGATTCATTTATTGGTTTATGAATATCATGGACCAGTCCATGTGAGTTACTTGGTGTTGAATGGGTTAAGTCATAATGTGTAGTTTAACCCTATCTTGTTGACATTTACTAAATAATAGCATTTAAGGATGCAATTACACTACAAACAAGTGATGAAATGTCAGTTTGTTGTTGAATTTGTTTGGTTATTGGTGTTTAATGGCGCACTAACAGTGTAGGTCATGTGGTGACTCTCCAGCTATTATTGGCGCACTAACAGCCCAGGTCATGTGGTGACTCTCCAGCTATTATTGGCGCACTAACAGTGTAGGTCATGTGGTGACTCTCCAGCTATTATTGGCGCACTAACAGCCCAGGTCATGTGGTGACTCTCCAGCTATTATTGGCGCACTAACAGTGTAGGTCATGTGGTGACTCTCCAGCTATTATTGGCGCACTAACAGTGTAGGTCATGTGGTGACTATCCAGCTATTATTGGCGCACTAACAGTGTAGGTCATGTGGTGACTCTCCAGCTATTATTGGCGCACTAACAGTGTAGGTCATGTGGTGACTCTCCAGCTATTATTGGCGCACTAACAGTGTAGGTCATGTGGTGACTATCCAGCTATTATTGGCGCACTAACAGTGTAGGTCATGTGGTGACTCTCCAGCTATTATTGGCGCACTAACAGTGTAGGTCATGTGGTGACTATCCAGCTATTATTGGCGCACTAACAGTGTAGGTCATGTGGTGACTCTCTAGCTATTATTGGCGCACTAACAGTGTAGGTCATGTGGTGACTATCCAGCTATTATTGGCGCACTAACAGTGTAGGTCATGTGGTGACTCTCCAGCTATTATTGGCGCACTACCAGTGTAGGTCATGTGATGACTCTCCAGCTATTATTGGCGCACTACCAGTGTAGGTCATGTGGTGACTCTCCAGCTATTATTGTTGCACTAACAGCCCAGGTCATGTGGTGACTCTCCAGCTATTATTGTTGCACTAACAGCCCAGGTCATGTGGTGACTCTCCAGCTATTATTGTTGCACTAACAGCCCAGGTCATGTGGTGACTCTCTAGCTATTATTGGCGCACTAACAGCGCAGGTCATATGGTGACTATCCAGCTATTATTGGGAGGACGACCCTGGGTGCCCCTCCGAGCAGTATTTCTGGCACATGCGGGCACACATGTAGAACCTCTGACCTACCTGAAGCTAGCTGGATACCTTCCTCACTTGAAAGAATTTGACACCCCCCAGTGGGATTTGAACCTACAGCGGTGAGGGGCAAGTGATTTGAAGTCAACAACTTTAACCACTCGTCACAAAATACTGTTTGAAGGGGAGCCCATAATAGCTGGAGTCACCAGGGATCAGTTTAGAGGGCGATGTGGGCGAAATTGTCGCCCTAGGGACCCTGACTTCGCCCTCTGGGGCCCCACTTCTCCCTTAAAAAAATAAATAATATTTTTTGGTTTTTACGATTTTCAAACAAAATTTTGTCTAGTAAGATACACTGGCCCATTATAAAGCACTCCTTCTATTCAAATGTATTTAATGGTTGTACTGTGCATTTTAACCCTATTTTGCAGAAGTATATTAAAGAACACCATTTAAGGAAGCGATCACGCGCTTTCTCACTTCTCCCAAAAATTCTGGCCTAGAATGAACCCTGGTCACATGTAAGCTGTTGGTGCGATGTTAAATCCCACAAACAAACAAACAACCAAAATTGTACTCTGTCAAGTAATAATGATAATAATGCCCTAACAAGCCGCGTTTTACGTTTATTTATCATCGCTACCAGGTTGCCCATATGAGCGACGCCTCCTGCAGAGATAAGTCATTTTAGATTTTTGGAGGATAGTGCAATGATACAGACAGAGACCCATTCCAGAGTCTCCTCTGGTTCTTTTACGTGCACAGTGTAAAGCACCGACACAAGACCTCGGTTTAAAGTCCCATCTGAAAGACTGTTAATTTTATTAGGGTCGGACAGGGGATCGAACCTGCTATCCCTAGAGTACCAGTCCAACGTGTTAACACTGGACTACAGATCCGTCTATACTAACAAGCCTTGGATTAAACAGCAGTTTTATTGGAGACTGTTACAATTAAAGAGAATAGATGTGACCATTCAAATCAATGCATTCCTAAGTGGTATCATTCTTCCATACTTCTGACCTGTTACATATGTACAGTCAAACCTGTCTTAAGCAGCCAGCCCAGGGAATTACAGAAAGTTGCTGCTTAGCACAGGTGGCTGCTTAATAGAGGTCAAATATATACAGACAAACCTGTGTTAGTGGTCACCTCCGTTAAGCAGCCAACCTGTATTAAGCAGCCAGTTTCCAGATTCCCAAGCAGTTGTTTTATTATATATTTGACCTCTATTAAGCAGCCACCTGTGCTAAGCAGCCACTTTCTCTGACTCCCTTGGCTGGCTGCGTAAGACAGGTTTGACTGTAATAAGACAACATATTGGGAATCTGGAAACTGGCAACTTAATACATGTTGCCTGTTTAAAATGGGAGTGACCACTACCACAGGTTGAACTGTAATTACTCATAACAATGAATAGTAATAACTGTAATTGGGTAGTATATAAGAAAAATCTAGATGCAGTGTGTTGAATGCCACGACCAGTCACGCTACTGTTTGATTCTCAACATCTCTAACATAAGATTACCTGCTTTACATGAAGACAGGGACCACACAGCTTGATTCCCAACTTCTCTGTACAGGCCATCTTTTTCCTCTTTAAAAACATCCAAGTCCTGGCTAGCAGTTACCTTGGTAGCCATCTACGTTTAACACTGGAACAAATAAAGTTTGCTCTTCTCAAATTTATGTCTCTAGCTATTAATTGGAGAACAATTCTGGCTCTTCAACACATTTCTAAGGCATTAGTCGTGTGGCGAATAGGACAATCAGTGCATATTTTATTATTTATATCACAGCAGGGTTCATTCTAGAGGGTGACATGGGTGAAATAGTTACTCTAGGGACACTGACTTCGCCCCCTAGGGGCCCCACTTCTCCCTAAAATAAAATATATATATATTTTTTTACAATTTTCAATACAAGATTTTGGCCAGTACGATACACTGGCCCATTATAAAGCACTCCTTCTATTCAAATGTTGTATTTAATGGTCATACTGTGTATTTGAATTTTTAACCCTATTTGCCAGACATTTATCAAAGAACATCATATATGGACTCAACCGCGCGCTTTCTCACTTCTCCCAAAAACCTGACCTAGAATGAACCCTGCACAGTTGCCACTCTGTGCTCACCATTGAGATTGGTTTATATTATCTAGGGAGCTGGACAGTCCTGCTAAGTAGCAAGACTAAATTCAAAAATGACCAAATTTCAGACATGAAGTTAACCCTTTCAACACCACAGACCTCTAAATAGGCTTACAAAAAAGTGTAGATCCAGATGAGCCGGCTCGTAACGAGCCGTCTCATCAGGATCTGCACTTTGTGCCAGTAATATTACTATTTTTAGACAAAAATTACCCATTTTGATAAATGAACTGGTCCGAATGTAATTTCTTATTCATTTATTGGTCTAAGAATATCATGGACCAGTCCATGTGAGTTACTTGGTGTTGAATGGGTTAATGTGGGGAGGGGGATACACTTTTCTGCAATTAAGGAAGTGGGAAGCTGTGAAAGGGATTGCAATGGTAGTTTTACAATAGACCACTCAGCCACGGAGGCTTATCATGTTGAGACATTTGATCCATCATCAAATACTGACAACAATTTGTAATTCAAGACTGGTGAGAAATCAAATCAAATTGGTAGTATGTACATGTACAGTTAAAAATAAGACTGCTTGAAGATTAGATATAAGAGAGTGGCATGTTCATCATCTATAGTGATTGCGTCACTCTGCATGTTCATCATCTCTAGTGATTGTGTCACTCTGCATAGAGTATACTCACTATGTCGTTAAAAAGTCAACACCTGCAACAGTCAGGGTAGGCGTTTCTCAAAATTAAATTTTCCATATTTACAAGTAGTTCTTAAAAACGGTGAAAAGAGTCCATGTGTGTTTAGTGGACATAGCGATTGGCCAGTACCAATTGGAAACCTCCCAAGGTGGTCTGGTCAATAGCGTTCTGGGGTAGCTTGTTCCAAAGTACTATGGATGCAGGAAAGAAGCTGTTCTGGTATATGTTTATACGGGCCCTGATTTGGCAGTAGCGTTGGTTGAGGCCTCGGTTGGTCCTGGCCGTAACTAAAGGTGGGTTTGGATTGATGTTGAATAGGTTGTGGAGGGTCCTGTATAGCATGGTTAGATGTGTTTTCGCGGTGTTGTTGTAAGGTGGTCCATGCCAGGTCGTTCATCATGTTTGTTACACTGCTGGTTGTGGAGTAGTTGACAAACCTAGCAGCTCTCTGCTGGACCATTTCCAGTTGCTTGATGAGATTTTTCTGAGTGTGCCGACCTGACATGCATAATAGACTTTGGCCGACAATATCAATGGACATGTATAATAATTTCAGTTACTACGGAGACATATATGAAGTTATTTATACAAATTTATTTTAGCTCGATTGCGAAACAAGTTATTTCAACTTATATAAATCACTCTCGAGACCTCATTCCTGATGGAATCCATCGCCACGAGGGAGAGAAAGTCTAGGCACCATGGAATTTAAATGCCTTGCCTAAGGGCACAATCGTAACGGCTCAAAGTATAGTCAAAATATAATCCTATACATGTACCATGCCGACAATAATTTGGTAATAATGAGTAAATAAAATTTCATTTCATTTCATGTGCTGAGGATTGAATTACTTACATTTTGACCGTTTTGATTATTGTGGCAAGATATGATATCAACGTAAGAATGAATTAGAAACATGCTAATAATGTTTTTCAATAGACAACTACTAGAGAAATATTTTAAGATAAATTGAAATTCAAACAAAATAATATTGCAAATGGCGGAGATCAGAATAGTGGAGGTAACTGTGTGTTACAAGATACAAGAAGCTTTATTTAACGTCGGATTACATTTACAAATAACATTAGCTAATAAGCTATTTTTCCGACAAACATATATTATAATCAAAACATAAGAAAAAACAGCTAAGACATAAAAGTTGGTTTAAACATGAATACAACACAGGATATAGCATAATTAAAACATGTTAAAGCGAGCACCTAAAAGACAAAAATAAAATTAATACATTGTGTTAATAGGAACTGATCAGCAATTACCTCACAGGTATCTTAAAACAAAATACATAAAATGCAGTTAAAGCAACTATTGGTGGCATGCAAATTTATAGAACACTAAAACTAAGTTACAACAATCAAATTAGAACATCAAGCTAGCACAAATCATAAACATAAAAAACACAAATAAAACACATAGCACACATTAATAAGCACATTAAGCATGAGGAAATAAGCGGACACGACTAGGTAGAGCACATTGAGCACTTACAGGACGGGCCCGTCCAGGCACGGACCAGCCTCACAAACTCCTTGTGGTTTTCAATTTTTCTAATGTCATTTGGCAGGCTGTTCTATACCTGAGCGGCCTCGTATCTGAAAGATCTCTTACCGTTCAAGATGGTGCGTACAGTTGGTTCTTCAACAGTGTTTGAATGTCTGAAAGAATATTTTATATTTCGAAATTTAACCAGGTCATGTAAATATGGAGGTGATTCATGGTACAGGCATTTGAATGTTTCTATTGCAATAGTTCTTATTCTACTAAGATGTAATGTAGGCATGCTTACTTGTTTCAAAAGGTCTTCGTAGCTAGAGGTGAAATCATTTAAAGTAATTTTTAGAGCTCTATGTTGTAGTTTCTCCAATTTTTCTGTATTAGTTTTGTTACAAAAGTGCCATATGAGCGGACAGTAGTTGAAAGTTGATCTTATAAAGGATTTATAAATTAACAAGTTGAGGTCAGGTGTTAAAAACTTGCTTAGTCTGAGAAGTACATTTAGTTGTCTAGCAACCTTCTTGCACATTTTTGTAACCTGTTCATCAAAATTTAACATAAAATCTATATCTACTCCTACTATGAGTTTAATATCAGCATTTGCAATGGTAAAAGATCTTAATTGTTCCTGGGTTTTCTTACCTAGGGCTATGGCCAGAAACTTATCATGGTTGGCCTGCATTTGGTTACAATCAAACCATTTTATTAAGATGTCACTTTCTGTTTCAAGAGTTGATTTGAGAGATGACAGATCCTTATCCCAGTATGACAAAGTAGTGTCGTCTACATAATTGTAAAGCTTAGATTGTGTAATAAAATAAAAGATGTCATTTATAAAAATATTAAAAATTAGAGGTCCTAATATAGAGCCTTGGGGGACCCCCTTGGTAGTTTCTTGCCATAGGCTGAGTGCATCACCAATCTTGACACGTTGTTTCCTAAAAGACAGATAATTATGTACAAGTGAGCATGCACTGTCAGACAGCCCATATGCCCCCAATTTCAGGACAACAAGGTCATGTGGCAAGCAATCAAATGCCTTTGATAGGTCCATAAGTATTCCCGCCACATGATCATTCCGGTCCAGTGCCATTTTCCAGTCCTCAATTGACCTTTCTGCAAACGCTACTTAGGCACGCCCCCCCCCCATAGTTACAGGTGCTCGCTGTATCTACGCGAGACAAGCTATCTAACAAAATGGCATCTAACGCAGACCTGCATCGAGTTAATCTAGATAAAATTCCGTGGAATTTCCCAGTTTTATTTTACCCAGATATTAATATCTTGTTGAAAGCAAGTCAACACGTGTTTAGGTTCTTTAAATAGTGAAGGTTATTTCTCTAATGTACAGATATATTTAACGGTTGAGGACGTGTTAAGTGTTCGTGGAAAATGTGTTCGCAGTCAACGGAGGAGTGAACGGGTGTCAGTGGTTTCGTATAACTACTTCTTCGTATACAAGGCAATATAGAGTGAAACATTGTGGTGGATTCGTCTAATAGTATATTATCACGCCTACGCCAATCATGAGATGGGCTGTTGACAAATTAATCAATTACTGGAGAATATATTATTTTTCACACCTTGATTGGTCGGCTCAAACATCTGTGATGCTGGCTTGTATGCCCGTGTTTTATCAGCTTTAGAGCTGAGCCGTGCCATATGTCCAAACCCTTGCATCATGTATAAATATCATGCTCTTCACATCAATTTCATTACAACCATGGCGTCTATATTTACATGCGTTTTTTGCTGATTATACAAAACAAATACAATAAAAAATAGATAAACACTGTAAATTGCATTGTCATTGTATTAATCTATGTACCTTTTTATGTAATTTTATGTCATTGTAAATAATTTAATGCTTTGATGTACAATAAATATATTATTTTAATGACGGTCTATGATTTATTTATTCTCCCCCGTTCACTTTAATTAATCTTGATTAGTGGCTTGAAACCTAGATAGATAATCACTCCTGGTATGGCAAACACACGGCTACATAGTCCCATTCATAATTGTGTCTAATTACCTAAATAGCTAATAATAGCATTATTATAATGAGCCTGTATAGTGCAGTACTATTAAATCAATTATACGAACCTGTGATTATACGAATGCACTAGTGTACGAAACTACCATTAGACGAACAAGAGATTATACGAAACCACCTGAATTCTGAGTGAACAACCACATCGTGTCAACTTTGACATTAAAAGAAATGAAATATGCCACCGTCTTGAGAGACTCGACCCTATGCCTCCTAGAAGACTCGAACATTAGGCCCAAAAACTGAACACCAGTACGTTCACTGAGCTAATATGGGAATCCCACAGCTCTGCACATGCATGGGTACTATTACTTATATCTGATCCCTAGTCCACCATCCACGACAATATGTATGAACCACATGTATAATTGTAATCACCATTATACTCACATATCTCTTGTGAACAGTAGATCTATAAATGCAGAATATATTTTTTCGAAATATTTTATTATGCATAAATAAATTAATTTCAACTTACTTGTGTGCACATATATATGTTTGCATTAATTTTGGATGTATTCAGCTGGTCGTCCACACAACTTAATCCACCTTAGACATTTTTCAAGATTTGTCTTAGGTTTTGGAAATGACACGAATTAAACGTCACCTATTAATCGATCTGGATATCTACTATCACTGTCACACAGCATAAATTAATAAAACAGCCCGTAACTACATCTTTTCACCATTATCAATGACAGGCCGCATTAATTAATTTGTAATTATTTTTCAAAAAATAATTTCAGATCACGATCACTCGTTATCAGATTTGATTGAAATTTTACTAAATAACTCGTTTGTCTGACAGAACGATAAAACAATGACTCGGTGTAGTAATCAATACTATAATTGTGTGCACACATTTTATAATTGACCAATTATTAGCACAATCAGTGCTAAATTCCGATGTGCAACACTTTGATCTTGACAGTAGGCCCCTAACGGGATATTATGTTTTCGCGGTCTCTGTGATGTACCGTTAAGTTATTGATTACTCCAAATAAACAGTGTGACACGCTTAAATTTTATTGCTGTGTTTGCGATAAAAGAATGACTATATGGGGTCAGTCGGTGTTTTTATAGATGCATTGTTTTTAAAGCAGTTGTCTGGTATTTTGTGGTTCATATACACACTTAGATTTGTCCAAGGATTTTGAAATGGGTTGAATTTAACGTCGATCACAAGGATATCGACTAATTTTGTACTATAACTAACCCACACACCAACGCTACACATTTTCAACATCATTAAAACAATTTAAAACCCGTATTTTCGATCAAATTCACGCCTTTTCATATTTGTCTACTCGTTACTAGTTTGTCTAATATGCATTGTTTGTCTAACAAGATGGCGGCGATAAACCGTTGCCGGGGGTGTGCGCGAATGGTGCGATGCGATTGGCTAACGCCAGCTGTCAATCAAAATCGGCAGAAAGGTCAATTAAGCGCAAGAGGGTTGTCTGACAGCCATACTTTGGTTTAAAAGCTGCTAAGTAATTATCAAATACATGTTCAAAGTAGTCTGCCAGCTGATTGTTTATGACTGTTTCAAATATCTTGGACATAGTTGGTAAAATACTAACAGGTCTGTAGTTTTTCTTGATAAATGGGTCATCTTTTTTAAAGACGGGTGTTACTTGGGCCATTTTAAGTACAGCTGGGAAACTACTTTGTTTTATCATACAATTTACAATATTTGATACATGTAAAGCTATAGATTCTGATGCACATCTTAAACTATTTGGCGGTAGGGCGTCAACACCAGTTGCTTTTTTGGGATTTAGAGATTTTAAGTGTTTACTTATTTCTACTGGATCTATGGGTTTGAAGTTAAAATTTAAATTTTCCGATTTATGCTCAAGGATTTTGGCAACACTAGGATGTTGTTTATTTACCTCTGTGTCATTACTAATACCAATGTTTTGGGCAATGTTTACAAAAAAATCATTTAAGCTTTCACATACTTTTGTTTGATCAGAAATAAATTTTTCTTCTTCTTTTAAAATTATTTCACTGGAATTTTTAGCAAGGGATTTCTGGCTAAGAAAAGGCTTAATAGTTGGCCAAAAATCCTTAGACTTGGGTCCTCCACCACATCTTTCAAAGAAGTAAGTTCTAATAGAGCTTCTCTTTGTTTTAGTTTTAAGATTCCTAAGGTTTTTGTATTTTTCCCAATTTTGTTCGTTTTTACATTTAAGGTATGAGTTATGTGCTTGCCTAGTTTTGTATATCAGTTTCCTGTAATTTGAATTCATATATGGTGGTGGGCCCTTCTTATGGTACTTTTGTTTAACAATTGCATAATCATCTAAGACTTCCAATATATACACGATTTAACATCAGATCACATATCAAATAACATGAGCTTCTTCTTCTTCTTCTTCTGATATAGTACAGACACCAACCTGGCGAAACCCGTACTGGCGCGGTGGCTGTGCAATAAAGTTTATTTACATGTGGTTTAAAAGTGTATGCATAGTGCGGTTAAAGACGCCCAGTACGAGTCTATCGGAGAGTAACTGGCTGCACTTCCCTCTTGAAGCTTAAAGTTTAGTTTAAACTTTATTTATTTTACAACGATTGCGAAGCAAGTTTTAGCAACTTATAATAGCGTTGGCTCGGATGAAAGCGTAAATGTGGTCATTCGTGTGGAAGGAAACGGGAGTACCCGGAGAAAACCAACCTGTCCGATCTGGCTACCACCGTACCATCTCACATACCTCCCGGTCCGAGGATCGAACCCGGGTTGCATTGGTGAGACACTAACCATTGCGCTAATCGGACTTCCTCTGAAACTGTCGATGGTAGGGCAGCTTAAGACTGTCTGAGGGAGGCTACTCCAAAATTTGATGATGTCAGGGAAGAATGATTTCTGATGGCTGAGAGTCCTGGCAAAAGATACTAGGTAAGCCATTACGTGGCCACTAACATATCCAATCGACAATTATGCAAAGTAGACCCCCTCCTTTTAAATACTCTTCCATATATATTGGTAAATGGGCGAGCACCTGAATTTATTGCATATACGTGAGCGTTTATGATAAAACAACTAAAGGACATACGGATATGTAGTCCAGTGGTAACACGGTGGACTTGTAATACAGGGATAGCAGGTTCGATCCCCACGTCTGACCCTAATAAAATTAACAGTCTTTAAGATGGGGTTTTAAACCAAGGTCTCATGTCGATGCTGTACACCGTGCACGTAAAAGAACCAGCGGAGACTCTGGAATGGGTCTCCATCTGTATCATTATACTATCCTCCACCAAACTAAAATGACTAATCTCTTCAGGCGATGTCGCTCATATGGGCAACCTGTAGCGACGATAAATAAACACACACAACAATTAAAGGGGCAAACATGTCCTTGAACACTGGAAGTGTAAGCTTTAATTCGATCAGCAAAGAAGTATTATACATGTGCAATTAATGCTTTACATCTGTAATATGTCGAGATAACAATAAGCAAAGAAGTATTATACATGTGCAATTAATGCTTTACATCTGTAATATGTCGAGATACCAATACGCACAGAAGTATTATACATGTGCAATTAATGCTTTACATCTGTAATATGTCGAGATAACAATAAGCACAGAAGTATTATACATGTGCAATTAATGCTTTACATCTGTAATATGTCGAGATAACAATAAGCACAGAAGTATTATACATGTGCAATTAATGCTTTACATCTGTAATATGTCGAGATAACAATAAGCACAGAAGTATTATACATGTGCAATTAATGCTTTACATCTGTAATATGTCGAGATAACAATAAGCACAGAAGTATTATACATGTGCAATTAATGCTTTATATCTCTAATATGTCGAGATAACAATAAGCAAGAAATCCTTTATTTAACCATAGAATTAATTTAAACAAATAAACAAATTTACCCTGAAGCTGTCAGCAAAGAAACACGTGAACTAGCCCAATGTGACAAGCGACTCTGATCTAGTCCCCGATACGTGCACGGTGTTGATGCTGAGTTACGCACTCCGGCGAAGGTTTCTGGAATCCTGGAATTGTCTCTCTTGTCGGGGATGGGGATTTGTCAGGATGGGGATTTGTCAGGGATGTGGATTTGTCAGGGATGGGGATTTGTCAGAGATGGGGATTCGTCAGGGATTTGTCAGGTAATGAGGATACGTGCTGGACACTTTCTGAGCACACATTCAGCTGCTCGGATTTGTAGATCGTTCGATGATGTCAAAGCATCTCTGTGGATCTCTGTCATCTCCCGGGTGTGGGGAGGGCGGGCGGGGGCATTGTGCTACGACAAACACTTCGATGGCTCAGCAGCCTTTTCAATATATCGACGTAACAGGGGTAGGTAACTTTTGGTACGGCCAACATTGGGGGCTTTGGTTAAATGAGAGTCGTTTCTGAAATC
>CM026391.1:67232654-67256736 GCA_014843695.1 Archivesica marissinica
GCCAATACGTAATGAAGTTGTATAAATGGATCTAGCTACGCCCCTGCCAATACGTAATGAAGTTGTATACTTGGATCTAGCTACGCCCCTGCCAATACGTAATGAAGTTGTATACTTGGATCTAGCTATTCCTCTGCCAATACGTAATGAAGTTGGATCTAGCTACGCCCCTGCCAATACGAAATGAAGTAATGAAGTTGTATAATTGGATCTAGCTATGCCCCTGCCAATACGTAATGTAGTTGTATAAATGGATCTAGCTACGCCTCTGGCAATAAGTAATGAAGTTGTATACTTGGATCTAGCTATGCCCCTGCCAATAAGTAATGAAGTTGTATAAATGGATCTAGCTACGCCTCTGCCAATACGTAATGAAGTTGTATAAATGGATCTAGCTACGCCTCTGCCAATAAGTAATGAAGTTGTATAAATGGATCTAGCTACGCCTCTGCCAATAAGTAATGAAGTTGTATAAATGGATCTAGCTACGCCTCTGCCAATACGTAATGAAGTTGTATAAATGGATCTAGCTACGCCTCTGTCAATAAGTAATGAAGTTGTATAAATGGATCTAGCTACGCCCCTGCCAATACGTAATGAAGTTGTATAAATGGATCTAGCTATGGCCCTGCCAATACGTAATGAAGTTGTATAATTGGATCTAGCTACGCCCCTGCCAATAAGTAATGAAGTTGTATAAATGGATCTAGCTATGCCCCTGCCAATACGTAATGAAGTTGTATAATTGGATCTAGCTACGCCCCTGCCAATACGTAATGAAGTTGTATAAATGGATCTAGCTACGCCCCTGCCAATACGTAATGAAGTTGTATAATTGGATCTAGCTACGCCCCTGCCAATACGTAATGAAGTTGTATAATTGGATCTAGCTACGCCCCTGCCAATACGTAATGAAGTTGTATAAATGGATCTAGCTATGCCCCTGCCAATACGTAATGAAGTTGTATAAATGGATCTAGCTACGCCCCTGCCAATACGTAATGAAGTTGTATAAATGGATCTAGCTATGCCCCTGCCAATAAGTAATGAAGTTGTATAATTGGATCTAGCTATGCCCCTGCCAATAAGTAATGAAGTTGTATAATTGGATCTAGCTATGCCCCTGCCAATACG
Organism: Archivesica marissinica; assembly: GCA_014843695.1. Classification (NCBI taxonomy): domain Eukaryota; kingdom Metazoa; phylum Mollusca; class Bivalvia; order Venerida; family Vesicomyidae; genus Archivesica; species Archivesica marissinica. Next base: position 67,233,789 of record CM026391.1, read on the forward strand.
TAATGAAGTTGTATAAATGGATCTAGCTACGCCCCTGCCAATACGTAATGAAGTTGTATAAATGGATCTAGCTATGCCCCTGCCAATACGTAATGAAGTTGTATAAATGGATCTAGCTACGCCCCTGCCAATACGTAATGAAGTTGTATACTTGGATCTAGCTATTCCTCTGCCAATAGGCCTACATAATGAAGTTGTATACCTGGATATAGCTACGCCCCTGCCAATACGTAATGAAGTTGTATACTTGGATCTAGCTACGCCCCTGCCAATACGCAATGAAGGTGTATACTTGGATCTAGCTATGCCCCTGCCATTACGTAATGAAGTTGTATAAATGGATCTAGCTACGCCCCTGCCAATACGTAATGAAGTAGTATACTTGGATCTAGCTACGCCCCTGCCAATACGTAATGAAGTTGTATACTTGGATCTAGCTATGCCCCTGCCAATACGTAATGAAGTTGTATACTTGGATCTAGCTATTCCTCTGCCAATACGTAATGAAGTTGGATCTAGCTACGCCCCTGCCAATACGAAATGAAGTAATGAAGTTGTATAATTGGATCTAGCTATGCCCCTGCCAATACGTAATGAAGTTGTATAAATGGATCTAGCTACGCCTCTGGCAATAAGTAATGAAGTTGTATACTTGGATCTAGCTATGCCCCTGCCAATAAGTAATGAAGTTGTATAAATGGATCTAGCTACGCCTCTGCCAATACGTAATGAAGTTGTATAAATGGATCTAGCTACGCCTCTGCCAATAAGTAATGAAGTTGTATAAATGGATCTAGCTACGCCTCTGCCAATAAGTAATGAAGTTGTATAAATGGATCTAGCTACGCCTCTGCCAATAAGTAATGAAGTTGTATAAATGGATCTAGCTACGCCTCTGCCAATAAGTAATGAAGTTGTATAAATGGATCTAGCTACGCCTCTGCCAATAAGTAATGAAGTTGTATAAATGGATCTAGCTACGCCTCTGTCAATAAGTAATGAAGTTGTATAAATGGATCTAGCTACGCCTCTGCCAATACGTAATGAAGTTGTATAAATGGATCTAGCTACGCCTCTGTCAATAAGTAATGAAGTTGTATAAATGGATCTAGCTACGCCCCTGCCAATACGTAATGAAGTTGTATAAATGGATCTAGCTATGGCCCTGCCAATACGTAATGAAGTTGTATAATTGGATCTAGCTACGCCCCTGCCAATAAGTAATGAAGTTGTATAAATGGATCTAGCTATGCCCCTGCCGATACGTAATGAAGTTGTATAATTGGATCTAGCTACGCCCCTGCCAATACGTAATGAAGTTGTATAAATGGATCTAGCTACGCCCCTGCCAATACGTAATGAAGTTGTATAATTGGATCTAGCTACGCCCCTGCCAATACGTAATGAAGTTGTATAATTGGATCTAGCTACGCCCCTGCCAATACGTAATGAGGTTGTATAAATGGATCTAGCTATGTCCCTGCCAATACGTAATGAAGTTGTATAAATGGATCTAGCTACGCCCCTGCCAATACGTAATGAAGTTGTATAAATGGATCTAGCTATGTCCCTGCCAATAAATAATGAAGTTGTATAATTGGATCTAGCTATGCCCCTGCCAATAAGTAATGAAGTTGTATAATTGGATCTAGCTATGCCCCTGCCAATACGTAATGAAGTTGTATAAATGGATCTAGCTACGCCCCTGCCAATACGTAATGAAGTTGTATAAATGGATCTAGCTATGCCCCTGCCAATACGTAATGAAGTTGTATAAATGGATCTAGCTACGCCCCTGCCAATACGTAATGAAGTTGTATAATTGGATCTAGCTACGCCCCTGCCAATACGTAATGAAGTTGTATAAATGGATCTAGCTACGCCCCTGCCAATACGTAATGAAGTTGTATAATTGGATCTAGCTACGCCCCTGCCAATACGTAATGAAGTTGTATAATTGGATCTAGCTACGCCCCTGCCAATACGTAATGAGGTTGTATAAATGGATCTAGCTATGTCCCTGCCAATACGTAATGAAGTTGTATAAATGGATCTAGCTATGCCCCTGCCAATACGTAATGAAGTTGTATAAATGGATCTAGCTACGCCCCTGCCAATAAGTAATGAAGTTGTATAAATGGATCTAGCTATGCCCCTGCCAATAAGTAATGAAGTTGTATAATTGGATCTAGCTACGCCCCTGCCAATACGTAATGAGGTTGTATAAATGGATCTAGCTATGTCCCTGCCAATACGTAATGAGGTTGTATAAATGGATCTAGCTACGCCCCTGCCAATACGTAATGAAGTTGTATAAATGGATCTAGCTATGTCCCTGCCAATAAGTAATGAAGTTGTATAATTGGATCTAGCTATGCCCCTGCCAATAAGTAATGAAGTTGTATAATTGGATCTAGCTACGCCCCTGCCAATAAGTAATGAAGTTGTATAAATGGATCTAGCTACGCCCCTGCCAATAAGTAATGAAGTTGTATAATTGGATCTAGCTATGCCCCTGCCAATACGTAATGAAGTTGTATAAATGGATCTAGCTACGCCCCTGCCAATACGTAATGAAGTTGTATAAATGGATCTAGGTATGCCCCTGCCAATACGTAATGAAGTTGTATAAATGGATCTAGCTACGCCCCTGCCAATAAGTAATGAAGTTGTATAATTGGATCTAGCTACGCCCCTGCCAATAAGTAATGAAGTTGTATACTTGGATCTAGCTATGCCCCTGCCAATACGTAATGAAGTTGTATACTTGGATCTAGCTACGCCCCTGCCAATAAGTAATGAAGTTGTATAATTGGGTCTAGCTACGCCCCTGCCAATAAGTAATGAAGTTGTATAATTGGATCTAGCTATGCCCCTGCCAATATGTAATGAAGTTGTATACTTGGATCTAGCTACGCCCCTGCCAATACGTAATGAAGTTGTATACTTGGATCTAGCTATTCCTCTGCCAATAGGCCTACGTAATGAAGTTGTATAACTGGATATAGCTACGCCCCTGCCAATACGTAATGAAGTTGTATACTTGGATCTAGCTACGCCCCTGCCAATACGCAATGAAGTTGTATACTTGGATCTAGCTATGCCCCTGCCAATACGTAATGAAGTTGTATAAATGGATCTAGCTACGCCCCTGCCAATACGTAATGAAGTTGTATACTTGGATCTAGCTACGCCCCTGCCAATACGTAATGAAGTTGTATACTTGGATCTAGCTACACCCCTGCCAATACGTAATGAAGTTGTATAAATGGATATAGCTACGCCCCTGCCAATACGTAATGAAGTTGTATAAATGGATCTAGCTACGCCCCTGCCAATAAGTAATGAAGTTGTATAATTGGGTCTAGCTACGCCCCTGCCAATAAGTAATGAAGTTGTATAATTGGATCTAGCTATGCCCCTGCCAATACATAATGAAGTTGTATACTTGGATCTAGCTATTCCTCTGCCAATACGTAATGAAGTTGTATACCTGGATATAGCTACGCCCCTGCCAATACGTAATGAAGTTGTATACTTGGATCTAGCTACGCCCCTGCCAATACGCAATGAAGTTGTATACTTGGATCTAGCTATGCCCCTGCCAATACGTAATGAAGTTGTATAAATGGATCTAGCTACGCCCCTGCCAATACGTAATGAAGTAGTATACTTGGATCTAGCTACGCCTCTGCCAATAAGTAATGAAGTTGTATAAATGGATCTAGCTACGCCTCTGTCAATAAGTAATGAAGTTGTATAAATGGATCTAGCTACGCCTCTGCCAATAAGTAATGAAGTTGTATAAATGGATCTAGCTACGCCTCTGTCAATAAGTAATGAAGTTGTATAAATGGATCTAGCTACGCCTCTGCCAATAAGTAATGAAGTTGTATAAATGGATCTAGCTACGCCTCTGCCAATAAGTAATGAGGTTGTATAACTGGATCTAGCTACGCCCCTGCCAATAAGTAATGAAGTTGTATAACTGGATCTAGCTACGCCTCTGCCAATACGTAATGAAGTTGTATAAATGGATCTAGCTACGCCCCTGCCAATACGTAATGAAGTTGTATAAATGGATCTAGCTACGCCCCTGCCAATACGTAATGAGGTTGTATAACTGGATCTAGCTACGCCTCTGCCAATAAGTAATGAAGTTGTATAAACATTATAAATATTGTAAAATCAGCAAAATAGGTACAAATAAAGAGAATGCCGGGACTTAACAAACTTACATCTATACATACATTAAATCAACCTTAATCACGAGTGGATAACGTTTAACACGTTTGTTATTGCAGCTTGTTTCAACTAAGCAACAATGGGTTATTGATTATCACAAATTAAACGTACACATATATACTAATATTTCATTCCGTAGCATGCGTGGCTAATTCATTTTCATTTACGAATGATGCCAGCCCAGTTCGAGGCCCGTACGCCTACTCATTTGTGCAACTTTATTAAGTTGGTTTGAGAGACCAGTTTAGTTTAGACACATTTATTTTAGCTCGATTGCGAAACAAGTTCTAAAATAACCAGTATACATTTCACTACCTAGGTTCCCTACATAACCAAACTATCTAATACGTATGATGCCAGCCCAGTTCGAGGCCCGTATGCTTACTCATTGGTGCAACTTTATTAATTTGGTCTGAGAGACGGTGTCAGTTTAGTTTATACACATTTATTTTAGCTCGATTGCGAAACAAGTTCTTACAATTTATATTAATCACTTTCCAGACCTAATTCCTGATGGAATCCATCGCCACGAGGGAGAGAGAAAGAGAAGAGCAATGTGGAATTTAAATGCCTTGCCTAAGGGCACAATCGTAACGGCTCCAGCGGGGCTCGAACTCCGGGTCTTTCGCACCTTATTTAGTAAGGTGAATTTGAGAATTCTACAAAGAAGTTGTACCCAACCCTATTAGGCTGTTGTTTTTATTACATTTTTCGGACTAATTAATTTATTAACTCTTTGTTACAATGTGTACGCATTTGTGTAGTTTGCGTATATGTAACTACGCGCTTAATAATAATAATAAATAATAATAAAGACTTTATTTATCGAGAGAACTCATTTAACAAAGTTAGTCTACCACGAGGCCCTCAACATATATACACATCAATGGATAGGACTATAAGTGAAAACTGCATATTGTAATTATATAGTAATGTTAAAGCTGAACAGTAGAGAATCTATATCATTATAATACGTTATGGAATATGATGATATATGGAATTGTCTAACAGAGTAGAAAAGGGAGAATGAGACAATAAAAGACAATAAATCTATATAATAATATGCACTTATAAGGGGTATCTTGAAAATAGTATGAAATCAGCTTAAAGACAGCCATTCACAGAATCTAGTAGCATACATGCCTATGTGTTATTCTATTCCTCTATGTGTTATTCCTCTATGTGTTATTCCTCTATGTGTTATTCCTCTATGTGTTATTCCTCTCTTTGTTATTCCTCTATGTGTTATTCCTCTATGTGTTATTCCTCTGTGTTATTCCTCTATGTGTTATTCCTCTATCCTCTATTTGTTATTCCTCTATGTGTTATTCCTCTATGTGTTATTCCTCTATGAGTTATTCCTCTATGTGTTATTCCTCTATGTGTTATTCCTCTATCCTCTATTTGTTATTCCTCTATGTGTTATTCCTCTATGTGTTATTCCTCTATTTGTTATTCCTCTATGTGTTATTCCTCTATCCTCTATTGTTATTCCTCTATGTGTTATTCCTCTATGTGTATTCCTCTATGTGTTATTCCTCTATGTGTTATTCCTCTATGTGTTATTCCTCTATCCTCTATTGTTATTCCTCTATGTGTTATTCCTCTATGTGTTATTCTCTATTTGTTATTCCTCTATGTGTTATTCCTCTATGAGTTATTCCTCTATGTGTTATTCCTATATCCTCTATGTGTTATTCCTCTATGTGTTATTCCTCTATGTGTTATTCCTCTATGTGTTATTCCTCTATGCGTTATTCCTCTATTTGCTATTCCTCTATTTGTTATTCCTCTATTTGTTATTCCTCTATGTGTTATTCCTCTATTCTCTATTTGTTATTCCTCTATGTGTTATTCCTCTATGAGTTATTCCTCTATGTGTTATTCCTCTATGAGTTATTCCCATGTGTTATTCCTCTATGTTATTCCTCTATTTGTTATTCCTCTATGTGTTATTCCTCTATGTGTTATTCCTCTATTTTTATTCATGTGTTATTCCTCTATGTGTTATTCCTCTATGTGTTATTCCTCTGTGTTATTCCTCTATGTGTTATCCTCTATGTTATCATATATTTGTTATTCATATATTGGTTATTCCTATATGTGTTATTCCTCTATGTGTTATTCCTATATGTGTTATTCCTCTATGTGTTATTCCTCTATATGTTATTCCTCTATTTGTTATTCCTCTATGTGTTATTCCTCTATTTGTTATTCATCTATTTGTTATTCCTCTATGTGTTATTCCTCTATGTGTTATTCCTCTATTTGTTATTCATCTATTTGTTATTCCTTTATGTGTTATTCCTTTATTTGTTATTCATATATTGGTTATTCCTATATGTGTTATTCCTCTATGTGTTATTCCTATATGTGTTATTCCTCTATGTGTTATTCCTCTATATGTTATTCCTCTATTTGTTATTCCTCTATGTGTTATTCCTCTATTTGTTATTCATCTATTTGTTATTCCTCTATGTGTTATTCCTCTATGTGTTATTCCTCTATTTGTTATTCATCTATTTGTTATTCCTTTATGTGTTATTCCTATATGTGTTATTCCTCTATGTGTTATTCCTCTATGTGTTATTCCTCTATGTGTTATTCCTCTATGTGTTATTCCTCTATTTGTTATTCATATATTGGTTATTCCTTTATGTGTTATTCCTCTATGTGTTATTCCTCTATATGTTATTCCTCTATGTGTTATTCCTCTATGTGTTATTCCTCTATGTGTTATTCCACTATTTGATATTCGTGATTGTTGGAAGCACGTGCACTTGTTGTGTGTGTGTGACATACACGTAATCCCATAGAGTAACTGCGTCACGGGTAATTGCGCTATGTGTAACTACATGACGTATATCTGCTCTATAGGCAACTGTGGTATGTGTAATTGCGTTATATGTAACTACATGACGTATATCTGCTCTATAGGCAACTGTGGTATGTGTAATTGCGTTATATGTAACTACATGACGTATATCTGCTCTATAGGCAACTGTGGTATGTGTAATTGCGCTATATGTAACTACATGACGTATATCTGCTCTATAAGGCAACTGTGGTATGTGTAATTGCGTTATATGTAACTACATGACGTATATCTGCTCTATAGGCAACTGTGGTATGTGTAATTGCGTTATATGTAACTACATGACGTATATCTGTTCTATAGGCAACTGTGGTATGTGTAATTGCGTTATATGTAACTACATGACGTATATCTGCTATATAGGCAACTGTGGTATGTGTAATTGCGTTATATGTAACTACATGACGTATATCTGCTCTATATGCAACTGTGGTATGTGTAATTGCGTTATATGTAACTACATGACGTATATCTGCTCTATATGCAACTGTGGTATGTGTAATTGCGTTATATGTAACTACATGACGTATATCTGCTCTATAGGCAACTGTGGTATGTGTAATTGCGTTATATGTAACTACATGACGTATATCTGCTCTATATGCAACTGTGGTATGTGTAATTGCGTTATATGTAACTACATGACGTATATCTGCTCTATAGGCAACTGTGGTATGTGTAATTGCGTTATATGTAACTACATGACGTATATCTGCTCTATATGCAACTGTGGTATGTGTAATTGCGTTATATGTAACTACATGACGTATATCTGCTCTATAGGCAACTGTGGTATGTGTAATTGCGTTATATGTAACTACATGACGTATATCTGCTCTATAGGCAACTGTGGTATGTGTAATTGCGTTATATGTAACTACATGACGTATATCTGCTCTATAGGCAACTGTGGTATGTGTAATTGCGTTATATGTAACTACATGACGTATATCTGCTCTATAGGCAACTGTGGTATGTGTAATTGCGTTATGTGTAACTTCGCTTAAATGTAATCACGTTAATAGGTGTACCTGCGCTATGTGTACGCTGTAGGTAACTTTCGTTACGGAAAAGTGCGTTCTATGTAACTTTATTCAGCATGGATATGCTAATCGGAAATATATGCAAATCGAGGCGACTTTATACTAGTGTATCGTGACGTCATGACGTGATATCACATTCCTCTGTACATTATGTCTTTTGTGACATGACAGTGTTACTTTTTTAGGGAAAGACAAGTGAGACATTGTGACGTCTTGACGTCAAATAACATCATACAAGGCGCGTAGCCGTATCGCACACTTGCACCATTGGATATGACATTCCTTTGTACATTATGTCTTTTGTGATATGACATTTTTACATTTTTAGGGAAAGACAAGTGATATTATTAAGATCGGATCGATATAATTGTAATTACCATGTGACAGATTTAGACCAATCACAGAGACATATGTGAGTAACGTATACTTGTATAACCATCTTATACAGTTACACATTGCACTTAAATTCATTAAATTCATACATTGAATTATAGCTTGATATATGGCTTTTAAAATTGAACAAAACACAATGGGGTATATTGTTTCACCCTCCGTGAATAGTGAAACGCAATATGATGTAGGACCTCATTTAAACCACCGATATTTTAATTTAATTTAATGCTATTCACCGCATGTTGCAGCCGAACAAAAAACAAACCTGCCGCTTTGTTTCCAAACGCCATTTTGTAACTATAGTGATTAAAGAAAACTCTCTAAGCATAGCAACAACAACACCATGCGACTAGACAAGTTGCATCCACTCGTTTGTAAAAGGATATTGTTCTACCGCAATGAAATACGTACCCTGGATAGCAATTTATTGATTTAATTTATTCTATTTAACGAGCAGTGATTTATACTTTTTACAAAGCTCTTACAATAGAATCATTTCTTATGGCTATCTTTTGAAAGTTTATCCACCCAGCTTTTCAATTTCATGTAATTGTTTATCATAAAACTGTAAGCTATTCATTTAATGAATGAGTTTGCAATAAAATAGTTTCGATACTTTGGGATGTTCGATGTGTTCGATGTGTTCTTTTCTTATTCGTCATGAAGGAATTTATTTCTTGAAGCATTTTACTATGAAGGATGGATGTAATGCGACGTATCTTGTAGTGTTGGTGATTGTACTCGCCCCTGGTAAGTTCTCTTTGTCTGTTTCTTTTACTGCTGGCTATATTTATTGATGAAGAAAATTTTAATAAATACATGTGCGTGTTTTACGTTTATTTATCGTCGCTACCGGTTGCCCATATGAGCTACGCCTCCTGAAGAGATTAGTCATTTTAGAGTTTTGGAGGATAGTGCAATGATACAGACAGAGACCCATTCCAGAGTCTCCTCTGGTTCTTTTACCTGCACGGTGAACAACACAGGCAAGAGACCTCGGTTTAATGTCCCATAAATTTATAAAGTCAGACGGAGGGTCGAACCTGCGATCAATGGATTACCAGCCCAGCGTGTTACCACTGTACTACAGATTGTCTGTAATAAATATATTGCATGGTTATTAGTTTATGATATATACATATAACTATTTTTGAAGAGTTTAGTAAATATACTGTTTGGAAAATTCTTTGAAATAATTATATTTATTTTTAACGGGAATATATGTTTTATTAAATTATTTGACATAAATGTAGACAAGTGAGCTTATTCGATCACTATTTATCACAATGTAATGTTATTCGATCACTATTTATCACAATGTAATGCTATTCGATCACTATTTATCACAATGTAATGTTATTCGATCACTATTTATCACAATGTAATGTTATTCGATCACTATTTATCACAATGTAATGTTATTCGATCACTATTTATCACAATGTAATGTTATTCGATCACTATTTATCACAATGTAATGCTATTCGATCACTATTTATCACAATGTAATGTTATTCGATCACTATTTATCACAATGTAATGTTATTCGATCACTATTTATCACAATGTAATGTTATTCGATCACTATTTATCACAATGTAATGTTATTCGATCACTATTTATCACAATGTAATGCTATTCGATCACTATTTATCACAATGTAATGCTATTCGATCACTATTTATCACAATGTAATGTTATTCGATCACTATTTATCACAATGTAATGTTATTCGATCACTATTTATCACAATGTAATGTTATTCGATCACTATTTATCACAATGTAATGTTATTCGATCACTATTTATCACAATGTAATGTTATTCGATCACTATTGATCACAATGTAATGTTATTCGATCACTATTTATCACAATGTAATGTTATTCGATCACTATTTATCACAATGTAATGTTATTCGATCACTATTTATCACAATGTAATGTTATTCGATCACTATTTATTTCAATGTAAATTTGGAGGGGGCTATCCATTATGTTGTGTATTTAAGTTTATTTAACGTCGCTACCTGTTGCCCATTTGAACGAAGGATATTTTTTTACCTAACAACACATTTTCTAGGCAGGCTCCAGATATAATTTAAGATTAATTAACGTCTTACCGGTTGCATATTTGAGCGACAGGCAGTTTACCTAACAACACATTTCATGGACAGGCTCCAGAGGCTAACCAGTACTTGGTGCACCAACCTCCGTAAGAAACTGCCAACGTTTTCATATAAATGCGACGCGGCCTGAGCGGGGCTCGAACCCGTGACCATCTCGACCACGGAGTCGGACTGCTATGTGCATGCTATCGTTGACTATATTTATTATATGCATTGAAAACTGTTTCTTCATTTTTAGAAATGCATGTTTAGCGCACGCCAACAACTTTATACCGGAGTAAGATTGAATATAAAATTGTGTATATGTGTTTTCGGGGACATACATGTTACTTTTAAACTTTATTTATTTTACAACGATTGCGAAACATGTTTTAACAAGTTATATTAATCACTCTCGTTGGCACGGATGAAAGCGTGTATGTGGGAGGAAACCGGAGTACCTGGAGAAAATCCACCTATCCGATCTGGCGACCACCGTACATACTTCCCGTTCCGAGGATCGAACCCAGGTTTCATTGGTGAGAAGCGAGCATGCATGTTTAACGCACGTCATCAACTTTATAGTGGAATACAATTGAATATAATGTATGTATATGTGTTTTCGAGGACATGCATGTTTGTGTGTGTTTTACGTTTATTTATCGGCGCTACCGGTTTCCTATATGAGCGACGCCTCCTGAAGAGATACGTCATTTTAGATTGTTGGAGGATCGTGCAATGATACAGACAGAGACCCATTCCAGAGTCTCCTCTGGTTCTTTTAACTCATTTAACAAAAGTTAATCTACCGTGAGGCCCTCAGCATGTATACCAATCAAATGATAGGACTATAGCATACTGTGTTAGTAATATGCATACCAACACTGGTCCGTATTGTCCTGTTGCTCTTACTACTAGCGAACCGTGGAAGTCGTGATAACGCAACGGTAGCGCATTCGTTTCAGGTGCGAAAGGCCTGGAGTTCGAGCCCCGCTGGAGCCGTTACCAGTAAGGCAAGACATTTAAATTCCACGTTTCATCTTCTCTCTCCCTCGTGGTGATGGATTCCATCAGGAATGAGGTCTCGATAGTGATTAATATCGAGCTAAAATAAATTTGTATAAAAGCGAACCGTGGGTGTTGGAACGTAATATAGCGTATTAACAATTACATGTATAGTATATGTACACTTTCACACGCTTATGATATATGTTTCAGTTTAAACAACTTTAATTTAGCTCGATTACTGAACAAGTTTTTACAGCATTATTTGAATCGCTCTCGAGACCTCATTCCTTGAGGAATTCATCGCCCTGAGGGGGAGAGAAGAGGCAATGAGGCATTTAAGTGTCTTGCCTAATGTCACAATCGTAACGGCTCACTAAACCACAATCCTTTCTTGTTATCACGTTTGCTTGAGCCTTGGTCTCGGGGTGCACATCTTCGGAAACTGGACACTGGATCATGCAGACTAGTACCTTTCTTTGGAAAAGTCAATGACTAATAAACATATAATCATACTATATAACATATATACATGCTTATGCGTTTGATTGCGTAATAACGCCTCTTTCATTCTGTAGTGTTCAAATCGTTTCTATGGGGAGGGCCAATCACCAATGTTGTCAGAATTTGTGGCCCAACACATTTGCTAATTATGTATCGGTTATACGATTGTTAGTGTTATATACATGTATATAGAGCAATAAAATATTAACACAGACGGATCTGTAGTCCAGTGGTAACACGCTGGACTGGTAATCCAGGGATCGTAGGTTCGACCCCCCCCCCCCCCGTCTGACCATAAAAAATTAACAGTCTTTCATATGGGACGTTAAACCGAGGTCTCGTGTCGGTGCTTTACATCGTGCACGTAAAAGAACCAGAGGAGACTCTGGAATGGGTCTCTGTCTGTATCATTGCACTATCCTCCAAAATCTAAAATGACTAATATCTTCAGGAGGCGTCGCTCATATGGGCAACCGGTAGCGATGATAAATAAACGTAAAACCACCACATACGATATTAACAAATCAACTCGTAACGGTTTCAGCTGGGCGCGAACTCAGGGCCTCTCACACCGGAAGTGAGCGCGCTACCACTGCGAGTTCCTGATAGTTGTATTTATGTCAACTCAGTTAAACTATTAACAATAACTATGTGTGTTCATTTGCAACACTTGTTACGTGAACACCGCCCTTCAGTTTGCTATGCCTGTCACTAGGCTGCGTGAAGGAAATTTATGACTTTCTTGTTTCTTTCAACATATTCTGAACGCATATGAATCATAAACATACTAAATCTGACTGGTTTAAACTAAGTATTAATCAATGACATTCAATGTAAACCAGTCCCCGTCGCCTTCATATGATCGGGTCCAGAGTGAGGTGGAAACGGGAGAGGCCACAAACAATGTCTTGTTTAAAGTCACTCATATGTAAACATATTAAATATAATGTTAATACAAACAGCGATTGCAAAATAAACAGTTATTGATTTATTCCATAATTTGAAACCTTAGTCATTCTTAGCATACACTAAATAATTAATGGTATGTAATAAAAACTGGCATGAAATAAAAACAAAAAATCATAAAAATAAATAATGTTACATTTACATGTGAATTAATGAGGAAATGATGTTGTTCACGTTTAAGAACTATGTATTGAAGTGCATTCCTATTGTTGCCCAACGAGGGACCTCCCCTGCTTTTCTATTACCTCCCTTGGTAGATAAAGTCCGATTTATCCCTAAATGTATAGCGGTCCTTTCAGTTGGAATCCTTTATTTTTACCGGTGTTCCCTAACCAGATGTTGCGTTATGATAAATGCGATTTTATCCAAATCATATTAAATAATGTTAATTAATTGATAACAAAAAATCTTACAGAATGTTTACCCATTGTATTGTATGGTATCTGTAGAGATATAGTCACATACTAATTATAAAATGAGAAAGTGGAAGCAACTAGATAGCATGTTGTGCAACGGAAACAACGATACAAACAGAGGAAACAACTTAGAAAATACTTAGAGTATTAAGGGGCAGTAACTGATCGATATCTCTCATTGTTGTAACATGATATTTGCGTTCACGAATTCAATATTCAGATTTTGATATCCGTTCAAGTTAGAACGATCTAGTAGACGAGGAGATACGAATTTCGTTATTCCGTATTCAATCGGTTCAAGTTAGAACGATCTAGTAGACGCGGAGATACGAATTTCGTTATTCCGTATTCAATCGGTTCAAGTTAGAACGATCTAGTAGACGCGGAGATACGAATTTCGTTATTCCGTATTCAATCGGTTCAAGTTAGAACAAATGGGGATGCGAATTCAACATTCAGATTATGAAATCCGTTCAAGTTGGAACTGTCTGGTTGGCATATGTCTATAATACCCGATACAATATGGAGATATTCATGACATTGTCCTGGATCAAATCAGATTAAAGAATATTATTATTGCAGCTTATTAAAGTTTAAACGTTATTTCTTTTACAACGATACAACGATTGCGAAGCAAGTTCTAACAACTTATATTAATCACTCTCGTTGGCGCGGATGAAGGCGTATATGTGGTCTTTCGGGTGGGAGGAAACCTGAGTATCCGGAGAAAACTCACCTAAATGACTAATATCTTCAGGAGGCGTCGCTCATATGGGCACTCGGTAGCGACGATAAATAAACATAAAACACACACGGATTGTACTTTGATCAACGTGTGAGGAAACAGTTCAGACAAGGCTACGTCAACTTAAATGAATTTTGCGTTAAGGAATTTATATTTTGTTTTACTTTCTAGGTTTCTCGCGTGCGGCTTGTACTTTCCCGGCTGATTTGAGAGGCAACTGGATCAGCTCAGATAAGGGTACGCTCAACATAACGTCCGATACGATATGGAAATATCCGTTACCAGTAACAATTGCTGTTACGGAGGTTGACTTTATATGCGAAGAGGAAAGTGGAAATAAATACATGCTGAAGTAAGTTCGTACTCTTTAAACTTTATTTATTTTACAACGATTGGTTTAAACATATGTATTCCTCTATATACATTCACACAACAATACATGTACACAAAATCAACGAACGAATAGGAAAGGATTAAAATAATTGTATTAATTATTGCATAAACAGTATACATGTTTGTAGCAATTAAGTAAAAACAGGCAGAGACATGGAACTTTACAAAAAAGCACAATCACAAGTTCAAATATATGTGTAAAATAAGCGTTAGTTTCGTTGCTTATTTACAAAATATATAAATTTGGAAAGACCAATGGTGATTGTTTTTATTTGCATGACAAAAGATTAATAAATTTCTGTATAGTCGGCCAAGTATGGTAGTATATTTTAATGAATGTCGATCTTAGGTTTGAGTAATACATGTATACAAAATGTGCATATTGCTTAGAAATTACAGAATGCAGAATTGCGAAGCAAGTTTTAACAACTTAATCACTCTCGTTGGCGCGGATGAAAGCGTAAATGTGATCATTCGTGTGGGAGGAAACCGGAGTACCCGGAGAAAACCCACCTGTCCGATCTGGCGACCACAGTACCATCTCACATACTTCCCGGTCCGAGGCTCGAACCCGGGTTACATTGGTGAGAAACGAGATGATACCACTTTTTTAACTGAACGTTGCTGAGATAAATTAGTAAGTAAGCAAGCAAGTAAGTAAGTAAGTAAATTCTTTATTTAGAGAGGGTAACCCATTTAACAATGCTAACCTTCCATGGGACCCTCTTAAACATAAAACATATTTATACACACATGACATACAAAACAACTGAACTAAAAGACATGTGGTATTAGAACTAATAAAAGTAAGAACGCATCTACATAAACTACAGGTTGTATGCATGGATTGTGAACAGTAGTTGACAGTATTAGTAAATATTAGACATCCAGCCATTTTAAACAATTCGATTTAAACAAAATAAGTGAGCTTGAAGTTTTTATTTCCAAGGGTAGACAGTTCCAAACAATTGGTCCCGCGTATAAAAGGCTACCCTTAAACATCTCACAATTTGCATTAGGTATATAAAAATTTAGATTTGTATTTGAACGAAGTGTTACATACGGATAGAGAATAACACAATAATCCAAATGAGGTTGGATATGAGCTTTATAAAATAAAGTTCGATACTGTACAGTTAAAAACTCCCTAATTCTATATAACAGCCAGATATATGATGATATCTTTTTACAAAGTGCTTTATTATGGGTGTTCCATTTCATGTCATTCTGAATGTGCACACCTAAAACTTTTTCACCGGAACTCTGCCCAAGTACAATATCTTTATACATGAGTTCTAATTCACAATTTTGCAATACATGTTTACATTGGGCAGTAGTGATAAGAAGCACCTTTGTTTTGTCAGTATTCAATTGCATACCATTGTTTAGACACCAGCTATCAAGGGGATGTAATGCATGTTTCAAATTTGACTGTAGTATCTCCTTATTTTTTGGATATCATAAAAAAGTTGTGTCGTCAGCATATAAGTCAGTGGATGACACAGTATTACCTGTAATTAGTGGTAGATCATTAATAAATAAGAGAAATACGTGCACACTTCCGGTTAAAAATAGTAATGGCGGTATTTTAGATCACTGACGGAAAAAAGAATCGAAATATGAAATAGAAGATTTGTTTGAGGGATTGTAGACTACAAATGTTTCTGACATCATCAGAATAGTATAGCAGACCATATTTTGTTATGAATTTGACATTAATTCAGTAATTAGACTGTTTCCTGTATGGTATGTCTGACCGTAGTGAAGAGGCCACACCCCACATTCCATCAGTGCATGATAAAAGAAAACGAAACGAGTCTTCTTCTATAGATAAAGAATGGCTTAAGAAACACAAAATTGACAGTGATATTGATAACATTCTCTTCACAGAACACTCGGAAATTAACGTTGATTTCGAACTTGATACCGAGAATAGTGTAAAATCCAACATGGCCAACACATTTACTAAATCAGACTTGCAGGAGATAGGTAACATCTTGGCAAACGAAATTAAGACTAGCTTAGTAGAAGAGCTGAAGGTGCAATTTAAAGCAATGGTAGTAAGTGAAACGGCCAGCCTACGCCAAGAAATTGCGTCCCTCAAGGAGGCCAACGATTCATTGAGGGGGTCCTTATCCGATGGCAGGGCCGAACTCGACGACCTCGAACAATATGGCCGACGCATGAACTTGGATATCTCGAGTATCCCAGGCGACACCGGCGACTCCACCGACAACGTCGAGAAAAAGATCCTCAACCATATTGCAAAGATTACACATCCGGACGGATCAAGTATTGGAATAACAGCCAGAGACATAGATAAATGCCACAGAGTAGGGCGTCCCAAGGATAATTACAACCGAAAAGTGATCATTAAATTCACAAATTCAAAGGCACGCCAACGGTTATATGAATCGAGAAAGAAACTTGGAACAGGTATATTCGTGCAAGAGAACTTAACTAGATTCCGTGAGATGCTGGCGTACGAAGCGCGTCAACTTGTCCGTCAATCGAAACTGTCAAAAACATGGGTTGCTGGGTGCAACGTTTATGGGTCATTCAAGGTAAATGCAAAGGACGAGTCGAAGATACGTATCAAAGACATGGACTCGATCAGGTCGTTGAGAGAAGGGAAGATTCCCTCAGCTTATTAGGCAGTAGGCATCAACAGGTGTATCAACTAATGCAACATCAAATATGTTTGACAGCTGTCAAACTAGCTGTTTACAAACACTAGAATATAGCACATGTGATTGTTCAACCGTTAAATAGGTCACATACAGTATATACAGTGTATCGTAAATAAACTATAACGTACTTACCGTATGCACATGCATTCCTTAGCAGACTATGTCATTATGCTGGTAATATTATGACAACAGTTGACACAAAATGTCTTGTCCATATATTACTGTAAATAATCTTTTTCATAAATATGTTTCCAAAGACTGTTGAATTAATAAAGTATTGTAAATGTCCAGATCACTGTGATCTGTTGGTACGAATAGAAGCAAAATAGCCCTAATACATTTAACAATAACTTGTCTATGTCTGACATTTCTGTAATATACTTTCCTTCCTAAACTCAAATGTATGTCATAGGGTTTATTATAGATACACTGTTTATTATTGATAGACCGTATTCAAAGAAACCAGTTTATTCTGCTACACATTGTATAGCTTGACATTGAATAGTGTGTATGTAAAGCTGGGTCGCACTACACACTGTATAGTTTGTATGCAAGGCCGTGTCACACAAGTTTTTAAAAAAAAAATTCTCCGAAACCACTTAATAAACTCACGAGTAACCCCGTGAACAGCACAGATATCCTGCACTCAGGGTACATTCATATTATTTGCTAAGTTGTCTTAATTATTAAATTCCCTACTTTATTCTAGAAAAAACTGATCTGCTGTTACAGCTATTTAGTACTATAGAATACAGACTATAGATATCTTATCTATTTTACTATTTATAGTTTCATGACCTAATAGCAAAAATATTACATAAGCTTGAGCCAGTTCAAACTCTTAGTTGTAAAATAGCTGACTAGCCAAGTTGACAATAGTACTTGACTTGACCATATGTGTAATACTCGCTGTGTTATGATACGCCTTATAAGGCAACATTGAGGTAGTTGTGCTACTGTCCCGTTATAACAAGTGATTATTATTGAATATAGAACTGACTCTTCGTATAACAATACACATTGTGCCGAGGATCGCATCATGTGACTTGATTGTTGCAATACAATGACATAATCCACGTAA
This sequence comes from Archivesica marissinica, assembly GCA_014843695.1. Taxonomy (NCBI): domain Eukaryota; kingdom Metazoa; phylum Mollusca; class Bivalvia; order Venerida; family Vesicomyidae; genus Archivesica; species Archivesica marissinica. The sequence continues at coordinate 67,252,252 of CM026391.1, forward strand.
GTTAGTGTACTTTTTGACTGGTATAGGGATTACACTTCTGACAATAATGTTATTATTCTTTACTGGAACAAACATTTGGCATAGAAACTACGAATTACTTATTCATATTTATTCCTGAAGCTCAACTAGACATTGTATACTCTTTCGTGCAATTGCTTATTTATTAGATCGCGCTTGGATTATTTAATTACAAATAATGCACACCGTTCCACAAATTGTCTATTTAACCGACCGCGGTCCGATGCACACCGTTCCACACATTGTCTATATAACCGTTCGCGGTCCGATGTACACCGTTCCACGCACCGTTCCACGCATTGTCTATTTAACCGATCACGGCCCGATGCTTCAGCGATTTTGTTCTTTAAGTTTATATGGTTATGCGAATGTGTATATGTGGGTTGTATTATCATGCAAGTAATAACATCATAGTCATATACTGATATTGACGTATGGACTTGCATGTACATTTTAATGTACTCTTTTTAATGTACTTATTTTAAGAAATGTTCCTATATGTGTTTTCATACGCACGCAGGTGAACTGTTACGAATTTTCAATCTTAGAATATTGTGGTAACTGTAATTCCCCATAATTACAAGAAATGTATTTCTGATGTAACAAATCGTCCAATTTGAAACAATCCAACAATAGCAACACTTCTTTTACTTATTTATTTGATTTTTTTTTCTTCTCATATTTATTGTCCGTAAACAATCATGCTGCACAGTCATCCATATCTAGCACAACTTTGTTGCGCTTTGTGTTCTATTATCCTGCCCCGCCCGTGTGTCCGTGGTCTATCAGGTAGTGAATCGCGCCGCCGCGCGATGGCCTCGCGATACGTGACTATCTACGAATGTATAACTTAATCTTCAAACATTCGGTCAACGCGCGTATGGAAGCAACAACGTACTTATTATATCCAAAGAAAACTACTGTGAAACTAAGCATGTTTGAAAATGTAATATTCTCTTGGAAACGGTTAGTTTTTCGTCTCTCTCTGGTGACATCCATCCAAATCCAGGACTTGATGACCTCGACTCAACCCTAGCAAATAGTACAACAGCTACAGATGTATTAAAGTATGGTCTTTCTATTATGCATTTAAATATCCAAAGTATCTGTCCCAAAATAGATATTCTAGAAATAGAAGCACAATCTTATGACGTACTAATATTTTCTGAGACCTGGCTAAATCCCGAAATTGATAATACAGAAATCAAAATCCCCAACTTTGGTATACCCTTTAGGCATGGCCGTGTAGGCAAAACTGGCGGTGGAGTGGCCATTTACCTTCGAGAAGGCCTACATGGGTCTATGTGCAATCAACTCTATATTAACGGACTAGAGACTATTTGGATAGAAACTAAATTTGACAATAAAAATATATTAATTGGCGGCTTCTACAGACCCCCTAGTTCAAACAACGATTACTGGTCACTAATTGAAGAGAGCATAGATAGGGCATATAACACAAACTATGAAAACATAATAATTACTGGAGATTTCAATATTAATATTGCAGACAATCAAGGTAACAAAATTAACAACCTAGTCTCATCATATAATTTGCAACAGTTAATTACAGAACCAACGCACTATACAGAAACCTCTAGTTCCACAATTGATCTTATTATCGTAAAGAATGCAAAACATGTACTTACCAGCTTTGTAAACGACCCCTTCATACCAGACTTGATTAGATACCATTGCCCTATTGTTGTTGTTTTAAAATTCGAGAAACCTACATCATCCTCTTTTAAACGCAATATATGGAAATATGATCAAGGTGATTATGATAAATACAGAAACATATTGGGAATAACTGACTGGGACTCTATCCTCCATAATGAAAACCTAGACAACATTGCCCATACAATTACCATAAAAAATACTTTTTGCAGCTTCACAATCAATACCAAACAAAACAGTAACAATTAGACCAAATGACGTCCCTTGGTTCAAAGGTAATATCCGTAAATTAATAAGACATAGAAACAGAATCCATAGGAAAGCAAAGTCATCAAACTCTGAAATTCATTGGCAACATTTCCGCGAGAAACGAAACCAAGTCACAAAAGAAATTAGAAAAGCAAAACTCGAGTACAAACAAAACCTTACTGAAAAGCTTTACGACAACTCATTAACTGCAAAAAAACTGGTTTAAACTGGTAAAACGTTTTATTAACGACAATAAGTCAACTACTGTACCAAACTTACAATTTCAAAACCAGGAGGCAACATCGGAAACAGAAAAGGCCAATCTCCTTAATACATTTTTCTGCGAACAGTCAACTGTCAAAGACAATAATCAAAATCCACCATATATAAACCCAATTACTGACAACAGCTTAACCAATATACATATAACACCACAATACGTAATTGACGCTATCTCATTAGTTGACGCATCCAAGGCATCTGGTCCAGACAAAATAAGTCCTCGCCTCCTGAAGGAAGCTGTTAATGAACTATCTATACCCCTTTCTACATACTTCAACAATTTGTTAAGCAAATCATACTTTCCAGATGAATGGATACGAGCTAATGTTACTCCCATATACAAAAAAGGAGATCCTACAAATCCAGGAAATATCAGACCCATATCTTTATTAAGCTGTTTAGGAAAAATAATGGAACGTTGTGTTCATAAGTATTTGTATAATTTTATTATTGAGAACAATATTTTAACACCATTTCAATCAGGATTCATTCTTGGGGATTCGACAGTAAATCAACTTGTCTACATATATAATGATATATGCAAAGCTCTAGACCAAGGTAAAGAAATTCGAGTTGTCTTCTGTGACATATCCAAGGCATTCGACCGTGTATGGCATTGGGGCCTTCTCACCAAACTAGCTTCTATGGGCATCCGAAACACCCTTTTACAATGATTCTCTTCATATCTCTCCAACCGAGAGCAACGGGTAGTCCTAAACAATTCTAACTCTTCATGGGGCAAAGTCATGGCCGGTGTTCCACAGGGGTCAATTCTTGGGCCCCTTCTTTTCCTTGTCTATATCAACGATATCGTTACAGAAATTAATTCTAGAATACGGCTATTTGCAGACGATACAAGCCTTTATTTAATTGTCGATGATCCTACTACAACTGCTAGATTGCTTAACATTGACCTAAGTAAGATACATTCATGGCCATCCACTTGGTTAGTTGACTTCAACCCATCTAAAACTGAAACAATGACAGTGTCTAGAAAACAATACAAACCCCATCATCCTGACCTATTTATGAACACCACTCCAATACAGAACGTAGACGAACACAAGCACTTGGGTATTACATTTTCAAAAGACGGTAAATGGCAATCACAAGCCCAGTCAATCGTTAATCGCGCTTGGCAACGCTTGGCAACGCTTGGGACTCTTACGCTCCCTTAAATTCATTCTGAATCGAAAATCCCTTGTACGTCTATATTTCACATTCATAAGACCTCTACTCGAATACGGCGACGTCATATGGGATAACTGCACTGAAGAACATAAGCGCGAACTTGAATTAATTCAATTAGAGGCTGCTCGAATCGTCAAGAAAACAACACAAGTTAGTCTTATTTTACAAAATGAATAACAACTTGACCCCGAACTACTTAATTAGTCGATCTCATACCCGAAACTACACAAACTAGATATAACCTAAGAAATGGCTCCAACACACCATTAATTCACTGCCGTACTCAGTTATATCAAAATTCCTTTCTCCCTTCAGTAATAAAGGATTGGAACACTCTTCCTCAAACAACTAAATCAAGTCCTTCCATAGCAGCGTTCAAGAAACAGCTTAGCACTAACGTCACTAAACCTCCATCATTTTACCAGACTGGTAGCAGAACTGGTCAAGTGTTGCATACTCGTATACGTCTTGGATGTAGCTCATTAAATTACGACCTCTTTCGTAAATCTATCGTAAACAACCCAAATTGTGCATGCGGAGAAATTGAAACGGCAAACCATTACTTTTTATACTGTCGCAACTATATCAACATCCGACAAACTTACCTTGCTAACTTACCATGTCCATTAACCTATAACAATCTTATCTACGGCAACGAAAGACTCAGTAACGAGCTAAACGTGCACCTCTTTCACAAAGTACAACAATTCATTGTTGCCTCTAAGCGATTCACAACTTGATCTACGAACACACGGATGGGCTGGGATGAGAACTTGTAGTATTCAAATACTTTGCAGCAATTTCAATTATTACCGGAACATAATTATGGACTATATTTTTGTTTGAAACAAACGTTATCATAACTTTATAATAAAAAGTATTTATAATTTCATAATACACATAATTTCTTTAATCGGATACCAAGACTTTATGTTTACCATGGAAATGAATTTATATAAGCTTTGTATAAAGCTTGTTTTCAGATCCTTTTTGTATTACAATTATTTTATGACATTTGTATATGTATACATAAATATGTGATAGAACAAATAAATACTGTTTAAACTA